>OY282513.1:95721079-96321079 GCA_958296145.1 Hydrotaea cyrtoneurina
TCGACAAACTCCCTCCAGGATGACAGGGCAACAACATCGACCTGGAGAGAGGCCAAATCAGTCCGTTTATTCTTCACTCTAAACCTTACAGCAGAGATCGTTCCCACTGTCCCTAAATAGTTGACTTTGCGCTGAATTAGGTCATTGAAATCGCTACCACATTTTGATAATGGGAGATTTTGGAATTTGTTGTTTTGAAAATATTGGTTTGCTCCGATTTGAATGAAATTTTGCACAGGTTTGGCTGACATTTATTACAGTCTAACTCTTAAAAATGAACATTTGGGGTTTTCAGACATCTAGGCTATGAGGGTCGAAATTAGGTTACCCTTTCCGCATGTAGACAGTGGGCGGTTGTCCAAAAAAAAAATATTTTCGAAAATTTTCTGAACTTCCTAATTCCGATTTTAATGAAATTTTACACACTTTTAGCTGGCGTGCACTCCAGCTTAAGTACTGACGAGCAACATTTTTTTGAAAAATCTGATATTTCGAATCGTTTACTCCGGTTTAAGCGAAATTTTGCCTAAAAAATATTCCAGCTTAGGTCTTCACGAGCAATAAAGGGCTGAGCTATAAGAATCCAAAATATTTGATCAGTGGGTGATTTTGAATTTTTTTTTTGGAACTAAATATAACATTTCGATTTGGCTGGTGTGATTTTAATGAAATTTTGCACACTCTTAGCTGAAGGGCCTTACAGCTTAACTCCTGAAGATGAACATCTGAGGGTTTCGGGAAGCTGAGCTATGAGGATCAATATTAAGGAACCCTTTATAAGAAAACTTGTAAATTTTTTTTAAAACGAAAATTATAATTTTTTTTTAAAAAAAATTTATTATGTAACCTAAATTAAAATTTGGAAGTAAAATTAAAAAAAACTTAGGTAGAATTATAAATTTTTTTTAAAACAAATTTTAGGTACAATTTTATTTTTTTTTTATTAATAATTTTTTTTAAAAAAAATCTGGAAGTAAATTTAAAAATTTTTATTAAAAAAAAATTTAGGTAGAATTTTATATTTTTTTAAAAAAAAAAATTTAGGAAGAATTATACATTTTTTTAAGTAGAATTATATTTTTTTAAAAAAAAAATTATAAAGTTAAGTAGAATTATAATTTACAGCTGAACTCCTGAAAATGAACATCTGGAGGTTTCGGGAAGCTGAGCTATGAGTTTTGAAATTGGGGAACCCTTTGTAAGCAAAATAGTACATTTAAAAAAAAAAAAAAAAAAAAAACTAGATTTTTTTTTTTTTAAATTTAAGTAAAATAATAATTTTTTTTAGAAAAAATTTTGAGTAAAATAAAAAAAAAAAATTTATTAGGTAACCTAAATTAAAATTTGGAAGTAAAATTAAAAAAAACTTAGGTAGAATTATAAATTTTTTTTAAAACAAATTTTAGGTACAATTTTACAATTTACAATTAAAAAAAACTTAGGTAGAATTATAAATTTTTTTTAAAACAAATTTTAGGTACAATTTTAGGTAGATTTTTTTTTTTTTAAATTTAAGTAAAATAATAATTTTTTTTAGAAAAAATTTTGAGTAAAATAATATCTAAATCTAAGTCAAATTAAAAATTAAAGATAAACAATCAATTTTTTTTTTAAAAAATTGTATATTAAAATTAAACATTTAAAAAAAAAAATATTAAAATTATAAAATTTTTAAAAAAAAAATAATTAAAATTATACATTTTTAAAAAAAAAACTTAAGTAAAATTATAAAATTTTATAAAAAAAAAAACAAATTAAGTAAAATGTTGTTATCAATAAAAATCATCAAAAAAATATTTTCGAAATGATTCTTGAATTTCTAAACGGCTTCTCCGATTTTTAATACAATTTTTAAACAATAGGTAACCTCGAATCTCTTTAAAATTCTATCATACGCTAAAATTTATAAAAAAAAAAATTTTGGAAATTATTCTGACATTTCTGATCGGCTACTTTGATATTAATGAAATTTTGCAGTCCAGCTAAAATCTTAATTACGAAAGATGGCCGAGCTGTGTGTGAGGCTCACAATAAGGGAGCCTCCGATCCCTTTAAACTTTTTATAAAAATTTGATTCAATTATTGTTCTCAATACAAAATTATGAAAAAAATATTTTTTGAAATTACTCTAAAATTTCTAAATGGCTTTTCCAATTTTAATGAAATTTTGCACCCTCTTGGCGGAAAAATATAGCTAAGCTGTGAGGCTCACAATCAGTGAGCCACCGACTCCTTTAAACTTTGTATAAACATCTGATTCTGTATGAATTAAAACGTTGTTCTCACTAACACTTTTTCCCACTTCTAACGAAACAACTAAAAGTACAACTTCAACAACTGCCCGTAAAAAACAAATCCCTTCCCAAATAACAGCACACACACACACACACACTTTATTTACCATTGCTGCCACCCACCCCCATTTACTTCCACTTGTTTAAGTTTTCTTCAACGTGTCTTTAACAGCGCTACGCTTTGTTTCTTCACTGTGACCCATTGTCAAACGGAGCTTAAATATGTTCTTGACAACTGCATTTGTTGTGCACATTTCATGTCCTGGCGCAGTGTTGTTGCTTGGTTGCTGTTTTTGCAATGCAACTGTCATTTGGTTGAGCATGGCAAACATTTCTCCTGGCTGCACTGACAAAAGTTGTCAAATGGACTTTAAATATTTACAACGAAGTTTAATGTACAGTAACCCATCATTTGGGAGCGACTGGCGTGGAATGCAACAATCTTTGTAGAGCCCCCGTTTCTATGGTGCTGGTGATGCTGTGAGTGTCTGTAAGCAACAAGAAGTGGCTCCCATGTTTAGTTGGTGCCCACAAATAAACATAAAACGGAACTGGTGCTGGTTGTCAACTGGGGATTTTATATCTCCAGCAAATACCGAGATCAAGTGGAGTTATATTTAATAGATGTTTGTTGAGCAAGACAAAGAAAAACGGTTAGAAGGGCGCAGGTTTTCAAAAGATATTAAGTTTGAAGACGTATAAGTGATATTAATTTACGTGTACAAAACGAGACGTATAAGTGATATTAATTTATTTGGGACAATTCCGAGGTAATCTTTCGCTGTTGCTGGCAACGGTTAAACACTGTACTACACCATGGTGGATCATTCAGAAATCTAAACTTTTCTGAGACCAAAGCCCTGGAGTGATAGCAGAGTATTAAAGACTGAGTATGAAGAATATTGTTATTTTTTAAAAAAAATTATAATTAAAATTAATATAAAAATTTGTAAGTAAAAATAATTTTTTTTTTTTTAAAAATATAAAGTAAAATTACATAAATTTTTAAAAAAAAAATTTAAAGTAGAATTACGTTAATTTTTAAAAAAAAATCATAGTAAAATCAAAAATCATTTAAAAAAAAAATCAAAGCAAAATTTATTAATTTTTTTTTAGAAAAAAAAAATTCTAAGTAAAATTTTGAAATTTTAAAAAAAAAATTATGTTAAATTATTCTCTTTCTCTGTAGCTGGCAAAAAAATTTTAAAAAAAATACCACGTAAAATTGTGATTTTTTAAAAAAAAAATTATAAGTGTAATTGTAAAAAAATATAAATAAAATTGTTATAAAAATCAATTTTAATCAAAAATATCGCTTTTTTAAAAAATAAAAATTTAAAGTAAAGTTATATAAATTTAAAAAAAAAATAGAAGTAAAATTGTAAATTGTTTTTAAAAAAAAAAATCTAATCTAAAAATTATAAAAATCAATTTTAATCAAAAATATCGCTTTTTTAAAAAATAAAAATTTAAAGTAAAGTTATATAAATTTAAAAAAAAATAGAAGTAAAATTGTAAATATTTTTTAAAAAAAAATATAATTTTTTTAAAAAAAAATTATAATTAAAATAAATATAAAAATTTGTAAGTAAAATTATTGTTTTTTTAAAAAAAAAAAATAAAATTTTACTTTAAAAAAAATTTAATGTAAAGTTCGTGTATTTTTAAAAAAAAATTAAAGAAAAATTACATAAATTTAAAAAAAAAATCAAAGTAAAATTACATACATTTAAAAACATCAAAGTAAAATTTATTAATTTTTTTAGAAAAAAAATTTCTTAGTGAAATTTTGAATTTTTTAAAAATTATCGGTTTTTATTACACAAAAATTTAAAGTAAAATTACATAAATTTTTAAAAAATTAAAATTGTAAATTGTTTTTAAAAAAAAAATTAAGTAAAATTTGGAAATTTTTAAAAACAAATTTCAAATAAAACTGTAATTTTTTTTTTTAAAAAAAATTATAAGTAAAAATAAAGAATAATTACTTTATTGCAAATATAATAGCAACAAAATGAGATATCGATCATAGAAATCGATTCATTCTTTTCGAATTCGTTCACAATTAAGGGAATTCGCCCAGCAGCAGACCTAGTGTGCTACGAGGGCAGATCAATAATTCCGTGACTTTCCAACTTCTCACGTAGATACATCAAATAGAAATTAAATAAGACTATGCATAGACAATTTAACATTTTCGTAATTAGGTAGTCACGAGACATAAAATCTACATATATTGTGTTTATTAAAGCCCGTTGTTTTGCTGTTGACCTGTGTAATCGTATACCTACTTTATAAAATTCATATCACTCATACGCCACCAGTCGCCTTCTATACGTCTAACATTTAGTAAGCAAATGGTTCACATTGGCGTATACTTAATTTTAATTCGGCATTCCCTGCTGATAACATTAATATTAATCATACGCCCCACTTGGATTTTTTTTCCTGAACTCCTCGTCATCTTCGTTATGCCGCCTTTTCATACTCCAACAATTTGCACATAATAATTTTTCAATTACCGCAACTTATCCACACAAAAACATTCAACACAGATTTTGTCAAGTTTTTTTTTTGGTTTCCCGAGATGTTCTTTTGTCCTCTTCAAAGTAACTTAAAGGCCGTATCTCCAACTGTTGTCTGTAATCTAAAAGTTTCATTATCACGGCAACAACAACAGCGAAAAAAAACAAAACCATTAACAAAAGCCCGGCAAATAAAACAATTAAGACCGCGGCTAACTGTAAACAAAAGCCTACAGTGGCAAACGAAATGGAAAGACAACAAAACGCCAAAGATTAAAGCGGCGAGATAGAACCGAGCGATAAGTGAGTTAAGTAAAAGTTTTTTTTTTTTGGGTGTTTTCTTTTCGCATTTTTGGTGGTCTTATCTTTCGGCCACTGCGACGATTAAGCCGTCAGAAATATGCAAACTGCCAACAAGTGAATGTAGAAACTTTAAAGTAAATTAGAGGCTCATAGCTTCGGGGTTGTGATTAATGAAATACTTTTATGATAGCAGCTATCACCAACAAGTTGGAGCTAAGACTTTAAGCTGCGCTGTGACACGGTTGAGAGATTTGAGAATTCAAGCAGATGTCTAAAAGATTCAAAGATCGTTGGAAGGTATTTTAAATTTATTTCAGAAAGCTGTAACAAAAGCTTTAGGTTGAATTGCAGTTTGTATTTTTTTTTTGGTGGAGTAGTACTAAACGATAGCGATTCTGAGCTATTAGTTTATCATAGGTCCCTATATAATAAACGGAAAGTCCTCTGAAATCCGAGAGCGGTGGAGGATATTATTCTAAGGCAGACTGTGGTCAGTAATGCATTAACCTACCCACCCCTTAATTTTCATAATCAAATATTACTGTGACCATTTGTAAAAAAAAAACATCATATCACTGTCATAAAAGTCTTGCCGCCTGTCATGTCACACATCATGTCCATCGTGTTCAAATGACGTGCACCAAGCACTCACACCCGCTGCCATAGGGTTTCTTGTTGTTGTGTGTGTGTGTGTGTTTGGGGGCGACGCCAAGTGTTTTTCAGTTGTTCTAGGGCTTTCAGTTTTCGGCCACAGATTCAGGCAACAAACTGATCATTCTTTCGTTTCTTTTTGTTGGTTTGCTCTCATGCCAAACAGCCAACAGAATTTAAGTCAACAAGTTTTATTTTATTTTTCTCTGCTTGCCTGCCATAATTTTTGACGAGCCTACAATATTTTGCCATTGTTTTTGTTCAGTGTAGTGTGCTGTTACTGTTTTATTACCAAGTCGTCGCTTTTTTTGTTTTTGCTGTTCATACGAGTACTAGCAGACATTTGTATTTACATGTAAAACCAAAAAACACAACAAAAAAAGAAACGATGGAAATAAAAACGAACGTGTCTTTTATGGCACAATATTTATGACACAAAGTGTCGCTTTAATATTTTTTTTTTTTTTAACTTTTTTATGGCCCGAAGCACTCCGACGAACAAAAACTGCAAAAGAATAAAACAGAGATGTTGATGACATAGTTATTATTATTTGGCTTTGTTAGGTTTTGGGGTAGTAACATATTTTTTTAAGTGTTTGGCGGCAGAGAACACGCCAAACAAAGAAAGAGAGACATCACATAAATAAAACCAAAATTAAGATGGGCTCTTTAAGAGATTTATGGCAAAACATGTGATTGTTATTAAGGTTCTAATAAATGTGATTAAGAAGATTTATTAGCGGTGGTTGTTTATATATTTTTGTTGTGCATCAATAGCGGACATATGGATATGCGCTTTACAGAGAATCCTTCAAAATTAGATTATCCGTTGGCGTATGAGTGATATTTATTGTTCTACGGTAAATATTTTATAATAATCATACGCCTTTCCGTGGGTTACAATGGCATTGATGGAAGGAGATTTAACAAATATATTTTCCGTAGGCGTATGAGTGATAAGCTAAATCTTTATTTTTAAAAAAAAAATAATAATAAAAAAGTCCCAAGATTAAAGAAAATCTAGTAAAAAAAAAAACACAAAATGAATTTACAAAAGTATTAATTTTTTTAAAAAAAAAATCATAAAAATTAATATAACTATAAAGCTCTCTTAAGCGGACACTGACGGTCGCAGCGATTTTGTCCGTCAACGGGAGATGTCCGCCAAGCGGAGGTTAATTTGCTCCAAAAATACCGCATGGTAATTTGCTTAAGAGACCTGTCCGGCTATAAGAGCTGTCCGCAAGGAGAGCTTTCACTGTATTTGTTTTATTTTTGACTAACCACAGAGCAATTGAAGAATATAATTAAAAAATATAATTTTTTTGTTTTGAAAAAAAATCGTAAAAATTAAAAAACAAAACAAGACGAAAAAAAATCGTAAAAATTAAAAAAACAAAACAAGAAATTAGAAAAATAATTTTTTTTTTTTTAAAAATCTTGAAAATTGAAAACATATTCTAAACTATTCGTTTTATTTTATTTTTGACTTGACATCGCCCCGTTGAAAAAAAACGAGCCCAATTTGAAGGCAATCTATTAAAAAAAAATAATTTTTTTATAATATAAAACCATAAAAATTAAAAAAATTAAGACAAGACAAATTTAAAGACAATCCTTTATTATTCAAAAAAATTTATTATTTTTTTTAAAAAAACCATAAATATTAAAAAACAGAAAACAAGACAACGCAAAATAAAAAAAATAATAATAATATTTTTTTTAATTTTTAAAAAAAAAATATATAATTTAAAAACAATGGTTATTTTCGACTAGTGAAATTTTAAAGACAACCCATAAAACAAATATTATTTTTTATGAAACAAAAATCATTAAAATTAAAAAAATGTAAATTTGAAGGAACTTTTTTAAAAAAAATAATATTTTTTTTTGAAAAAAAAAAATCTTGAAAATGAAAAACATATATCTAAACTATTCGTTTTATTTTATTTTTAACTTGACATTGCCCCGTTGCAAAAAGTAAGCCGAATTTGAAGACAATCTATTAAAAAAAATTATTATTTTTAAAAAAATATACAAATTAAAAAAATTAAAACAAGACCAATTTGAAGACAATCCTGTAAAAAAACTTATTATTTTTTTAAAAAAAAAACCATAAATATTAAAAAAGAAAACGAGATAACACAAAATTAAAAAAATAATATTTTACTATTTTTAAAAAAAAAATATAAAATTTAAAAAAAAAAGTTATTTTCGACTAGTGAAATTTTAAAGACAATCCATAAAACAAATATTATTTTTTAAGAAACAAAAATTATTAAAATATAAAAAATTTAAAAAATGCCAAATTTTAAGGAAATTCATTTTAAAAAAAATATATTTTTGAAATTGTTAAAAAGAAAAGTTATTTTCGACTAGTGACATTTTAAAGACAATCCATAAAAAAAAATATTATTTTTATGAAAAAAAATCATTAAAATTTAAAAAACGCCAAATTTTAAGGAAATTTATTTAAAAAAATATATTTTTTTTTTTAAATTTTTTTTTTGGAAAAAATATTTATTTTTTTTTTTAAAAAACTTTAAATTTAAAAAAACAAAAACAGAGACAAACTTGGAAACTATTTATTAAAAAAAATATAAAAATTAAAAAAGAAAAAAACTATATTTAATTTAAAAAATCATAAAAAGTAAAAAAAAAAAGTCAAACTTTTTTTTTTGAAAAAAAATCTAAAAATTTAAAAAAAAATTAAAACAAAAAAATGAGGCAAAATTGAAAACAATTTATTAAAAAAAATTATAGCGGTAATTCAAGCCCGTTTTTTGCTGTTGACCTGTGTAATCGTATGCCTACTTTATAAAATACGCCATCAGTCGCCTTCTATACTTCTAACATTTAGTAAGGAAATTGTTCATCTTGGCGTATACTTAATTTACATTCGACATTCACTTATAATTTTACCTCATCTTTTTTTTTACAAAAAAAAATATAAAAATTGAAAAAAAAAAAAAATGTTTTTTTTTTTAAAAAATCATAGAATTTAAAAAAAATTAAAAAGAAAAAACAAGACAGACATGAAAACAATTTATTAAAAAAACTAACTAAAAGGAAAACAAATATCGAAATTAAAAAAAAAAATTATAAAAATTAAAAAAAATTTAAAACAAAAAACGAGACAAATTTGAAAAAAAAATAAATTTAAAAAAATATATTTTTTTTTTTAAAAATAAAAAAACTAAACAATCGATTACAAAACTCTCTCTATTTTTTTGGGGAAAAAAATCGTAAAAAAAATGTTAGCAAAAGAAAGGCTTTATTTTCGACTTGCCAGTGCCATTTTGAAGAAAAAAAATAAACTTGAAGAGAATCTATGGATAAATGTGAAGAAGTACCAAAATTTCACCAGTAAAGTATGAGGAAATCGATAAAAACTGGTGGGAGACTTGCAGACGGGTAAAGCGATTTGTCATTTAAACTGATTTACGTTTAAGGTAAACGAATTCCTTTATGTGTTTCTGGCTCATGGTAGTGTGCCTTTAATTGTAAGCGAATAATAAGAGATCTTCAAGCGAAATTCGTAACAGGCTGGTGACTGACAAAAACAAAAACATCGCTCAACAATTTCCTTTCCTTTTAAACACTGTGCCGTTGATTTTGTGCTTATTGTGTTTTTTTTTTTTTTGTTCTCCTTCTACATGTTGGCTTTGCATGTTTTCTTTTTTTTCTCTTTTTTTTCCGTTGAACACAACAATTGTGAACAATAAAATGCAAATCATATCGTTTGATCCTAATGACACTTCATATTCTAACCACACAGCAGACACTACAACAATTTACATACACACATACACACGCACACTTATGCACTGGCACTCATCTGTATACAGCGACACTCTAACACATGCACACGTACACGTACACATTATGGCTGATTGTAATTGTAAATGTTCGCTTACATTTATGTGGCCTCCCACAAGTGCGGGGGTATTTAGATGCGACAACGATAACCGTTACAATTGTGTTCTTATTAACAGAAAAACCAAAAAAAACACACACACAAAAAACCGAACAACAATATTTTCCATTGACTCAGCGAAAATGTGTCTTTGTCGTTCATGTGGGTTGGCCATAAATGCTAATGACCGCCTAATGAAATTGTTAAGAGGTCAGTCGGGTAAGCTGGGGGGAAGAAGGGAAAATGGGCTTTGTACTGAATGTTAATGCTGGGGAAATTGCTGTAAAGTCATGATTGGTAAGGTGACTTCAGTTTTAGGGGAAAGTCAAGTTTTGATGGCAAAAATCCCTCGGTTCATTCATATTCGTCCCCATAGCCACAAATGTAGACAATTTTTTTATGGATTGCTTGTATTCTAAATGTGTTTTTTATCTTAACCCTTTGGTGGCAAATGGGACGCATATAAATGCCACTTCCCATTCGTCTCCAAAGCCAAAAATTAACAAAATTCTATTTATTTTGTAATATGATATCTTCAGAAGAAAAAAATTCGAAGACCCCAGACCCAGCAAGTGTTTGATTGCTTCAATGTTCCCTTCACGATTCCGTTTATCCAATAGATGAAACCTCATTGCTCAGTGCCCAGCTGGGACTTCTTGAGTTGACTTTGTCCTACTTTGTCCAGTGTTTCCCTTAGTCTGACAGGCATCGAAGTCATATTCCTGTCATTTTGTTAAGCACAGGATTTTCATATGAAAACGGATTTTCATTCAAAAAACTTTGACAACTTACACTCTTCAATTTACCGAATCCACACCACATCCATCACCCCCCACCTCCCCAAATATTGAGTAACAAACTTTAAAATCAAATTGTCAATGTTATTCAATTTAAGTTACTGCCAGAATTTGCTGAACTTCTTTTGTCTGCTTCTATCTGTTAAAAGTATGAAGTTGTCTTCATACTTTACAACGCAAAAAAAAAGAGAAGAAGACAAATATCCTTCTCAGTTTAATGAAGTCCTTACATCTCAATTAAACACAACCTTTGACTGAAATACGACCCAATTTAAAGGACATTTATCATGTGAACACAGTGGCAAACTCTCTCACACACATACAGATATACACGGTCGAGCATGTGTGTATGTGTTATATCTCGTCCAGAAACAATTTTTCACTTTGTAAACTTTTCCATTACAAAGCCCTCTGTCGCTCTCACTCTCGCTCCCGCAGTCTGTATCTGTATCACCCTGTGTACATAAATGATTAGATAACCAAAGTTCAGGCTACTGCCACAGTAGCAGCAGCCCGTTGACCTCCTAAATGTATGCAACACACAAAAATGAAAAAGAAAAAACTGTCGCATCCTTTGCATGCCGAGTATAATATACGATGACTATACGACAACACACACACACACACACACACATGCATAGAGTGCAATGTTGAGGAAAAACTACATTGTCGCAGACATTTGTGGTTATATATTGCAGGCTGGTTGTTTTTGTTTTTTTTTTTTGAGGCAGAGTATCAAAGACTTTGATGTTCCGGAGGAAGGCTAAAATGTCCTGTTAACAATGTTGTTAACAAATACCCCAGGATAGTTTTAGGGCATAATTTTGAGGCAGCACATGGTGGAGATGTTACAAAACTGATGTTGAGGAGGCTGAAATCAAGAATTCATTTATGGCTGAATTGGAGAATGGCTCACAGCTGACATCTACATCGTAACGAGACGTCGAAGAAGTTGAATATGTCTACAGGGGAAGGAGGGACTTTGCAGGGAAAAATAGAGAAGAGAAGCTGATCAGATATGCCTTGAGGCTGCTGCTATGTGGGTGGATGCAAGGTAAGGCCATCCATTAAACCGTTGAACCATTTTTTTTTGTCGGACTTTTTTTTGGAAAAAAATTAATTTTGGTCTAATATAGGATCTATGGAATCAATCAGATTGCTGGTGCTCATGCAGTTAACTCGTCGTAAAGCTGTAAGTGTCTGCTGCAGAATTACCCTTGAGATTGTCAATCACTTGAATACCATATTGTTAAAAATAAAGTGGGCGGGTTCTTTTTTTCGATACCACGCCCATTATTGACCGAACAAAAGTGCAGATTTGAACTGAACTGGATTACCTTTCATTTGAGTACTATATTGTCAAAAAAGTGGGCGGGACCATTTTTCCAATTCCACGCCCCTAATAGACCGAAAAAGTACATATTTCAACTCGAGAGGACATTACCTTTCATTTGAGTGTCATATTTTTTAAAGAAAAGTGGGCGGGTCCTTTTTTTCGATACCACGCCCATTATTGACCGAACAAAAGTGCAGATTTAAACGGGACAGGACATTACCTTTCATTTGAGTTCCATAATGTCAAAAAAGTGGGCGGGACCATTTTTCCAATGACACGCCCCTTATGGACCGAAAAAAGTACATATTTCAACTCGAGAGGATATTACCTTTCATTTGAGTACCGTATTTGCAAAAAAAAAGTGGGCGGGTCCATTTTTTCAATGCCACACTTATTATGGACCGACAAAAAGTACATATTTCAACTCGTGAGGCCATTACCTTTCATTTGAGTACCATATTGTCAAAAAAGTGGGCGGGTCCATTTTTCCAATGTCACGCCAATAATAGACCGAACAAAAGTACACATTTCAACTCATGAGGACATTATCTTTCATTTGAGTACCATATTGTCAAAAAAGTGGGCGGGTCCATTTTTCCAATGCCACGCCAATAATAGACCGAACAAAAGTACACATTTCAACTCATGAGGACATTATCTTTCATTTGAGTACCATATTGTCAAAAAAGTGGGCGGGACCATTTTTCCAATTCCACGCCCCTAATAGACCGAAAAAGTACATATTTCAACTCGAGAGGACATTACCTTTCATTTGAGTACCATATTTTAAAAAAAAAGTGGGCGGGTCCATTTTTTAGATGATACGCCCATTACGGACCGAAAAAAATTAAATATTTCTACTCGTGAGGCCATTACCTTTCATTTGAGTACCATATTGTCAAAAAGTGGGCAGGTGGTTTTTTCTATGTCACGCCTCCAAGGAACCCCAACTCCAAATTTATTTTTTCATTTTCGTTTAGTCGTCATTTATTTACATTTAAAATTTTTTTTATTGTGCAGGTGTGTCCCATAAAATGTCCCCAACTTCAAAACTCTTAAAAGATAACTGTAATTATGTTCGGGCCATTTTTTGTATGTGTGTTTGCGCAAACCGTTTTGTGTCTGTACAGTGGGGTCATTTCAAAGTTCCTATTATTTTCTGTGGCATTCCTTCATTTTGGCGATTTTTTTTATTACCAAAACATTTGGGGTCATTTGTTAGGTTAAGCGGGGGCTGGCACCTGATAAAATGCGTGTTTCAGAAATAATGGGGATGTTTAACTCATTGACGAAAACAATAAAATGTCATAAATGTATTTTTTTTACAAATTACAAATTTAAAAAAAAAAAAAAAAAAAAAAAATTGTATTTGATCCCATTTCGCCCTGGCTTGGAATTTTGAAGCTTGAAATTCCAGGTACAACCCAGTGGTAGTTTTTTCATAGTCCGTAGAGTTAATTTCAGAGTCCCAAGGAGATATGGATCTATTTAAGAAGATCTCCTAATTTATCGAATAAACCAGTAATATGCCAACGTTATTTTTTTCCGTTAATTTGAAAAAAAAACTTGTATTTCAACACAAATCCTGGCAGAGATTTTGAGCTGGAAATTCAACTTATTATTAAATATTAATTTCTGAGTCCCAAGGAGATATAGATCTATTTAAGAAGATCTCCTAATATTGGCAGCTCCCAATTTATTGAATAAACCAGTAAAATGCCAAAATTGGATTTGTGTTACTTTTTTTGTTCATTTCAGAAAAAAACTTTATTTGAACATAAAATCCTGGCAGAGATTTTGAATTTGAACTTATTCAAGTTATTATCAAACATTATTGTAGAGTTAATTTCTGAATCCCCGGGAGACAGAAATATATTTAAGAAGACCTCCTAATGCTGATATCTACTCTCCGGTTTGATAGGAGCGCTACTACAGTGCCTGGATTTATCAAATCGAACGCTTCTTCCGTGTATTTGTATGTAGGCCGTTGAAATGTTGAAAATGTAACAAGCTCATAGAACACGTATATTCACATAAGTCTGAATCGCTGTCAATTACTTTTTCTATACCTTTAACAAAGTCATTGTATTTGATTTTCTGCTATTGCCAAATTAAAAACAGTTCATTTTCGCAGTTAATCTCTTTAAGTTCACATAAATTATAAATTATTGCTATTATTTCCACTCCCCTCTCAAAAAGAAGAAAAAAACGAAATGTCGGCCACAAAACCACCTTCAAAGTGCTGATAAGACAGAACGAGCGGACGATTGCGAAAACAACAAAGAGTTCTAAATTATGTTCGAGTTGCAAAGAAAACTCATACTTGGCCTTTTAATTTTATGGCGCCAGCACGTGTTTCAGACCCTTTTGCCATAAATTAATAGCAACATTTGTTAACCGAAACTGAAACCAGACATACCACCCCACCCCCCCACCCCCCCACACACCAAATACTCTGTATACCCCTTTTTAGTAATTTGCCTTTGTGGTTGTGAAAATGTTTCGAAAAGAAATGCAATAAAAACACAATCGAAATAATGGCAAAGTGTTGTATTTAATTTATGGATTAATATAAGGCAAATCTAATGAAATGTAATTGGGCGGTTCCAGAAGAAGAAGAAGAAAACAAAAGAAGGTTACAATTCAACAATGGAAACAGACGGCGGAAATTTAAGTGAAAGAAATCACCTCAATAAGGTGAAACAAACTGAGTGTAGGGAAATACAAATTTCAATTGAAATGGTTTAGACGATATACCAATATCTTGTAGGCTTTAGGAGTAAGAGAGTAAGACATATACAATAGGGTGGAGTGAGAAAAAATCACAATCGGAGAGAGAAGTTAGTTTCCAATCCTTAATAAGGGGAACAAAGAAGACAAAAATTAGAGGTCTTAAAACTTGGAAATTTTCGTAATTTTGCTGATGATTTCAATTTATTTTTTCTTTAGTTTCTGATTTTTTTTATTCAATAAACGTTCACAAAAAAATTTTGGAAAATTTAAAAAAAAAATTATGTCGAAAAATTGCAAAAAGTAAAATAATCGGTTTTAGAGGTCATTTAGTAGAAAAGCACACATTCTTCCCATTATCGAAATATTCAGGTACCGACTTGGGGCGTCTGCCCTCTATGCCGGCTCTGCTCGAGAGAAGTTGGACACGTATTACTTTCAATTTATTCACTTTAGATTTATTGAGTCTTTGTTTTGTCCTACTTTCCTATCGTCAAATGAAAAACGACCACTAATAATGTTATGATGTCCTTACCAGCATATGAACCTGGGATTGCTGTGTGCTAGTCGCCCACACTACCTACCCCAGGCCGCCCCATAAGTTTCTATTCTAAGTACAGAAATTATTAAGTCCAATTATTTTGTAAAATTCATGTGGATTTTTAAAATTCCCCCTATGATTTCCCAGTGAAACTCGTCGAAAAATTTTGTGTTTTCGTATGTGTGTGTGTAAAATCATTAAAACTGTTATCTACAGTTTAGATTTGTACAGATATCACACGATGGAGTGTTAAAAGTTTTTCCAACAATTCCAACCGTTACTACCAAACATTATTTGAATAAAATATACAACTGCAGGGATGGGGGTGACATGTGCATAAACTAATAAGGCACAGTGTTACGATATTGGGAGTTTTTAGGATTTAAAAGGAAAAAATGAAATTTTTAAAGAAAAAAAACACGAATCGTATTTTAGTTGTTCCCTAAACTATTGCACGTTCTCTAAGGAGATTACAAAAGAACTTATTGGGGACATTATCAATTATTTTTGGGAATTCTTCTCTTAAAAAATTTGTTTAATTATTTTATTTTTGAGTAATTCTTCATTAATTATTTTGGGGGATTTTTAAGAATTTTCCAAAAAATATTTCGTTAAATTTTTCAGAATTTCGGGGGAATTTTTCATCTATTTTTGAGAATTGTTTAGTTTGTACAGTCCCTTATGGGGGAAATTGTTAGGTTGGCCTTTTTGGCGAATTTTTCATTTCTTTTTGGAAATTTTTCATTTTTAATTATAGTTTTGAGGGGAATTTTTCATAAACTATGTTTGGGGGATTTTTCAGAATTTATGGGGAAATTTTTGTTGGGCCTTTTCATCTATTTTGCGTAATTCTTCATTTTATTTTTTCATAATTTTTCAAAGAGCCGCCGCCGCAGCCCTAATTATTCATAAAATGTTTTGAAGGGATTGGAGAAATATCCATTTCTATTTTGGCTTTTTATGTAAAATTTATCATTTATTTTACTTATTTTCTCATTTGGTGCATTTTTCATAAATTGGAGAATTTTTCATAAATTTGTTTTGGGAATTTTTCAGAACTTTAGAGAATTCTTCATTTGGATCATTTTCCACAGAGCCCCGCCACAGGAACATTTTTCATAAATTTGTCTGGGTGATTTTTCAGTATTTATTGGGTCTCACGTTGTCCTTTTGGGGTAATTTTTTATCTATTTTTTGGAAATTGTTCAGTTGGGGAAATTTTCATATTGGCCTGTTTGGCGAATTTTTTTATTTATTTTTGGGAATTCTTTATTTGTAGCATTTTTAATTTAATTTTTGGGGCAGTTTTCATTTCCGAAGGTTAATTTTTCATAAATACTTTTGGGGTGATTTTCCAGTATTTTTTGAGAAAATTTCATTTTGGATTTTTTGGGGAATTTTTTCTTCTATTTTTGGAAATCCCTTGTGGAGGAAATTTTTATGTTGGCCTTTTTGGCGAATTTTTCATCAATTTTGGATAATTTTTCATTTCGAGCATTTGTCATAAATTGAAAATTTTTCAAAAATTGGAGAATTTTTCATAAATTCTTTTGGGGGATTTTTCAGAATTTTAGAGAGTTGTTTATTGGGAGCATTTTTTTACAGAGCCCCCGTCACAGGACAATTATTCATAAATTTGGGAATTTTTCATAAATTATTTGGGGAAATTTTTCAGAATTTATGGCGACTTTTTGCATTGCCATTTTTGGGTAATTTTTGACATATTTTTGACATATTTTTTTTTTGAATTTTTCAATTATTGCAATCCCTTATTGTGAAAATTTTTAAATTTATTTTTGGGAATTCTTCATTTTGGAAATTTTTAAGTTTTTTTTGGGTGGGAGGGTGTATTGTGGCATTTTTTTAAAAGCGGCTGGGAAATTTTTCATATTTTGGGGGATTTTTCATTTATTTTTAGGAGTTTATCATTTCGGGTATTCCTCATTTTCTGTCGAGCATGCCTCATTCCTCGTTTTTTTTTTTTTTTTGGTCGGTCAATGGCTCTGCTGGTGACATCTCCTGGTGGTCTTCGTAGTCCGTGACCAAACCATCGCTATTTCCGGCTCAATACTTCGAAATGTATTCGACTTTCATATGTGCATGTCCAGAGAAGGATTCTTAGGCCCGATTGCGACTAACTGAAGTCTGGGCAAAATCTTGGACCGAAAGGAATCGCAAATGATGTGTTACCCATAGCTCGGGGATCCATAGAATATAAGTGAGTTAGTTATATTTGCCAGTTACATTTTTACATCCGTCTGTGGGTTTCCCGGACACGGTGCACCCTCTCATTGTTCAATTGTCACACAGTTGTTGCACAACGGCATGCAACAATTTCTACAAAACGATTGCGCCACACACAAGAACGTATTGCAACATTGGCCACAGTCGGAGATACACACCTCCGTCCACATACCAAACACCCCTCGCATACAACGAAATAATTGAGAACAAAATGTTGAACAATTAAATGCGTGATTAGCATTTTATTACTGTGCGCAAATGTGGAATTTGCAACAGTAACAATACGGCAAAGTGCCATAAACTATGCACGCCACAACGAGTGGCAAGTGCTGCAAACAATTGTTGCCAATTCCGCTGTGCTGCTGCTACCCTATACCGATTTTGGCGAGTGTGAACGGTGTAGGGGCGGGGGCGGTGGGCGTTGGGCGACACGTGAAGGAAGTTCATAAAGTTTATTTGGAAATTTAATTAAGCTACATTGACTGTTGTTGAAGTAGGAGAAATGTTGAAAGTTTTTCCGAAGCTTTTGTATGGAATTTATAAGTGGACACGGTTTCGGATTGAGTTGATGTTTTGCATGTTGGCGAGTCGTCTCCCGGGGAACGTGTTGTAAATCAGTTTGCAAAAGTTTTTCGGTGTACGAGCGTTCCGTTGCCTTTTGTGCTGGAGCTGCTTTGAAATGTATTTTATGTTATGGAATATGTGAAAAGTTTTCCGGTTCACTGTCGTCCTGGAGCAAGTCACGTTTATGGCACATTTGATTCTGAATGAAATGTGAACTGCAATCGAACATAAATTATTGTATAAATTGTGGATTATTGCACAAAACAAAAAAGGCAAAAACTAAAAATAATATAAATTCTCGAAATTGGGAGTAAAGTGTGTTTTTGAATTAATTGTTACTACTTACTTCCTTACATAGGTTGGCTCTACAACCTGTTGTTGGTCTTGGCTGGTTTAACAAGTGATTTCCAAAGCCGATTCCGAAACCGACCAAACACAGGTTGGTCCAAATACATGCTTGTTGCTATAAATTATAAAAAAAACACAGAAAATCATATTTTTGTTGGGTTTATTTGCAAGAGAAAACACTCCATTGCACTATGCAACAGGCATTTTGTCCAAGAGGTGGTACATCTACAGAAAGGGCCATACCTTCCAAATTTTTATTCTATAGGGTGCCAGCTATTCAATAAAAAAAGAGTAAATGAGAAACCAATTTTAATGTTATGTGAAAAATAACAAAAAAATCTTTTTAAAAAAAAAAAAGTAAGTAAATGCAAAATCAATTTAAATTTTTTGTTAATTTTTGGTTTTTTTTTTGTTAATTTTTTTTTTTTTTGAATTTTTTTTTTTGGTTTTTCGGCCGCTTTTTGAAAAAGCTCAAAAGTTGAACACTGAAAATTGCCGCAACTTTTTTTTACAGAATGGGCCATAACTTCTATATTAACCCATAGATATTCATCAAATATGGCCTGATCCTTTCATAAGGTGCAATTCAAAACAAAAATAGAAAACGAAAAACCAACTTATATTTTTGGGGAAAAAAAATTATTTGGAATTTTTTACTTCTTCAAAGAGAAATCAATTTATTTTTTTTTTAAAAAAAAAAAATTTTTTTTTTTTATTTTTGATTTTTTGTTTTTTTTTTCAAAATAATCTAGAATTAGAAAAATCCAAAAAAAAAATTGTTTGTTCTTTTTTTGGATTTTTTTTTTATGTGTTTTTCTTTTACCAAGTGAAACCAATTTATTTTTTTTTTTAAAAAAAAAATTCTTTTTCTTATTTTTGAACTTTTTTTCTTCAAAATAATCCAAAATTTGCAAAATGGAAATTTTTTTTTGGTTCACTTTTCAGTGTGTCCCAAAATTTAAACAATGTCAAACCAATTAATTTTTTTATTTCCAACAAAAACAATTTTTTTTTGTTCTTTTTTTTGGGATTTTTTTATGTGTTTTTGTTTTACCAAGAGCAACCAATTTTTTTGAATTATTGTTTTTTTTAAAAATAATCCGAATAATCCAATTCAGTTTTTTATTTCCAACAAAAACAATTTTTTGGTTCTTTTTTAATTTTTTTATTTGGTTTTAGGCCACTTTTCAAAAAAAATCCCCAGAATTTGAACAGTGGAAAACCAGTTGAATTTTTTGCAACAAAAAATAGATTTTTTTTCTTTTTTTTAATTTTTGTTTCTGAACCAATTCACTAAATTGCCCGAAAGTTCAACCAAAAAATAGTAAATGAGAAACCAACTTAAATTATTTGTATAAAAAAAAATATTTGGAATTTTTTTTTATGTGTTTTTCTTTTAAAAAGAGAAGCCAATTTTTTTTTTTTTGTTTTCAAAAAAAAAATATTTTTTTTCTTATTTTTTTTTTTCAAAATAATCCCGAAAAATTCAAAACAAAAAAAAATTTTCCGTGCCACTTTTCAGTGCGTCCCAAAATTAAAACAATGTCAAACCAATTAATTTTTTTATTTCCAACAAAAACAATTTTTTTTTGTTCTTTTTTTTGGGATTTTTTTATGTGTTTTTGTTTTACCAAGAGCAACCAATTTTTTTGAATTATTGTTTTTTTTAAAAATAATCCGAAATTTGAAAAATGGAAATTTTTTGGTTTTTTGTTTTCGTGCCACTTTTCAGTGTGTCCCAAAATTTAAACAATGAAAAACCAATTAATTTTTTTATTTCCAACAAAAACATTTTTTTTGCTCTTACTTAATTTTTCAAAAAAAACCCCAGAATTTGAACAGTGGAAAACCAGTTGAATTTTTTTGTTCTTTTTTTGTAATTTATGTTTCTGAAACTTTTAACTAAATTACCCGAAATTTTAACAATGAAAAGCGAGAAGAACACAACACGACGACTATGTCAAACAACAAACCTAAGAGTCGGCTACGATGTAGGAGCATAAGTCAGTTCGGTCTTTTTCCATAAAAAAAACAGCGGTTAGGATAAATCCACAGATCCACAAAACAACAGCCGTTGAAGCTGTCACACCAAAGAACGCAGTGACTCTAAGCATTGGTGTCCCTTTTACCTCTTTTACCCCTTTTCCAGACTATCCGACTATTTTTCTCATCACATCGTTTGCCATGATTGAGATGATTTAAAGGTTCTGTATTTTCCATTTGTGGCGATAGATCGTGTACAGTAAAATATATTAAGAATACATTTCATTTACAGCCGAAAGTATAAAAGTGCCCTGACACAATGACAGAGATTAATGGCACACAATTCAGCAAAATACTTGGAATACATCACTTAAGTCACATTTAAAGATGAGGTTGCCAACATCCTACCTCAGATATTTTTCAAACTTCTTCTCTCTCCTCAAAAGAACATTCACCAATTCGAGTGAAACAATTGATAGCCTAATGGACTGAATACTCTACTTGATTAAAGGACAACCTCCGCACTAACCAAACGACACTAACCAATAGCAAAATATGTCTCACTGGACATAATTGAATTCCTGTGGAATTTTCAGTCATGAAAAATTCCTCAAGAAATGCCAATGACAACAAGAAAATCTATTTGAACAAATTTGTTGAAAAGGATATTGTTTATCTTCTTTAAGCAAATATTTGTTCGAAATTAATTTATGGCCTTTTCGAAGGAGAAGAACCAAAAGACAAAAACAAAACAAAAACAAAAATAACAACAATCCTAGTTAAATTTTGTGAAAATATTTGCACAACTATCCACAAACACAGAAAACACATGCATTGCATAGAGGCCTCGCCATATACAGCATGCGTATGACATGTTTGCATACAACACCAAAAAGGATTTCGTTAAACCAACCATAAGGACCTGAAATAAAGGACACATGAATACAGACACACACACGCGCACGCACTTACGCTTACATGCATAAACAACAAAAACCCATACATGAACATGGGTAGACAATTTACACGCCTGGTCACACATGTATGTGGACACACACACACATACACAGGCAGACACATTGTCATTGTCACACGGAGGACCTCATCCTTTGACCGAGTCTCTGCCCGAGCGTTCATCAATCATTTTGTGGGAAGTCTAAACTAAAAATATTTATTTGCATTTTATACACACACAAAAACCACACAAGAAATTTGCTTAACAAATTGTTGTGACATTAAGGATAAACATGCATTCAGTTTTTTTTTTTTTGGTTTTTGGTAAGTGCGAGGGTCGGGGGTAAAGTAATACATAATTGTTTAATACAAAGATTTTATTTAGACGAAGACTGTGGAGCTTCAGTCTATACAGAGGCTGACGAGACTCAGTTTACACAGAGGCTGAGGAGACTCAGTTTACACAGAGGCTGACGAGACTCAGTTTAGGCTGAGGCTGACGAGACTCTCTATTGAAAACATAATCTTAGACAACTGGCAAGTAATTGTTCTTTCAAAGTAATATCGATTTTCACTTCCCCAACCTATCTCGTATATTTTACTTTTTTTTTTCTTTCTTTACCAGATTGTTCTAAACAACAGCAAAAATAGTATTTTATGTTATTTTTAGTTTGCTGTCATTTGTTTATGCAATATGTTTGTTGGTTTTTTTTATTTTTTGCTGTTGTCTTTGGTTTACAAAGCACTACGATATACGGTCGGTACGAGAGTCCTTTTATACCAACATGGCGAAATGACACACAACTGAAAGAAAAAAAACATTATTAAAGTGAGCAAATTTTTAAATTTGCTTTTATTTACATACGTGCAATCAAACAATCTAAACAAATGAGACAATTACTGTTCAAGCAATTAGGTTAATAATTTGGAAAGTAATTGAGACCAGCTCAGTGTAAACTGAGCAACAACAGCTCAGTGTTATTCTTTTTTTCCCCACTGTGCCTTAAATCTTAATATATATTTACCCTCGACACTGATTCACTGATACACTGATTCACTGCTTCACTGACTCTGTCACGCAGTACGTAGGAATTTAAATAGGCATTCTATCATTCTATAAATAATAATATTAAAAAAAATAATATTTTTTTTTTTACAGAAATTGTGTTTTCCCCAAATTTTTTTTTTCCAAAATTTTTTTTTTACAAAAAATTTTTTTTTTACAAAATTTTTTTTTCAAAATTTTTTTTTTTTCAACTATATTTTTTTTTTCAACAAAATTTTTTTTTTTCAACAAATTTTTTTTTTTCCACAATATTTTTTTTGTCAACAAAATTTTTTTTCCATATTTCAACGGGCGCCATAGGCGCATTACAACTTACTAGTATTAAAATATTGTAATACTAATTAACGAATTTAGTTAAATTTAACATGGACGCTTAATTTTTTTCTCTTTTTTGTCCAGAAATGTTCATGCTGTTGTTTTCCATATTTGATATAATCGTATACCTTTAAATTGTTCATATTAAATTGAAATTATCGCGTAAAAGTAACTTTGTTTTGTAAATAATTTCCCCTGCTGGTTGTCTCATTACAGACTCTGCCATTAATATGAAATTATCATCATGGGGTTGGTATGCTCGTGTTACCGTCAACGATGTTTTTTTTTTTTTTGAAAGCGGTATTTAATCTATTTTTAATTTCGTGGGTTGGTAATGGCTGTCTACACGTGTGTCGGTATGCGTGTACTACTGGTTACGAACACTTATGGTTGTGTTGGTATACATGTGAGTAAAACTTTTCACAGCAGGCTGGCCTTAAACTATGTACCCCGCTTAGTCAATCTACAAGTTATGTGGTTCATAGATCACTGATTTACTTTCAAGAGATTAAATCACAATTTAAAGAGTGCTGGCAATAAAATTCAATTAACAATACCAAATTGTTTTATTGCCCACAACTCCATTGGCCAGAGAAGAATATTGTTTTATTGTTTCGTCCTTACGAAAAACCAATAAACAGTTAAATAACCAATTCCAACAAAATTTTCTAAACCGTTTGAAATCCTCCATCACTCCCCCCCTTCCGCCACCTACCCTCTAAAACCAACAGTTTTCACACATTTTTCAAAACTTTTCCAACTCTCAATACTTCAAGTCGTTGTTGAGTCGACCACAACGAATACGAAAAGTTTCTTTGGTCATTTATAAAATTGTTTTCGGTTTGCGGGGATCTTTTCGTGATTTATGCGTAACAAAGATGTGGTTCAAATGTTCTTTTCTCTGGCCAAACAATACAAGATTTCACACCAGACCAGACTCTTGAAACTTTCCAGTCCTGCGATGGAGACCGCACACATCAAAAGCTGCAGCGCCAAAGAATCAATTCAACAGCCAAACCGAAACGATCATGGCATGAAGGGAGAGCGAGAGGGGGCCAAGCAGGACATGGAGGGCGCTGGCATGGGGAACTATTATTTTGATGTTCTGTTGTTATAAAAGATTAATGTTGTCCAACAAAACGAGAACAAAACAATTCTATAAAGTACGACAACAACAACAAAAAAACCGAAAAATCCAGAGGATAACTGGGCCAATGTAGACACAATGCTCGGCTATAAAGTTTCATGTCGAATTTTGATGGAAACCATCAAATATAATAACTAACAATAAACAAACAGATGGAATGCATGAAATGGATAGATGGATGGATGAAATGGACAGACGGCTGGACAGACAGAATGTTTGGCCATCACAGGTATTCACAGCGGAATGATGGAACCTATGAGGATTATCTAAAGGACTAGAGGAACTCCACGGCCAGGAAAAGAGCTCTGAAAGACTATCATGCCACTGTGTGACACCTTCCATTTCTAAATGAACAAGTATAAACATGAACAAAGTAAACGCACAACAAAACAGAAAAACTGCAATTTATTTGTATGACGATGATGATGATGATACCAAATGTTACAGTCTGCGTTCAAATTTGTATGGAGAGTAGAACAGATTTTGGACTTTGAAAATATTGTCTACTTATGGTCTGCAACTATTATGGGGGTGTAGTTTCCAACAGATCTCCTCCATCCCTGAAAGTCTATACATTTTGCTGGTGAAATTCGATCATGTTTTTCGCAAAGTGGCGCCCAAAGGTGAAATGTTCCAAACTAAGACAATTGACATTTTAAGAGATCTGTGTCATTAAATAATATTTGCACATTATTCCCTATTTATTCTGCTGGTCATATTGTTAGCGGGCCACAGTATTTTAGAAAGTGGCGCCCAACATGGAATGTTCAAAGACATCTACTTCATTAAATAATATTTACATATTATTCCCTATTAATTCTGCTCGTCATATATGTGGTCATACTTTTAGCGTGCCATAGTATTTCACAAAATGGCGCCCAACATGGTGTTTTTGAAAATTTGGTGTTCCATATTTCCTTTTATTGAATAATATTTGCACATTGGAAGTCCATATTTATTCTTTCCATAAAATAATTCTGGCAGGCCATAACATTTCACTAGGCAGTGGCGCCCAACGTGTTGTGCTAAAAAATTAAATTTTCATTGTTTTCATTAGAGAATATTAACACCTCTAAATTTCCTAGTTCTTTTGCTGTTCAGAAAACATTAACATTCTGTTAAGACACACCATTTCACAAAGTGGCGCCCAATGCCGTGTGTTTGAAAATTAGGTTTCCATCTTGTTACAATAAATAATTTTTGCATCTCTAAGGTGTCGAGCTGATGATATATAACTGAAATTCTAGCATTTCACAAAATGGCGCCCAACGTGGTGAGTTTGAAAATTAAAGTTTCATCTTTTTTAAGAAATAATATTAAAAAATATTTGTAGCTCCAAAGTTCGATTTTATTCTGCCATAATTCTGGCAGGCGATACAATTGCACAAAATGGCGCCCAACGCAGCTTGTTTGAAAATTGGGATTCATCCTGTTGCCATCTCTAAAGTTCTTAGCTGATGATATGATGATATATCCGAAATTCCGGCAGCCTGCACCATTTCACAAAGTGGCGCCCAACGCAGTGTGTTTGAGAATTCGGTATGCGTCTTCTTTCCTTAAATAATATTTGCATCTCTAAAGTACTTGATAATTTTCCTCGCAATAAAATACTGTAATTCCTACTGAGCACAGCATTTTACAAACTGGCGCCCAACGTGGTGTGTTTAAAAATGAGGCTTTCATATCTTTCCATAAAATAATATTTGCACCTCAAACGTCCATTTGCACTCTGCTATTGATAAAACACAATTTTACTGGCAGCCAGCACCATTTCACTAAGTGGCGACCAACGCAGTGTGTTTGAGAATTGGGATTGCATCTTCTTTCATTAAATAATATTTACATTTATATTTGGGACAAAGTCTACAATTACTATCAATTGCTCACCTTGCAACTTGTAATTGTATCTATTTGCCATTTACCATCATAATGCCTTGGCCGGCTACTGTATGTCAATGCAATGCAGCATGAGTGATTTTTTGGGTTGCAGATATGAGTGGATTTTCAGTTCCATTCACTCTGACCCAACCGTCTGTCCGTCCACCATTTTCATTTATTTTTCTTTACTTATTGTACGGCAACGGCAAATAGAATGAATTTTTGTGCAATAGCACTTCACAACAGCAAGAAAGACAAACAAAAAGTATTTTTCAAATTTGTTAGACAATAAGAAAAAACAACGGCTGCTGTGGTTTTCCAACCGCAAAACATTAAATTTTAATTGAAATTTAAGACTTCTGGTCGTCCGTCGACGGGAAGGATCACAGCAACAACAACTTCTAATGATGAATAAATAATTGCATACTTTCAGGCGCTCCACGAGAGCTTACACCAGCCAAAGAAAGTTCCTGCAACACGGTCGGAGTAAAGGGACACAAATGAGTTTCTCAACATTTAATTCAAGTGTAAATATAAAACCGTAGCAAGGAATTCTTCTTCCATCAGATCGTGTGGCATAATGACAAAATGATGTTTACATATTTTGTCTTCCACACACAGAGGATATTTGTTTGGCTCTGTGCCTGTGCCTGTGTATGTGTGTGTGTATTTTCTTAATTAATTCCTTAAGTATCTTAAAGACAATTCTCTTTTGATTTGTTGTACGAACGATATCACCGCAAAATGTATGCATGTCTTACCAGCAGTTTGTTGGTATTTTCCCCAAGTGATAAATATTTTGTTTGCAAATAACTCAACAATTCTGCAGCATTTGCATAAACTCACAGACACACACACATCCACTTGGAGTGTCCTTTGTGTCATGGCAAGGATTTTGTCAAATATATTAGAATCTAAATTTTTAATTTCATTGTCTTGTTTTTGGTTAATTTGTACAAATTCCTTGTTGTCCTTGTCGGCTAAGTAAGAGGAGTCGTTGTGGTTTGTTTCAAAGGACATGCCGCATGACAACTGGGTGTACAACTCAAATGTCCATATTTGTGTAATTGTGACATAATGTAATAAAGCATAATGTGTAATAAATTACACAGCAGGAGTGGGAGAACACAGGAGAAGGGAAAATAAAATGAAGGAAGACGATTTGTAAGGCATCGAAATAAAGCAAAGAATAGAAAATAGAAAATAGAAAATAGAAAATAGAAAATAGAAAATAGAAAATAGAAAATAGAAAATAGAAAATAGAAAATAGAAAATAGAAAATAGAAAATAGAAAATAGAAAATAGAAAATAGAAAATAGAAAATAGAAAATAGAAAATAGAAAATAGAAAATAGAAAATAGAAAATAGAAAATAGAAAATAGAAAATAGAAAATAGAAAATAGAAAATAGAAAATAGAAAATAGAAAATAGAAAATAGAAAATAGAAAATAGAAAATAGAAAATAGAAAATAGAAAATAGAAAATAGAAAATAGAAAATAGAAAATAGAAAATAGAAAATAGAAAATAGAAAATAGAAAATAGAAAATAGAAAATAGAAAATAGAAAATAGAAAATAGAAAATAGAAAATAGAAAATAGAAAATAGAAAATAGAAAATAGAAAATAGAAAATAGAAAATAGAAAATAGAAAATAGAAAATAGAAAATAGAAAATAGAAAATAGAAAATAGAAAATAGAAAATAGAAAATAGAAAATAGAAAATAGAAAATAGAAAATAGAAAATAGAAAATAGAAAATAGAAAATAGAAAATAGAAAATAGAAAATAGAAAATAGAAAATAGAAAATAGAAAATAGAAAATAGAAAATAGAAAATAGAAAATAGAAAATAGAAAATAGAAAATAGAAAATAGAAAATAGAAAATAGAAAATAGAAAATAGAAAATAGAAAATAGAAAATAGAAAATAGAAAATAGAAAATAGAAAATAGAGAATAGAGAATAGAAAATAGAAAACATCGTGTCAACAATATTCTCTGTACGACTCTGTCAACTCTAAACGAGCGTATTATAACATATTTTACCGTTGTTTTCTTGTTTTTTTTTCATCACACATTCATCGATTTCAAAATTTAAACATACATATGTATATATTTGAGGCTCGGTAGGTGCAACAATCTCAGTAAATGCAACAGGCTCGATTTCCTATAAGTAGCGCAAATCGAGCTCTTACTGTATTTCTAAAATACAGTGTAGTCTCTCCTTGCGGACACCTCTCTTAAGCGGACACCTCCCATAAACGGACACTTTTTCCAATACCAATCCGCTTGTGTACTTCTTTCATAAACGGACACCTGTCATTCTCAGTCCCTTAGGTGTCCGCATATGAGAGAGTACACTGTAAAGGATCCGCCAAATATTTTTTTTTAAAATTCTATAAAAAAAACTACTGGCTATTTTGTGAAATTTCTGTTTTTTATTTGAGAGTACAATCATTCCGGTTAATAATGGAAAATAATTTCATTCAAATGGCTGCCGCGGCTGGCCATGCAGTAGCCTACACGACATCAGCTATGCGGCTGATAATGAGATCTTCTTGGAATTAGTTACTGGGCCACGATTGCCACAGTGCCAGCTTATCTCCATTTAAGGAATCAGAGTCATCAGAATCCATACCACTGCTTAAAGGCCAAGATCAGAGCTGCCTGCGAGATTTGTGTCTAAGATTCCTTTTTTTCTGTCATTACAGATGTCACTTGAAGTTTGGGTCCAGTAGTCAGCACGACAATTTAATTCAATTGCCATCCACCTGATGAGATTCATTTGAGGATTCGCTGTTGCATGAATCGTTCGTTTGTCATATTCTAGACAAAACAAAACAAAATGCCTCCTCGCCGGCATTTCCAATGACCGCATTATGTGTCATTAAGGCATTCATAAATTCATATTGTCATTCCGCAGTGAATTGAAAACAATAGTCACATTTCTGCCTTTTTCTTCAAAGATTCCGGCTGAATTGTTAGCACTGCATGCCGGACTGCCCGAACGCCTTAAAACAATGACCATTGTGTTTTTCCTTTTACACTCACACACACACACACACACAAAGCCTTAGTGTGGCCTATTCTTCGCATTCGTTTGTGTGAACCCACCCATCCCCCTCCCCCCACGGGACTTTATGTCCTTTTTGTCCATCTTTATACACATACGCGTACACATTTATATTTATTGTGGCCCCATTGTTTCATATGAGCATGAACGTTGAGTGAATGTAATGAAGTCCTTTGATATCCTTTTTTTCTGTGGAAAATCAAAAAAAAAACACGAATAACAAAACCTGAATACCCCATTGATGAGGAGTTCTTAAAGTGGTCACATATCTGAAATATCTGGCCAAAGAGGCCATAATCTTAAAACGTGCCTTTATTAGTTAAGACAAAAAAAAACACAACAACAACGAGATTCCAGTAATTGAGTCTGAGTGTAGATAAAGAAACTGAAATCATAGAAAAGACTGCATTAATCAAGGCAAACTATGTCGTTGGGACTTAAAGTGGTGGAAATAGTTTCTTCTTCTTTTTTGTGTGTCCAATGCAGAGACATTTGTGGCACACACGTTGAGCTTCCATTAGGTGAAATTAAATTAGTTTGGACGAAACACGAGCATACTTTCAGGCTAATGGAATAGATGGACAACTGGTGTATGCTTCTGGGAAATGGAAACATGTTTCATGGAAATCTTACACGGGTCATGTGCATGAAATTTGAATTTGCCAAAGTTAAGCAGAAATTAAGAGGCTTTAAGAAACCAAAGACATCTTCTTGATCAGCTACAAGTCGAGTACAGTAGGAAGTGACCTTATGGTTGTCATTGAAGGAATTCTGACCACCATCATCTGTATAATCTAGACATTTATTGAAGGGGTGCGTGTAGATGGCGTTATGGCTTGTGGATTAGCGTGATAATCTGAAAAATACACTCACTTAGGTTATGAAGACCATTGTGACCACCACGGGAACTCATATACCGCGATCCTCACGTTGAACTATTCCAAATGCCTCACTAAGCTCCTGACTCGGCTCAATATCGACCCGTTGCCTAAAGAAGTAAGAGCTCAGCGTTGATCACAAACTGTTCATTAGAACAAGGCAAATTCAGAAAAAGTATTTTTATTGATGGCCTCTTAGGCATCAAGGTCTCCATTAAGCTGTTTCTTTAGGTCAGCTGAAATGCTGTTTATGCTGGACAGAAAGAAAAGCTCTTCGATAACAAGTGAACCCTTCAGAAATACTCACCCGACTCTGTACCATTAATTTCAAAAGCACAAGATACATCGAAAGTTCAGGGATGTCTTAAAGGGACGCGACAGGACCTCAAGTTTTCTTCTCCAAAACTGTGTCTAGTTAGGGATTTACTAAATACAGAATTTCAAAACGATTGTGTTGGGCATGGTCATATTATTACGCCATTTCTTAACCCTACTCGTACCACGCTAAATTTGTAACGTAAAGTAACGCAAGTAAAACGCAAAATGGTTTAAAAAAATACTTCGAATGGATATTTTTTTTAAGTAAACTTTTTAAGGGAAGAAACTTAGACGTAGGAGAAGATAATGACCAATATAAAATATAATACATATACCAAAGTCTATTTGAATAGAGACCCTACGTTACAGCCTGACACGAATTGGGTTAAGAGGTTGTAGTTTTTGTCCAGGCGGCACCAGAGGGGCCTTTACCAAATAGTGAATAAAAGCGAAAATCCTACATGGATTTAAATTACCTATACCTCTTTTTGATTCTAAGATATGTGGCTTCATGATTAGCAACTCGTAAAAGACAATTTTAGTCATTTTCTATTTTTTATAATTTTTTTTCTAAAAAAAAAATTTACGAAATTATTATTTAAAAAAAAAAAGAAATGTCAACAGATATTGTACTCAGATGACCTCATTTTAATTGTAAGATTTTTAGCTTTATGATTCACCACTCAAATTAAATACTTTCTTTCACTTTCGATTTTTTGTGAATATTTTTTCACAAAAAAACTAGCGAAAAAATTAGTTTATTACTCTAAAACTGTCATTCTACTACGCGACCACTAGAAATGAGTTTCTAATAATTTTTTTTAAATTTATTTCAGACGTTTTCGAGTTATGAAATTATGAGCAAATATTTAAAAAAAAAAAAAAGGGTTGCCATATGAAAAGTAATGCCAACCACTTATTTTAATTGCCAAATATGTGGCTTTATGAAATTAAACACTTTCTGTCAGAAATTTTTTTTCTATGGCTTTTTTTTTTTTTTAGGTAGTTGACAAAAATTCATAAAAAATATTTTCTATCTCTGATTTTGGTGGTCGTGTAGCCGAATGACAGTTTTAGAGTTATAAACAAATTTTTTCGCTAGTTTTTTGTGAAAAAATATTCACAAAAAATCGAAAGTGAATGACAGTATTTAATGTGAGTGGTGAATCATAAAGCTAAAAATCTTACAATTAAAATGAGGTCATTTGAGTACAATATCTGTTGACATTTCTTTTTTTTTTTAAATAAAAATTTCGTAAATTTTTTTTTTTAGAAAAAAAAAATTATAAAAAATCGAAAAGAAATGACTAAAATTGTCTTTTACAAGTTGCTAATCATGAAGCCACATATCTTAGAATCAAAAAGAGGTATAGGTCATTTAAATCCATGTAGGATTTTCGCTTTTATTCGCTATTTGGTAAAGGCCCCTCTTTTGCTTTTGTATCGGCGATTTTCATGTACACGTCAGAATTTTTATTATTTTTAATAAAAAAATATTTTTTTCACTTTTCTTAGCATAACTTGATTTTTAAACTACTTAAGCGTTACGAAAAAAAAAAAGTTTTTTGAACTGAAACCTTAAAAAAAACGATAACCATTTAAAAAAAAAAAAAAATTAGGAAAATCTGAGAACTGATAAAAATCTATTTTTTAAAAAATTTGACGTGATACAGACATTTCCACGAGTCTGCCCGCAAAAAATCAGCTCGATTGGATCACTGAAAAAGGCTTAAAAATCGGTCCAAAGGCTTTGACACAGGTCACTACGAGCTTCATACTTCAAACTTAAAAAAAAAAATTCTGACGTGTACATGAAAATCGCCGATACACGTGTATTTTTATTTGTTATCCCCTTTCTGAAAAAGTAAATTTGGTTCATAGGACAGAATGTGTGTAACACGGTGTTATGAATATTTTCCACAAAAAAAAAAAATAACAAAGAAATTTGTTTATAACTCTAAAACTGTCATTCGGCTACAAGACCACCCAAATCAGAGATAGAAAATATTTTTTATGAATTTTTGTCAATTACCTAAAAAAAAAATAGCCATAAAAAAAAATTTCTGACAGATAGTGTTTAATTTCATAAAGCCACATATTTGACATTTTATCACGTTCGTGTTTCGAAATGTCCAACTACAAGACGAAAGAATTTGTATGCCATTTCGTAACTCTCAGATCCAGAGCAATTAATAAAACTGGACTTGTCGGAGTGGGTGTGTTTTACGGAGAGCCACGTCCGGCCAAAAAAGGATTGATGCTGTGCCCTCTATTCTCTAAATTACTTGGGAAAGGCTAAAACTACTGGTGGTTTTGGAATTTTCAAGACAAAATCAAAAAAGTGTCACCCTGTAGTTGTTGGACGACACACCCACCACCAATCGTCGACTATCACATTTACATCATCTTTCCCACGATCCCATCAAAACCCAAGGCAATTCAGACATTACATTAAGTATACGCACCATGGGATGTCTAATGACATGTTGTTCATATTACGTATACGACCCGTGGTACTTCTGCACACTCTACCCCACAGCATTTTAAAAGCCCACTTTCTACTGCTATTCGTTACAATGTCTCGCTAACATAAACACTACAATTTTATAATATTAACCTACATCGAATATTAGTAGGTATACAAATATAAAGGAAACTCGCAAAATGCTATCTTTGCAATTGAATTGTTGCCACCTCTTTTTCCACTAATTTCGTGTAACATATACGGGGTATTCACTGTCACTCCGCAAACGTTTGGTGAAACTTGGCACAGCCACGTTGATTGTGTCTGGAAGGGAATCTAGTCGTGCCATCATTATGTATTCAGGACCTTAACGTACAATCATAAGGAGCATAATAACAACTTCGACCATACACAGCGAACTCCTGAGACATCACTCCGACTGTCGGTCGGCCGTTATGGCTGTTATTGCGCCAATTGCAGTTGTCTTACCGACCTAGCCTGGTAATGGCCATTGTCATTATGGCCGTCGTAGCATGTTTTGATTGTACGACTGGCTGTTGTTACCATTCGTGCCGTTCTCTGTGAATTTCCCGCTGCTCTTCCTTAGAAATTATGGGGTAGCGAACATAAATTTGTGATAATTTGTATGTAGCATTTGTATCGAACAATAATGATGTAAGTAAAAACAAAAGGCCCAGTGAGCCAGTCCGTAGGCAAAGGATAACGACAGACAGCGTGCGGAAGGAAAGTTCACTGAACGCATGGCTGCCGTTCACAATCATAATGCGATAAAACTCTTAATGTTCTGCACAATGAGTGATGAAATTGAAAAAGGAACAAATTAAATAAATAAACTGCGGCCAAAGGAATTGATACGGTTGTGAAAGGAAGATCAGGATTGTTTGGGAGGAGATGAGGACATCAAATCAAATACCAGCATTATTAGATAAGGGAAAGGGATGTGATTCAGTGGTTCATAAGGGCATTGGAAAGGAAAGATTCCTGGCATCTAAGAGGAAGTTAGTAACAGTGACCAGTGACCAGTTACCAGTTACCAGTTAACTGTGGCCGGCGGCTTCTGGCATTCCATCTCTGACTTTCTTTAGTTTTCTTCTATGCAAATGTCTCCAAACTCTGGTTTTCTTTGAACCGGGGAAGTCTCCACTGTCTTTCCCTGCACTTAGGCCAACCTCTTATGAACACTTTTCATTAGGGTGTCCCAAAAAGAAAATTTTTTTGAAATTTTGAATTTTGTTTAAAAATTTTTTGGAAGTGGTTTAGAGGTCGCACAAATTGGGTTTTTGTCAAAAAACGTGGTTTTTTATTTTAAAAATAATTTAAGATTTTGTCATTAAATAATTTTTTTTTAGATCTTAAGTTAACAGTTCGTAGGAAAAACGTGCAATCTTTCATTTTATGTTCAAAAACCGCCAGGTTTGTCAGCGATTTTTTCCATATGGCAGATTAAACTAAAAAATTTTTGTTTTTTTTTCAAAAACATTGACTTTAACGATTTATAACTTTTAAAATTTCTATTAAAGTTACAAAAACTAATGATGCAGTTTAAAAGATAAATAAATTCTAAACAATTTTCATAAAAAAATTAGTCGTTAGTCGTTACTAACCCAGAGTTATCTACATTTGTCGAATTCAAGAGAAAGAAAGTGATGAAATAAAACCTAAATTGTAGCTCGCATTGTGAATGAGGCTTAGGCTCGCATTGTGAATGAAACTCAAAAAAAAATAATAAAAAAACAGTTGAAATCATGTTCGGTTCAATGAATTGAATTCGACAAATGTAGTTAACTCTGGGTTAGTAACGACTAATTAAACATTTTTTTTTATGAAAATTGTTTAGAATTTATTTATCTTTTAAACTGCATCATTAGTTTTTGTAACTTTAATAGAAATTTTAAAAGTTATAAATCGTTAAAGTCAATGTTTTTGAAAAAAAAATTAGTTTAATCTGCCATATGGAAAAAATCGCTGACAAACCTGGCGGTTTTTGAACATAAAATGAAAGATTGCACGTTTTTCTTATGAACTGTTAACTTAAGATCTAAAAAAAAATTATTTAATGACAAAATCTTAAATTATTTTTAAAATATGGCAGGCAACCACGTTTTTTGACAAAAACCCAATTTGTGCGACCTCTAAACCACTTCCAAAAAATTTTTAAACAAAAATCAAAATTTCCTTACCCTAAAATCTATCAAAAAACGCGTGAGCACCAATGAAAATCGAAATTTTTGTTTTTTTGGGACACCCTACTCTTCATTGGTTGGTTTCTCACCACGCATTAGTTCTTTCCAACCCACCCAATGTAATTTCCTTTATCCCCGATGAATTCCCTAATATCCCAGACTCTACTCTCCACATCGTCTCGCCTAGGGCTTTCGTAGCGTATACTTAATGTAATTCTTCCCACATCATACAAATATCAATCATACGCCTTCGTGTAAACGAAATTCCTTTTACCTGGTGGTGAGACAACAAACAAATTGACACATTTTTACAGCAAATTTCACTTAAACATGTTAGTGCAAGTGCATCACCATAGCTAACATCGCCACGGCCATATCAACCACATCCTTTACCGAATTCTCCACATCCGGCACGCTTATCCACCACCTCCATCCAAATTACCTTAACGGCATTACCATTATCTTAACAAGTTTTGGAGGCGGTGGTGGTGGTGGTTTTCTGTTCCTGTTTTTTTTTCACTCAAACTCCCGAAAAACAAGGAAGCAAGCAGGCAAAGTTATCGTCGTCTACTTGGTTTATTTCTCGCATCCGATTTTGCCGGCTTGCAACTTTGAGAAATTGCTTTGGCAACAAATTGTTGCACATGCTGTGAGTGCATAGATATGAGTGGTTTTCATAGTGACTCTGACTACAGCAGTTTCAGGATGTGTGGGGTAGTTTTTTTTCTATTTGTTTTTATTTGTAATTAGCCGAACAGATTAAGACTTAACGGTGGGATAACGAGTTTTGTTTGTAGGACGAACTTGTGAATGGAACTTGTGGGGAAAAGTTCCAGCGAATGCCAAGAGGGATTAAAGTAAACCAGGAAGTTGACAGCATTGATCACATAAATATTTCCACCTGATCATGAACTCTTGCACAATAATTCTTGTATTGTTTCAGCATTCGCCAAAGTTTTTTTAGGTATTTTTTTTTTAGTTTTTCACATATTTCCCTTGTCCAAGTCAAGCTTAATTAACTCATCCCCTCCTCGTTCACCAGAATCCTTTCAACGTGTCAATGTTAAGTTATGACCGGACTTTTGCTTTTGTCATACACACAAGTGTAATACAAGACTTATGGTCCTGCCCTTCATAAAGCAATGGGGTATGTGGCTCTGCCGAACATCCTTGTTTTGTGTAGATTTAACTGTGTATGACACGGTACTCTTTTTGCAGGCGAGTTGGTTTTTTTTTTTGCTGGTCCTTGTAGATCCTGTTAGCACAACATAATTTTTGTATTGTCCAACAATATCATTCCAGCGCTCACGGTCTCTATTGTTAAATGACTTATGAGCAGTTGTTAAATAAACTGGAATTTTGCACTTCTTTTTCTGATTCTCCCTTTTGCAAGTTTCTTTGTATTACTTCCTCTGCGTTTGTGTTTTATTTTTTTTTTTGGAAGATTTTGTTTTTCTATGGCAAAGTTATAAATATATCAACAGCATTTATAAGAACATGCATTACAGCGGCAACAGCAGATACTAGGAATAGTGGGGGGGGGCAAAAAACCGGTAAATTATGTTGTGTAAATTAGGATTTAACCCTTAGGAGGAACTATTATGTGGGCCTGGTGAGTCTTAGTTAGAAACAAAGACTGTCAGGTTTAGTTTTAAAGAAAGACTCGTGGGGCTCAGTTTTAAACTGAAACTGAACCTGAGGCTCAGTTTTAATCATAGACCGGTGAGACTCAGTTTTAAACAAAGCCTGGTGAGACTCAGTTTTAAACAAAGACTGGTGAGACTCTGTTTTAAACAAAGACTGGTTAGACTCAGTTTTAATCATAGACTGGTGAGACTCAGTTTTAAACTAAGCCTGGTGAGGATCAGTTTTAAAATAAGCCTGGTGAGACTCAGTTTTAAACAAAGACTGGTTAGACTCAGTTTTAAACTAAGCCTGGTTAGACTCAGTTTTAATCATAGACTGGTGAGACTCAGTTTTAAACAAAGACTGGTTAGACTCAGTTTTAATCATAGACTAGTGAGACTCAGTTTTAATCATAGACTAGTGAGACTCAGTTTTAAACTAAGACTGGTTAGACTCAGTTTTAATCATAGACTGGTGAGACTCAGTTTTAAACTAAGACTGGTTGGACTCAGTTTTAAACTAAGCCTGGTTAGACTCAGTTTTAATCATAGACTGGTGAGACTCAGTTTTAAACAAAGACTGGTTAGACTCAGTTTTAATCATAGACTAGTGAGACTCAGTTTTAATCATAGACTAGTGAGACTCAGTTTTAAACTAAGACTGGTTAGACTCAGTTTTAAACAAAGCCTGGTGAGACTCAGTTTTAAACTAAGACTGGTTAGACTCAGTTTTAAACTAACCCTGGTGAGACTCAGTTTTAAACAAAGACTGGTTAGACTCAGTTTTAAACAAAGACTGGTTAGATTCAGTTTTAAACTAAGCCTGGTGTAGATCTGCTTTAAACAAACCCTGGGGTGGCTCAGTTTTAAACTGAACCTGGTGGGGCTCAGTTTTAAACCGAACCTGGTGAGGCTCAGTTTTAAACTAAGACTGGTTAGACTCAGTTTTAAAATAAGCCTGGTGTAGCTCAGCTTTAAACAAACCCTGGGGTGGCTCAGCTTTAAACAAACCCTAGTGGGGTCCAGTTTTAAACTAAGCCTGGTGGGGCTCAGTTTTAATCAAAGCCTGGTGACGGTCAGTTTAAAACAAAGACTGTTGAAGGCTCAGTTTAAAACAAAGACTTGTGAAGGCTCAGTTTAAAACAAAGACTGGTGAGGCACAGTTTCAAACAAAGCCTGGTGAGACTCAGTTTCAAACAAAGCCTGGTTAGACTCTCTGGGCCTGCCCAGGCTCCTTTATTCACTATAACTCCACACGTTTCTCATGATTAGTTCAACTTTGTATTGCTTCAAATTCATTTGCATAGAACTCCCCATGGGTTCATGCCATTTGAGGGTTAACGACATGGTTTATGACAGAGTACAACTCTATGACAACAAGAAACATGCTGCTATCACACGCACACATACACGGACACGGACACACAGGAAAATACAAATTGTTTGCTCGAACACGGATGACTAGAAGGACAACAGCAGCAGCAGCACAAACATCATCAACAACCGAGCATATTTGGGTCACTCATAAATACAGACAACAGCAATATGACAAGGCAGAAACGACTAAAATACACCCTACACCGTTGGAATGAACAGAAAAGGTAGAACTATCCGGTGGAAGGAAGAAGGGGCAGATGGATTGACGGGAAAAAAGGCCGAAAAGCGGACAGACTGACCAGGGAGGAATGCTCTGGCAGAGGGAGGAATGGGCTCATCGACGGCTGAAGTAATAAGTGACAGAGCCTTTGGACTAGAGGCGGATAGACGCAATGTGTCGAATGAAAATAAGCACAGCGTTACAAACACCATGACAAATTTAGCATAACCCCGCTGCAAGGGCCGAGTATAAAAAAAAGGGCTATGAAAGCAGTAGGAATGGGGGTTAACAAGATTTATGATGAGGTATTCATATTTCAAAACAAAAATATGACTGGTTAGAATTGTGTTATTTTCATAATGTGCATTGTTTGCCGTCCAGGAAACAGAACACTGGATATATTGTCTGTTGTTGTTGCCGTTGTTGTAAGGAAAGCGGCACTGGGCTGAAAGAACATTTGGCTATTGTCAACTCATCCGTGGCAAAGATCATAATTCTTTGAATTGATGAATGGGAATGGTCCAGTGGACAGGCTGTGCTCATATGGCACAACACAAATGGAAAAATTCGAAAATTATAGGGCTTTTGACAAGACATGTTGTTTGTATTGGTAAATGGAAAGGAATTGTGGGGGAGGGGAGGGTGGTAAGAGCTTAAAAAGCAAGAGTGCCTCAAGGCACTCATTTCGAGGCACATTCGTTAATAGATTTTAAAAATATAGAAGTTAAAGGGCTAAAATTCGGAGCATTTACAAGTAGTCGTGAGAAATTACACCGTGTTACACACATTCCAACCAAACTTACTTTTTCGGAAAGGGGATAAAAAAATAAAAATACACGTGTATCGGTGGTTTTCATGTACACGTCAGAATTTTTTTTTTTTAAGTTTGAAGTATGTAGCTCGTAGTGGCCGTCAAATTTTTTAAAAACAATTTTTATCAATTCTCAGATTTTCCCCAATTTTTATTATTTTTGAAAAAAAAATATTTTTTTCACTTTTCTTAGCATAACTTGAAGAGACTGCAAATTTTTAAACTACTTAAGCGTTACGAAAAAAAAATGTTTTTTGAACGGAAACCTTAAAAAAAACGATAACCACTTAAGAAAAAAAAAAAAAAAAAATAGGAAAATCTGAGAATTGATAAAAATCAATTTTTTAAAAAAATTTAACGTGAAACAGACATTTCCACGAGTCTGCCAGCTCGATTGGATCACTGAAAAAGTGTTAAAAATCGGTCCAAAGGCTTTCACACAGGCCACTACGAGCTTTATACTTCAAACTTAAAAACAAACAAAATTCTGACGTGTACATGAACATTTTTTGTAACACGGTGTTAGTTAATGGAGTTCCACCAAAAGTCTTGTAGTCTTATTCATAATAATTTTTTGTTTTTAATTTAAAACATTTTTTTGGAAGGTATTACAAATTAAGGAAAATAAATGCGTCTGCCATACGTTTCATACATCAGTCCTGTTAGTTTCTAATTAAAAAAAATGTATAAAAGAAGCTAGCTGCCCAACATTAAGACATGATCGTCTAGTGTAACTATTTTCTAATACTACGTTTCCATCTGCTAACATGGAACCTCCCCGCCCCCCATAGAACCTATACAATGTGAGATATTTGATCGACTGTCTCGGGCGATCTTCAAAAACACCTCAACAACACATGCAGAAAGTTTCATTAACATCCCCCACAGTAGAAAAGAAATGGCAGAGTTATTTCCCAAACTATCTCTTAAATAATATCAATCATACGCTGGGTGGTCCATAGAGGACATACAAGTGGTAATCTTAATATATATTTACCCTCGACACTGATTCACTGTCTCTGTCACGCAGTACGTAGGAATTTAAATAGGCATTCTATAATTTCTTTTCTATAAATAATAATAATAAAAAAAATAATTTTTTTTTTGTACAGAAATTGTGTTTCCCCAAATTTTTTTTTTTACAAAATTTTTTTTTCCAATTTTTTTTTTTCAACATATTTTTTTTTCCACAAAATTTTTTTTTTCAAGAAAAAATTTTTTTTTCAACAAAATTTAGTTTTTTCAACAAAAATTTTTTTTTTCAAGAAAAAATTTTTTTTTTCCACAAAAATTTGTTTTTCCAATTTTTCAGCACAATTTTTTTTTTCAACAAAATTTTTTTTTTTCCACAACATTTTTTTTTCCAATTTTTCAGCACAATTTTTTTTTTCAATAAAATTTTTTTTTTTTCACAAAAATTTTTTTTTTCAACAACATTTTTTTCCCATATTTCAACGGGCGCCATAGGCGCATTACAACTTACTAGTAATTAAATAGTTTCTAAACTATTGAAGAGATTTTTATGAAACTTATGCCCAGAAGAAAGAATATAATAGACTTTTGATGAACTAACATTAGGGCCTTAATTTTTCACTGAGCATATTTTTTTGTAATATATTTTCCTAAAAGTTTTTGAACCTCCAAAGAATTCCCTTTTTTTAAAGACTCACGTTCTTAATCACCTTACAACGCTTTCTTGTGTAGTTTCTTAGTCTCTTTTGGGGAATTAATTTCTTGACATAATTTTCTATGGCTGACTTTGAACCTCCATAGAACATATACACATAATCTACATCATGTCCACAGTTTTAGATTATCTTTCGAAACACCTCAACAACACCAGTAGGAAGACCATAACAGAGTTATTTCCCAAACGATCTGTTAATTAATATCAATCATACGCTGGGTGGTCCATAGAGGACATACAAATGGTAATAATTAAATAGTTTCTAAACTACTGAAGGGATTTTTATGAATTTTTTTTTTACAGCAGTCAAAATATAATAGACTTTTGAAGAACTAAAACCAGAGCTTTATTTTTTCACTGAGCATATTTTTTCGTGAATGGCAAATAACACTTCAATTCTGTCTGCTTAAATCCCCATAGAATTCACTTTCTTTAAAGACTCTCGTCCTTGATCACATGGCAGTGCTTTCTTTTGCAGTGTCTTACATAATTTTATTGCAGTAACAGTTACATCCCCCTCCCCCCGACTTCCCAGCGGAATATCTGTCTTTTATGGCAATTGTTAGCTATTGATAATGTGGCATCATTAATCATAATTGTTGCCACTCGGTTGAGGTAAAATGATGCTAAAGCGAAAGTCAAAAATGGAATTTCTTATTTCTTCCGTGTTATGACTAATGGCATATCATTGTCACATAAAAATGCCAAGAACCAGAGAGCGGGGAGAGGGAGCAAGAGCGAAAGAGAGACTGAAAAAAAATAGACGATATAATTCCCAATGTGTCTGTAAAGAAATGAAGTAATTTGTTACAGAAGTTTTTTTTTTAACGTATCGCCCGGATACTTAAGCATCTCGTTAAGGGAGAGATGAGTGCATTAAAGGTAAAAGTATTTGTAATTTGCGGACAGAGAAAGAAAGCAGAAATCTATAGAATCTGAAGAACGCCGAAGTCTTTCTTCTAACGGAGAAAGTGTGCTCTATAGTCATCCATTGCATTTTTCAGGCCAGTAAATCGTTTGCTAAATTTCCTGACAAAAGCAAAACTCTCAAAAAAAAATGAATCAAACAGAAGAAATCTACAGCAGCCACTCTATAGCTTTGAAGCGAAAACTCTTTCGAAATTTCAAAGTCTGAAGAATTTAAAGGAGAAGGGAGATGATCTCCGAAGTAGCACATCATAGCTTAAGGATGGCCGTCATTCCAAATAATTTGTCACCCAAAGATATCCTGTCTGTGATACAGGAAGGCCTTTCTCAATTCTTAAGGACATAAAATATTTTTGTATATATGTATTTGTTTATAATAAATCAAAATATTCTCCTAATAAGTTTTATTTGCAATAACATGTTATATTCGGCACAACTTCTAACAACACCATTAACCAGGATTAGATATCCACAAAGCACAAAACTATTCCCATTTGATGCCACTCCCATTTGCCAACTAGTCCTGCAAATGCTGTTACAGTTTCCGCATATTCACTCTGTGTGTGTCTGTCCAAAGGCTTATTTATAGGATTTGCCCGAGTTTTGTAACGTAAACTTTTCCTCTGCCCACCCCCCACTCCCCCCTTCCTCACAATAGATATACGGGTAAGTAATAAACCAGTAACTGTCCTTGTTGGTGGTTCGTGGAACTGTGCAATGCTCTGCTAGTTATCTGGGTTTCCAGTCTGCTGGTAATCGGAAATGTTTCCTCACATGAAGTGGAGGTTTTTGTTTAAAGAACAACAATGTAGTTTTCCATTGTAATCGAGAGCGAAGAGTTTTTGGTTTTTGTGCAGAAAGTTCTTTAAGTCAATAGTAATGACTTTTGAAATAAATATTTAATGAACTCAACAAAAAAAAAAAGAAGAAGCAGAAAAGTACATTTTAGAAAGTTGTTTTTAACTAAAAATGACTTATGACACTAAAGTTACAGCAATTACAAAAAGTGATTCAAATATAAATGGAATTTATTTCAATTTAATTTAATTTACTTAAATCTGAAATTCATTCAATCCGCCTTACAGGGGGTCATTTTTGGTGATTTTTCTATCTCCTGCTTGCCTTTCTTTTGCTACGTCTGATCCTAACTGGTGTTTACTTGTCCAAGACCATCAATCATGGCCTACTTGGCATTACTTCACAAACCCATCGCACCCCCTACCCCAATGGTGATTTGTCATTTTGTACTTTTCGAAATCGACAACATATCCTTTTGCATCTTGATGTTTAATCCTTAACGTCTTAAGTTAATTACTTCAATTTTCTTGTCCCTCTATCTGTTGGTCTTATATCTTCTCTCTTCCCCCCTCTTAGTGTGTATCATTTTCATTCCCCTCTCGGTCCAAAGACATTAAGAGACGGATATGAAAGTCATTGCCATCTGGGTTATGACCCTTCCCCAGTCAGTGAGTGAGTGAGTGTAAGGCAAGGTGACATGTGACAAACGAAAGCCAAAAGCTTTTGGTGGACATTAAGTCAAACAAGATAGATTCCATGGCTGATATCATGTCCGATGATTAACTACATGATTTTGGGCCTAAATATATGAATTTGGGTTCTTAGTGGATGTTCATTATTTTCCAAATAAGGGAGTCAAAGGGATAGAAGACAAATACGGGGATGAGTACAAAAAAAAAACGAAAATTTCTGCCCCAGAGAAGATGAAAGACCTTAGAGGGAAATAGACGTCGGGTCTTTCTAGATATTTCATACTAAAGAAGACAGGCCTCCGTTTTTTTTTTTTTAGAAATACAGACATGCCTCAGTTCTTTTTAAGAGAAGATGAAAGACCTCAGAAGGAGACAGACGTCGGGTCGTTCTAACAGACGAAGGCAGACATCAGTACTTCAGAATAAAAGGAAGCAGATCTCAGTTTTTTTTGATACTAAAGAAGACAGGTCTCAGTTTTTTTTTTAGAAAAATAGACAGACCTCAATTTTTTTTAAGAAAATGACGCAGACCCCCGTTCTTTCTAAGAGGATGAACCTGGCCTCAGTTCTTTCCAATATAGAGAAAAGCAGAAGGAGACAGACCTAAGTTCTTTCTAACGGGGGGAGACGGACCTCAGGTCTTTCTAATGGGGAGAGGCAGACTTCAATTATTTCTAACAGGGGGAGATAGAGTTCAGTTCTTTCTAATGGGAGGAGACAGAGTTCAGTTCCTTCTAAGAAAAGGATTCAGACCTCAGTTCTTTCTAATGGGAGGACACAGAGTTCAGTTCCTTCTAAGAAAAGGATTCAGACCGCAGTTTTTTCTAACGTGAAGAGACAGACTTCAGTTCTTTCTAAGAGGAGGCGTCTGACCTCAGTTCTTTCTAATGGGGAGAGGCAGAGTTCAGTTCTTTTTAATGGGAAGAGACAGAGTTCAGTTCCTTCTAAGAAAAGGATTCAGACCTCAGTTCTTTCTAACGTGAAGAGACAGACTTCAGTTCTTTCTAAGAGGACGGGTCTGATCTCAGTCCTTTCTAACAGAAGGAGACAGACATCAGTTCTTTCTAAGAGGACGCGTCTGACCTCAGTTTTTTCTAATGGGGAGAGGCAGACTTCAGTTCTTTCTAATGGGAGGAGATAGAGTTCAGTTCTTTGTAAGAGAAGGAGACAAACTTCAAGGAGGAGGAGGCAGAGTTCAGTTCTTTCTAATGGGAGGAGACAGAGTTCAGTTTCTTCTAAGAAAAAGATTCAGGCCTCAGTTCTTTCTAATGGGAGGATACAGACTTCAGTTCATTCTAAGAGAACGCGTCTGACCTCAGTTCTTTCTAATGGGGAGGAGGCAGAGTTCAGTTCTTTCTAATGGGAGGAGACAGAGTTCAGTTCCTTCTAACAGACAGAGGCAGCCATCAGTTCTTTCTTATAGAAGCAGACAGACCTTAGACCTCTTCCGGTAATAGAGAACGACCTCAGAAATATTTTTTCTACCAAAGATAAAATTAAAACCTCAGGGGGCTTTTTTCTTTCCAAAAGAAAATTTAGGCCTCAGAGGTTTGTTTTCTATATTAATTTCTTCTTCCCTATACCAATCAGAAGTAAAAGATACCAGACGTTTTGTGTTTTGTCCAACTAAAGAAGAAGACCTCTCTGTTTAGCAGAAGATGAAAACCACAGAGCTGAAGAAGAAAATCACAAGGATCTTCGTTGAGCCCAACCTCTGTTCGGCATAAGAAGAAACCCACAGAGCAGAAGATAAAAATCACAAGAATCATTGTTCTGACCAACTGACTAAGAATACCTCCTCTGTGCTTTGTCCTCTCCAACTAAAGAAGAAGACCTCTCTGTTTAGCAGAAGATGAAAACCACAGAGCAGAAGAAGAAAATCACAAGAATCATTGTTCTGTCCAACATAAGAAGAAGACCTCCTCTGTTCTTTGTCCTCTCCAACTGAAGAGGAACACCTCAGTCAGACATTCTGTCCAACTTTTATAAGAAAAACTCTCCTGATGAAGAAAACCACAGAAGTCTTCCTTATATTCCAGAGAAGAAAAAACTCATCTCCGGGACAGAATAAGAGGCAGCTCACACGATTTCTTCTGTATCGCCCCAATGGTCTTATGAATGAGTGGTCCTAAGAAAGACAGACCACAGTGGTCGTAAGAAAGACAGACAGACCACAGGGGTCGTAAGAAAGACAGACAGACCACAGTGGTCGTAAGAAAGACAGACAGACCACAGGGGTCGTAAGAAAGACAGACAGACCACAGTGGTCGTAAGAAAGACAGACCACAGTGGTAAGAAAAGGCAAATAGACTGTGATCGTAAAGAAGAAAGAACCCAGTAGTCGTGACCACAGGCCACAGTGGTCGTGAAACCCCACCCAAGATGTTTAAGAGCATGGGGGAGCAATGTACTTGGCAGACCTTTGGACTACAGTGACCTGGTAAATCAGCCACTCAATCTAATGCAGTCGAATCGAATTTCACGTCTGGTCACCTCACCTCCACCATCAATTAATTAATATTTTCTCAATTTTTTTATTGAAACATCGACAGAAATTCGGCAAATTAATAGATTCTCTTGCACCTTTCAATAGGAACCAAACGAGACACAGAGGAATGGCAGAAAAATACCAAATCAGGAAAAAAAAGAAGAAAATGTAAACTAAAAGCAAAGGGAGAAATCCAATATATTTTCCAATTAATTTTCATTGATAACAATTTGCTGATGATTTTTAAATTGATTAAAAAATCAAAATGCAAACTAAGTGAAAAAACAAAAACCAAATGAGAAACATTGATGAAAAATAGAAACGTTGATGGTTTTGCAAGGACAAACTGATTCGGGTTTATGTTCCATAAATCTTAACTAGAGGTGTGAAAGGAGATTTCTTCTTAAATCTGTCAATATTTCACAGGGCCTGGTTCAGGCGTACAGAAAACGGTTATTGTGGCGTTTCTTTGCATTCAGTCTTTTGTGTGTGTGTGAAAAATATAAAACCTTACAACAAAACATTGATTGAATTTCAATGAGAAATATTTCCGATGATTTCTGGATCCTTAACGATCCCTGATATGCAGATTTTCAACTTTACACAAACATCCATATGAAATATGTCTTCAAATGTGAATTGTGAATCCTTGGACATACTTGGACAAATGCAAATACAGACCAAAGGACATACTCGTACATACTTAGTTAGGCAGACAAAAACGTCTACTCATAAATTGCCTTTGAGCCTTTTTGCTTTAGTCGTTCGAATGGAAATAAAAGTCTAGCAGAAATTTCAGGCAACAAAACCTAAGTCACACACACCCTCTTTCACCCTCTCTCTCTCGCTCTTCCTCTTTATGTTTACATGACAATAGAGAAATTTCTGAAATTGGTTTCACATCATCACCAAATAATACACACAACAGCAGTGAAAGGACTCACTCTGCCTTACGAAACACTGACACTGGCTATTGGTAAGTGTCAATGGAGAAATTTCCCAAATTGGTTTCACATCGTCAGCAAACAATAAAAGCATACCAAGGACTAACCAGGCTTTTACCAACAACAACAACAACAACTACAACATAATAATAACCAGCGAATTGTCTGACAAGACAACGAGTAGTGGCAAATATGTGTTTTTTTTTTTTTCTTTCAGTGGCACACCAACACAATGAAGAAATCAATTTTAACCATAAGCTATGGTGGCCACACAATTCCTCGGCTATGGCTCAGAGTCTGGGGAAGGGTAAGGAGGAGAAAGGAAAAAAAAGAAAAGCAATGAATTTGTTTGGCTGTATTTATATTTATGCTTAACGGAAATTATCTACTTAAAGGATATTTATGAGGTGATGGCATTTCAAGTTAAAAATAAAATGGTCACATGAATTCAAGCTAAAGCAATTAACAAGAAATTCTGTATATTCGGCCTACAGCTCACTGAGAGGAAAGAGCTCTGCAGAGGTTTCTTTTTTGGCAGGATTCGGAACTAAATGGAGACATGGAACTATGAAGGATTCGAATCGAAATGGAGAAATGAAACTATGAAGGATTCGAAACGAAATGGAGACATGAAACTATGAAGGATTCGAAACGAAATGGAGACATGAAACTATGAAGGATTCGAATCGAAATGGAGACATGAAACTATGAAGGATTCAAATCAAAATGGAGACATGAAACTATGAAGGATTCCAATCGAAATGGAGACATGAAACTATGAAGATTCGAATCGAAATGGAGACATGAAACTATGAAGGATTCGAATCGAAATGGAGACATAAAACTATGAAGGATTCGAATCGAAATGGAGACATGAAACTATGAAGGATTCCAATCGAAATGAAGACATGAAACTATGAAGAATTCTAATAGAATTGGAGACATAAAACTATGAAGGATTCCAATCGAAATGGAGACATGAAACTATGAAGGATTCCAATCGAAATGGAGACATGAAAATATAAAGGATTCGAATCGAAATGAAGACATGAAACTATGAAGGATTCGAATCGAACTGAAGACATAAAACTTTGAAGGATTCGAATCGAAATGGAGACATGAAACTATGAAGGATTCGAAACGAAATGGAGACATGAAACTATGAAGGATTCAAATCGAAATGCAGACATGAAACTATGAAGAATTCCAATCGAAATGGAGACATGAAATCATGAAGGATTCGAATCGAAATGGTGACATGAAACTATGAAGGATTCTAATAGACATGAAACTATGAAGACATGTCTAGAAGACATGAAACTATGAAGAATTCCAATCGAAATGGAGACATGAAACTATGAAGGATTCGAATCGAAATGGAGACATGAAATCATGAAGGATTCGAATCGAAATGGTGACATGAAACTATGAAGGATTCTAATAGACATGAAACTATGAAGACATGTCTAGAAGACATGAAACTATGAAGAATTCCAATCGAAATGGAGACATGAAACTATGAAGGATTCGAATCGAAATGGAGACATGAAATCATGAAGGATTCGAATCGAAATGGTGACATGAAACTATGAAGGATTCTAATAGAATTGGAGACATAAAAGTATGAAGGATTCAAATCGAAATGGAGACATGAAACTATGAAGGATTCCAATCGAAATGGAGACATGAAACTATGAAGGATTCGAATGGAAATGGAGACATGAAACTATGAAGGATTCGAATCCAAAAGGAGACATGAAACTATGAAGGATTCGAATCGAAATGGAGACATGAAACTATGAAGGATTCGAATTGAAATGGATACATGGAACTATGAAGGATTCGAATCGAAATGGAGACATGAAATCATGAAGGATTCGAATCGAAATGGTGACATGAAACTATGAAGGATTCTAATAGACATGAAACTATGAAGACATGTCTAGAAGACATGAAACTATGAAGAATTCCAATCGAAATGGAGACATGAAACTATGAAGGATTCGAATCGAAATGGAGACATGAAATCATGAAGGATTCGAATCGAAATGGTGACATGAAACTATGAAGGATTCTAATAGAATTGGAGACATAAAAGTATGAAGGATTCAAATCGAAATGGAGACATGAAACTATGAAGGATTCCAATCGAAATGGAGACATGAAACTATGAAGGATTCCAATCGAAATGGAGACATGAAACTATGAAGGATTCAAATCGAAATGGAGACATGAAACAATGAAGGATTCGAAACGAAGTGGAGACATGAAACTATGAAGGATTCGAAGTCTTTACGAAAAATACGGTGAAATGACGTTTGTGGATGTCCCAATTCCAACGAACGGCGAGGAATGAACAAACCTGGGTTTTCTTCAACACTTTTGGGCTACAGCAACAATATTCTCAGTTATTCTTGGGCGACTTGCACGGGTTTTATTCTTCACATCACTGACTTGTCCCAACAGCTCGAATTTTTCCACCAATTTCTGTATTGCGATCCGACAAGGTGCCTCATGTCGTCCCAAAAATGCTTTAGTTTTGCGAACTGTGACTGCAAGATTTTTACCCTTTTTGTTGTGAATTTTAATAATTTCAATGCTTTGTTGAAGCGTGTATCGTTGCATTTTTAGTAATGGCCTAGTTTCTACTTGTCGAATGTCCAAGAATAAAAGCTTTAAAAGTGACAGCTACCGAAATACCGGGTGTTTGAAAATAACACCTCTTGTTGGAGAACCCTTTATGAGCAAATTGCCTTTCTAGTAATATTCCCCCATTCCTTCACCTCAAGACAAGACAACACCGCTGTTCCTTTCCCAGCAATTCTTTGAAATCACATTACCATTAAAGTATGCCTTGTTTATGCAAATATTACATTTAAATTTGCTCCATACGCCAAAAAGTATGCCAACAAACAAGTAAATCACATCAACCTAAAAGTATGCAAACCCACCACAAACCCCATTCAATGCTGGCGCTGTAATGATAATTCTCTCCATCAATACCTTTGAAAATGTGATATTTATGCAAATAGTATTGAGCCACAAAATCAGCGTAAATCCATTAGAAACAATTTGTTTTACACAAAACGCAAGACGATCAACGCTGCAAATAAAGTTAATCAAAAGCCCCTAAAAGTATGCGGCAATCGAACCGCAAATGTAATAAAACAACACCGCTGTTTTCTAATCACTACGAATTGGATTCGTAGAGGCGGCGAAAATTTACACAAAAATGCCATCATTTTAACGAACAACCGATTAAAATCGAAATCCTAAATGTATGCTAAATATTTGGGGCAATATAAAAAATTCCCCCTGCGAAACAGAAACCAGCAAATAATTGATTCCCCAACCAGGCCCAAATAGAAGTAGACGAGAAATCGAATGAAAAAGGCCGAAAAGACAGGAAATGTGAGCAAAGAAAGCAGAGGAAGAACACATTTATGGATCCCTCAAGAATTCATTAAATTCATACGCCTTTTGAATTTGCCAAAAAAAAAACATTTCGGCTATCTTACTCTTCCGCTACTCCTTGGAGCAACAGGACAGCATACAGGACGTCTATAATTGTATACGTGCATGCTAAGGAACTCCTTAGAGTATGCTTAAGATATCAGCTGAAGAGAAGCAGCACAGCACAGCCAAACAAAACAAAACCCCGAATGAAATACATTTTTAATTGGTTACCCTTTTGGAAAAGACTAGAAGAGACTCACACACACACACCCAGGGCAGATACAACCACAGAGAGAGAGAGAGAGAAGCTGCACACAAAAAACACAAAAGACAAAACGGAAGAGACCAAAGGAACAAAAATCCATTTTCAATTGAATAAAACGAAATGTTGTTAACGATGCAGAACACAACAACAATGGCCGGCCTTCGTACACTGACTTTGACTCTGAATGTCAATGGCTGTGTATGTGTGTGTGTGTGTGTGTGTGTGTACACTACAACTGCAATACACAACGACAAGTACAGCGACAAGTCCATGTACAAACTGTTCATGCCGACTAACGTTGTCCATCCAGGTCAGTTTGTTGATGGCATGAGAACATGATCCTGTGCCAGCGTCCCACCGCCTTGTGGGCCATCCCTACAGCTCTCCACATCACTTCAGCTGCGGCAACTGTTGGCCTGGTATTTATCAATGCCACAAACGTTTGCCCAACAAATTGTAGGCTTACAAATGCGACATGAAAACGGCAAATCGACACTGAACTCAACTACAGAACACACAACATTTAAAACGGGTCGAAGAGCCGAACGGAGCCCACCCGACCCATAAAGTCCATAAGAAGTTGATAACACAGATTGCTATTTACACAAAAGGAATGGCCGAAAACAAAATGACTTTAATTGTTAAGGTTTGCCCGGACATAAAAGGACGAATTTTCATGTTCATGCATTTCGAGTACGAGAATGAATGCCACTCTACCTCTCTCTCTCTCTCGCTCTCTCCACCTGGCCAGTCACAAGCAATGCCTTTGGAAAGTAGTTTTGTCCACACAAAGCTGAGTAGATAAAATTGTAATAAAGTTTTTGAGAAATACAATTTTTAAGAGTCTCAAATAAAAATACCATTTGCACGAAAATGCCAAAGAGTCAAAGCCTAAAAGAGGATTGAAATCTGAGGTTTTCCTTTTGTATCAAAAGCTTGCACTTGTACATAACAGCCTAGAAGTAGGCTTTTGTTTTTAACCAGTAATAATTTCTTTAATCGAGTAGTTTTAAGCTGGCAGTGAAACTTAATGAAATGATTGGGGGTCAAACAAATCATAATTCAGTACGGAAAGGAGGACGATCGCTTTGGGGAGCAGAGAGCTAGGAAATGAATGGATGAAAATATGGTGGCAAGAAAAGAAACCGAGAAAGGCAGAGGAAAATGGAACAATTAAATTGAGGAATAACTGGCAAAAGTTGAAGTGAGACTGGAAGGATAATTGATAGACGGACAGATGGATGAACAGATCGATCGATCGACGATGTCAGCTGGATATACGATAGATGACCCATCTGCCATCTGACTCAATGGAAAACTGGCAATTGGACAAATAAACACAATCTGCATACATGTATGGAGAACGGACAGAAGGACCTGTAGGCAAAGACAGTTGGTTGGACGGACAGATTTACAGATAAACGAATGGAAGGCCGAATAGGGAGAATGCAACTGATATTTGGATAGATCTAATGCTGGGCGGAAAGATGGACGTATGAATTCAACCACAAGGACGAGAATAAATATAAATTAAAATTGGGAATTTTCTCAGATTTAAATTTTTTAAATTTTTTTCCATAACAGCACAACGATGTAGCTAGAATACCCTATACCAACGCAAATTTCAGTTTTTGAAAAAAAAAAACTAAAAATTGAGAAACCAATTCGAGAATTCGCAAAATCGTCAAAATGATGTAACTCTTCTAAATCGTTTATTATAAAAGCAACATTAAAATTGTGGAAGAGGCACTTATTGAGTTCAGTGAGCACAATCCAGCACAGTGTTCATGTTTGAAAAATAAAATAAATAAAAATTGGCGATTTTGGCATTTTTATATTTGTTACGTTCAACGCAAATTTAAGTTTATGAAAAAATTTGTGATTTTTCAGAATTTTGTATTCAGTATAAATTTCAATTTTTGAAAAAAAAATTGCGGTGCTGGCACTTTTCGAAATTGGCGATTTTTTCAGAATTTTTCATTCAGCATAAATTCCAATTTTCGAAAAAAAATGGTGGTGCTGACACTTTTCGAAATTTGCGATTTTTTCAGAATTTTGAATTCAGTATAAATTTCAGTTTTCGAAAAAAAATGGCGGAGCCGGCACTTTTCGAAATTGGTGATTTTTTGAGAATTTTGTATTCAGTATAAACTTCAGTTTTCGAAAAAAAAAGTTGGCGATTTTTTCAGAATTTTGCATTCAGAATAAACTTCAATTTTCGAAAAAAAAAAATGGCGTTGCTGACACTTTTCGAAATTGGCGATTTTTTCAGAATTTTGTATTTAGAATAAAATTTAGTTTTCGAAAAAAAAAAATGGCGGTGCTGGCACTTTTCGAAATTGGAGATTTTTTGAGAATTTTGTATTCAGTATAAACTTAAGTTTTCGAAAAAAAAAAAAGTTGGCGATTTTTTCAGAATTTTGCATTCAGTATAAATTTCAATTTTCGAAAAAAATGGCAGTGCTGGTAAAAAATCGAAATTGACGATTTTTTCAGAATTTTGTATTCAGTATAAATTTCAGTTTTCGAAAAAAAAAATGGCGGTGCTGGCACTTTTCGAAATTGGAGATTTTTTGAGAATTTTGTATTCAGTATAAATTTCAGTTTTCGAAAAAAAAAAATAGCGGTGCTGGCACTTTTCGAAATTGGAGATTTTTTGAGAATTTTGTATTCAGTATAAACTTCAGTTTTCGAAAGAAAAAAAAAATTGGCGATTTTTTCAGAATTTTGCATTCTGTATAAATTTAAATTTTCGAAAAAAATGGCGGAGCTGGCACTTTTCGATTTTTTCCGAACTGAAATTTTTAAAAAAAAAAATCAATACCGGTACAACAGTTTTCGAAAAAAAGGGTGTGCTGGCACTTTTCGAAATTGGCGATTTTTTCCGAACAGAAATTTTTAAAAAAAATTGCAATACCGGTACAACTGTCTAGGTCGAATTCCCTATTCAACGCAAATTTTAGTTTTCGAAAAAATGGCAGTGCTGGCACTTTTCGAAATTGAAAATTTTCTCAAAACTGGAAATTTTTAATATTTAATTGTCTATTAAATACAAATTTCGGTTTTCGGAAAAAAAAAACTGGCGGTACTGGTACTTTTTCGAAATTGTCGATTTTTTCGAAAACGGTTGTAGATAGACAATTTTCGTAAACGGCACAAAACTCAGAACAACTTTTGTTTTTTTCAAACAAAAAAACAAAATGTGTTGGCAATTTTTTCGTATCTTCGAATGTTCATTAACAAAAAAATTTGAAAATTTGTTGATCTGCTCCAAACACACACAAAAATTATGTATTTTAACTCTCCCGATTTGATGTTGCTTGTGAAAACCACAGAACTTTGCCTTCAAATTTCGAAATTGGCCGTGCCATCATCCTTCACCTCCGTTCAAGTATTCACAAACACTATGGTGATTATTGTTATAATTGAAACCACAAATGAAATGGCAAAAAAATCACAGCATACTTTCAGGTTGACTTAAGCAATTGCTTGAACTCAAAAGTTGCCCTTAATTTCTGGCTAAACACGAAGCAAAGCATTTTATTAATTCTTGGCATATACTCCATTAGTGTCCACCTATTTCTTTTTGTGCTATTCTGTGCTGTGCTCGCTGGTGAAAATGTAATTTAGCTTCATAAATTTGTACAACATGTTGTTTTTATTTCTTACTCCAGCTCAGGGTAAGTTTTATGGCTTTCTTGTCTCCGACATTGGCGGGATCCTTTTGGAATTTTAACGCTGCCACTGTTGCTGTTGCTGTTTATCCCTTTCTTTTTTTTTTTTAGTAACTCTAGTGCACTTTTGTAAATATTTACAATAGTTACGCGGGTAAAAGGAAAATAAGAAACGAAAATTGCAACATTAATTGCTTCGCAAACTAAACTCTTCGGCAAGTGTGTTTTTCTACGTTTTTTTTTGTGGGGAGGTGGGCAGCGGCGGCTGCTACGTTTTTAGTTCATCTTTGTGCTGTGCTTCCACAAACTATGTGGGTCTTTAGCTGAAAATCTTAACTTGCTGGAGCAAAAACAAAACTGAATGGCAAAACATCTCAAAAACTCTAAAGACGCGGGGAGACGTAAAAGATTACACCAACGACTGGCTGCTGAACGATAGCAACTAAAACTATAAATTACATTTCCAATTCGTGGAGGTTCTAGCAGCGTCCCACGGAAGGACGGTCAGGGCGGGGCAGCGCAGGACTGACAGCGGGTCGGGATGCCTAGATCGGGTTGTTACTGTTTGCTGTTATTTGTAGAAAATTATATGAAAATAGTATTTACAAAACACTTAACCTTTGAAAGACTTAAGAGACTTAATGGCAAAGAAAGATTTATGGTATGCTCGGCTAAAGTTTCATTGCAATGTGCGTTTTTTTTTTTCATCTGCAATTTTGCTGCACTTCCCTCATTGTGTGGCGATAAGAAGCTATTCGCAATTGTAAATAAAAACAAATTTAAGTCAGATGCCCGAGAAGACTCATTATGTGAAACTCAAACAAATAACACAGCATTAAATTAAATAAATAATCGTAAATGTTACGAAAAAAAATTGAAAATGGTTAACGAATGGGCAAAGGTGTAATTGCTGAAAGAAAACTGACTGCCATCTTTTGTTTGAGAATGGAATTAATTTTTATTCAATGAATGGCATTTCATATTTTCAAAAAATTAATTGACATTTGTGATAGAAAATCACAAAATCGTTTGCCCCCTTTGCAGTAAAACACAAAATATTTGTTGAATTGCATTGGTTTAAAAAAAAAACAACAGGCTCAGAACCTTTAACACATATTTCCTATTTTTTTGGCGGTAGTTATTAATTTGAAATATTGCTTCACCCTTTTCCCTCTTAGACATTTCTGTTCGCAGCAGTTGCTTTGCCTATAGTTTTGTTCTCCGGCATTTTCCTAACACATGTCACCCTCAGCACTCTATCTTTGTAACTAAGAATCTCCATTAAAACAAACAAAACATTAGCTTTGTATAACTTATCTATTTTAATTCAAACTACTCCCAAGACAAAATGGACAATAAGCACGTGATTATTGTCTGAAAAAAATACAGTTAATTTATCTCTTAATCGGACCGCCACCAATTTCCACTTTAATTTCGCATTTCCAAAGACCTATGCGGTTTTGATTGACAGATATATTTGCAAAAACTTCAAGCTAAATATTTAAAAAAAATTCTTAACATTGTCGATGATAAACATATTGGCAGAAAGTGCCTTCCCTGTTTGCCCATTTCAATATCATTTTGATTTATAGTATAGAAATAAGTATTGCATACTTTTGGGAGCATCATAACATACTGTCATGCTGCCTACTCACTATGATGAACTATTTGCTAATAATTCAAAGGACAGAATTTCACAAAGCACAGAATTTTTACAAATTTATCGCTCCCACAAAAAAAGAGAATATTTATGGCACTTCGTTTATTTAATAAATTCCTGACTTCAATAATCGCTCTTCCATTGTCTTTATTGTCGGTATTTTTTGAGTAAGAGAATACACAAGGAGGAGAATTAAAATACCAGCAGTTTTCTTTCTCCATCATTTATAGCGGTAGTTAAAATGCTCTTTATGAAGGGGAAATTCTCTTTTTTCCCTTGTAATTCTCACAATAGTTTAAGTACTCTTTATTTACCAACAATTTATTTCAAATCATTTCAGAAACAGGAAATTTTTATATCTCACCTCTCTTACTTCCTCCTCTTTCGGTAATAAGTTCAGAGAATGTCGTTTGTGCTGTACACTCAGTGCCAGAGAATAAAAAAAGGGGAAATTTCTTTAGTTCCCAACTCTGTTGCTCTATATTTCCCTACTCTAGTCAGAGAATCTGTCGGATACAGTATGTTTAGTGTCAGAGATTAAAAAGGAAATTTGCTCTTATTTGTGCTACCATTATAGCAAAGCTGTCTTTTAATATTGAACTGATTTTTATTGGCCTACTCTTTCGGCAATAATTTCAGAGAATGTGTTTCCTTTTTTGGGAATGTTAATCTGTTCTATTTGTAAAAAGAGTAATAGATGTTATGCATTCGAAGCATTACATATATGTCTCTCTTAAAAGGAGACTGTAATAATATTGCCACCTTTATTGACCTAATATTCACAAAAAAGTTCTGATAAGATTTTGGGAATTCAAAAATAGACACATGATGACAGCTGTAACGAAACCATAAAAAAAAAAATAGAAATAGAAATAGAAATAGAAATAAAAATAAAAATAAAAATAAAAACAAAAATAAAAATAAAAATAAAAATAAAAATAAAAATAAAAATAAAAATAAAAATAAAAATAAAAATAAAAATAAAAATAAAAATAAAAATAAAAATAAAAATAAAAATAAAAATAAAAATAAAAATAAAAATAAAAATAAAAATAAAAATAAAAATAAAAATAAAAATAAAAATAAAAATAAAAATAAAAATAAAAATAAAAATAAAAATAAAAATAAAAATAAAAATAAAAATAAAAATAAAAATAAAAATAAAAATAAAAATAAAAATAAAAATAAAAATAAAAATAAAAATAAAAATAAAAATAAAAATAAAAATAAAAATAAAAATAAAAATAAAAATAAAAATAAAAATAAAAATAAAAATAAAAATAAAAATAAAAATAAAAATAAAAATAAAAATAAAAATAAAAATAAAAATAAAAATAAAAATAAAAATAAAAATAAAAATAAAAATAAAAATAAAAATAAAAATAAAAATAAAAATAAAAATAAAAATAAAAATAAAAATAAAAATAAAAATAAAAATAAAAATAAAAATAAAAATAAAAATAAAAATAAAAATAAAAATAAAAATAAAAATAAAAATATCCGAACATTTTTTTTTTTGAGGTCTTTGTGAAAGATATGGTCTACGTTCGCACGCCTCAATTAATTGGTGACCTCAAGGCAAATATTTTCGCCGTTGTCATTGTTACCACAGCCCGGCCAATAAATAAATAGATTCTCTTGTAGCGGAACTTCACGATGAGTCCTACGATCCGCCATACTAATTCCAAGTTTCTTCCTGAAGTCATCAACCTGATTGCGTGTCATCTGTTTTTTAATAATAACACCTAATTAGTATATCAGTTTTGATATTAGCGAGGATTTGTAACATCTCCGAATGAATGATCTTTGAATCTATATCTCTCTCTCTTCAATTCATTCTGCCAATTGTACAGCTTTCCTAAATTGTCTAAGATAAAGTTCCTGAATTCCTAATAACAAAGTTTCTCCTTGGCGGCACCCAACTGTTCGATTGCGTTTTAGGCTCTGCCAGTGATTTCCCCACAAGGCTTGTTGCCATATACAGTCCAGTGTCGCTGTTAGTCTCAGCTACGCCCAAAAGTATACCCCACAATTCCATCATACGAATAACTCATATCACCCACAAATTTCTGTGTATACGATTTCACTTAATTTACAAAACAATTTATCTAACCATAAATAATGTTAACACATAATTTCCCTCTCCACTAAGCAAGACCGGAGACCCCCTTGAGTTGTGCTTTAAAATGTGAACATTCAAATGAAAAATATGCCACACTTACATCCATTCAACATATATGAACTGATAATAGATGTCTGATAATTGCCCCCTCCCAACTACACGGCCTACTTAGATATCCTGAAGAAAATCGCAAAAAAAAAACCAACGATTTGGTGCTGAAATGACAAATCTCCGGTTATGAATAACAGTATTTACTAAAGCATATGTTAAGGGCGTCGTGTAAGAAATAAAGAGAGTGAAAAAAAAAACCGAAATCATAATAAAGTGTTATTAAGTACATACAATTCATTCTTTGTCTGTGTATGTTTTGGCATTTCTTCTTTTCTCTCCTCTTCTTCGTGCTTGACTTCAACACATTTCTTTTGGGTTTCTTTGGGTTCTTTGCACACGCAAAAGAACAGCAAAAGGCATTTATTACGCCCAGCATACTTTTAGGCTTAATGCCAAAACATCAATCTGCGTTTATGCCAAACATTAAGCGAAAAAAAAGGCAAAACAAACGCAAATGAGCATTTTTTTGCGTTGCCTTTCTTTTAGACGCGTCACGTTTTTATTGTTAACATAAATTTAAGCAGTCTTTGTGTGAAGGAATTTTCAAGGGTTTTTGTAGACATGAAAATGAGCCAAACTATAAAGCAGAGAAAACAAACCGGCGACTTCAAAGGCACCCTTTAAATAAACCTTTTAAGGGCAACCTCCCATAAGGTAAAGGGTTTTTTTTTCAGAAAAACAAACTTCCACATATGAAGTTTCTCCTTGAAAGAAGTGCCTCGTTTGTTTATTGTAGGAATTTTAAGGGTATTACTTATCTATTGAAACAGAATAACATCTAAGCATTAATTACTCTTTACCCCTGCAGCACCTTTGTTAATTTTTTAATCTCCTAAGGAGACTCCCTCATTACCCACCGTAGGGCATTGCACATTTTATGGCCACCCTTTTAAGAGACACTTGAATTAAACGTTAATTTTATTGCTTAATGCGTGTCTAGAAGAAATAATCACCCAAAAGCTAAACAGACCATATTAGAAAGAAATTTGCATTGTTACAATTTTAATAAGAAAAAGTAGAACTTTGACTTTTTTAAAAGTTAAAGTCAAGCGCACAATTCTACACCAGCCCCTATTTATGGTTTTGAAACGTGTTGCCTACTTTTAGGCAATAAGTATAAATGGAACAGAGGATTCCGGAGAGTTGGGCTCGGGTGTTAGAATCGCAAAAGAATGCTATAATCCAAACTGTACCAGGGGTGTTAGGTATGACAAAACCCCCCCAATCAAGAGGGAGGGATTTAATCGTTCTATGGGGGAAATGGCAGCCTTATTGTAATTAAGCCATATGAAATGTCTCTAGTCTTCACCGTGATAATCATTTTAAACTGAACAGACTATATCTCTAACTTGTATCTACTGCTGGACATCATAACCAGATTTTTCAATATGGTTTTGTTTTTTTTTAATTCTCAAGTATTTCTTTTTTTTTTTGGTTTAGATTTTCTCTTCTTTCTTCAATTATCTTTTAAAATCTCGCCGTAACTCCTGACCACACAGTTTTCGTAATTTTATGGTTTAAATAGAAAATTGTATTGTAGCTTTCCCCTACAAATATCAAAGGGAAACAGCCCAAATGTAGGCAATACTTTTTTTATTTGTGGAAAAATTTATTTTCTTTCTTCAATTATCTGTTTAAATCACGCCATAAGGAAAAAAGCCCAAATGTAGGCAATACTTTTCAGTTTTTTTTTTTTAAATTATTGCCATCATTGGGAAAACGAATTAATGAATTGTAAATTAAAAAAAAATACCCCAAAAGTTGGCAATAATTTTTCAGTTTTTAATTTTTTTAATTCAAATTCTAAGTGGACGGGACGCCTCTGCGGGAAAAATGTATTTAGACAGCAATGATTACCACAAAATCATATTATGTCTATCCCAAAAGTAGTAGTTTTTCGAAATTTCGAAAATTGCAAAAAAAAAAAATTAAAAAATCTGTGCAGAAATCCGTTTTTCGAAATTTTGAAAATTTACCGATTTATTTCGAAAATTGACCTAAATATTTCGAAAATTAAAAAAAAAAAAAACGTTTTTTCTTAAAAAAAAACAAAAGTTGTGCAGATTTGTGCAGAAATCCGTTTTTCGAAATTTACCGATTTACTTCGAAAATTAAAAAAAAAGTGTTTTTTCATAAAAAAAATGTTTTCTAAATTCTGCAGAAACCCGTTTTTCGAAATTTCGAAAATTAAAAAAAAGAGTTTTTTGTTAAAAAAAAACAAAAGTTGTGCTGATTTGTGCGTTTTTCGAAATTTCGAAAATTGACCGAAATATTTCGAAAATTAAAAAAAAAAGTTTTTTCTTAAAAAAACAAAAGTTGTGCTGATTTGTGCAGAAATCCGTTGTTCGAAAATTGGCCAAAATATTTCAAAAATCGAAAAAAGAGTTTTTTTCTTAAAAAAAACAAAAGATGTATTGATTTGAGCAGAAATCCGTTTTTCGAAATATCGAAAATTACCCGAAATATTTCGAAAATCGATTTTTTTTTGAGAAACAAAAGTGAGTTTATTTATGTACATGATTGAGCAGTTTATGACAAATTTCTATCTGCAGCCATTTTCGAAAAAACCGCCAATTTCGAAAAAGTGCCAGTACCACCATTTTTTTTTTTGTTAATTTCCCTTTAGCACTTTATAAACAAATCGAAAACACACAATTTTTCAAAAGTAAAGATGTTTCTGCGAAGAGCATTAAAAAATACTCTTAGAAATTCTTTATATGAATTATTTACTCTATTTGTTTATAGGCACAAAAAAATGAATAAATCAGCATTAAATTGACTGCCTACTTTATGGCTGCATCAAATGCTGCCTACTTTTTGGCTAAAGGCTATTTAAAATAATTATTCCATCTTGTGCTTTAATTCCATTACAACAACGTAAACAAAAAGAGTTGTTTCTTTCTTATTTACCTCACCATAAACATGGGACTATTGACGGGCTGTGCTTTCTCGTCCATTTCCATTGGGTCACCCCACCACCGAACAAACATTTCCTTAAAAGACTTTACTTTTGTCAAAGTAGAAATTTCGAAACTTTCTGCTGCCATTCGCAGACAAACATATTTTGGCCTTCGGGGTCTACGGCAGACCACTTCAAAGGCTGAATGACTGTGAAGAGTTATTAACATTTGAAAAGGCCCAGACAAACATATTTGCCGGCTCGGAGATTTGTTGAATTGTTGGCTTAGACAAACAGAGAAGAGTTAAAAGAAATACAAAAATTCGTTGTCTTCTTTTCAATGTCTGTCATTTGGCTATAATAGCCAATGATTAAGTGTTGCCTACTTTTAGGGATTTAAAAAGGATTTATTTTTTATTAACAAGGCCAGAGATTTCAAACGCTATTCCCAGTCATATTCCCAAAAAATGTTCCTTATTAAGGCAGATTTTTTTCATATTTCATTCTTTAACATTTAATGATCATATTTATGGCAATAGTTACAATATTTTTCGCACTTTACTCTCAGGACATATTTCCCGCCACCCTCATCATCGCTTTGCCCGAGGCTGTTGGAAAGTCTTTTCCCTCGTCTTTGTCAAAGTCTTCGAGTTAACAAAAAGAAAATAACATTTTATGATTTATTGTATGTGTGTGTGCGTATGGTTGAGTTTTCTTTTGTGTCATTTTGTCGAATAATTAAATTCACTCACGCACGTTTAAGAGATTTTACCAGCAACAATGATCTAATGAGTGAAGAATTGTTAGAAATGAAAACTATGTGAGGTTGGTATACACAATGGGGTAAATTTAAATCTTAAATTCAATCTAAAAGAAATGAAGGGCTTTTTTAGAATTTCTGAATCTCACAAATTACCTTTAACAGTTTATGCTGTATGGAGTTTACAAATGTTAAGGTGAATGGACGGTGCCATGCGCCTTCGCTAAGAGATGACTACAGAAAGTTTCCTGGCTACAGTACCAATTGCACATACACTAAATCCCATTTTTATGCCTCAAATAGTTCATGACATATGCGGATTCTAAATGTTAAGGTGTAAAGGCGGGACCACGCCCCCTTGATTTATTAAAATATTCATTCTGAGCAAAGGAAAATCCCAAAAGAGCTTTTTTAAAAAAAAAATCGCGCCGAAACCAGTAATCATCATTTTGGTCGTCGAATCAAAAGGCATACTCCTTTTTGAAAGATCAGGCTAAAATAAAGAGAAAAAATAGTTACCCTAGATAACGGATATAAGAATGTCAAAAAATACCACAAAATCCTTTCTTGTATCAGATATTTTCTTACAAACACTTATTGTTAAAAATCCTTATGGATAACCCTTTGTATTTGAAATTGTATTTCAGTAATAATACCATCCCATCCCTGGTTTTTGTCATTCACGAATGCGTACTCATCTATAGTGGAGTTGTTGTTCTTCGTCACATAGTCAGTGTTGCCACTGGAAAGCATTTTTCCGACCAAAAGCCGACCAACTTTAATCAAGTGCGTCTCGCAAAAGTACAACATTTGACAAACATATACATACCGGTTTTTGAAAAATGTTAAAGCAGTTATCGTATAATACATAATTTTGTAGATAAAGTAGATATTTCTTTTATAAATGTGCCATAACCGACCAAAATGCGATTGGTCCGACCAAATGTTAAAAATGGCAACACTCTACATATTTCTTGTTCTGTTACACGTTTTTCTTTTGCCCTCTCTCTCTCTGTCTGATTTCTCTCATATATCAACTAATTTCTTCGGTATTACTTTTGTTTTGATCAGTAGACGAACAGAAATGCACGTAAAAAGTGTATAGCAAGAAGAAATAAAGGAAAAAAAATATATTGGTTAATTTACCAATTGCAAGTTTGGTTAGTTTTGTAAATATTATAAAAAAAAACTAGTGTGATTGAAGAAACAAACAAGAAAATAAGGTGAATTAACAATAATTGCCAACAATGAGAATTATGTGTAAGTGTAGAACAAGAACACTGCGGCTGCGGTTGTCAAATTCGTACGAGAAATTGAAAGGCAAAGCTTAGGATTTTCTTACGCTGTAAATTTCGAATACTGTCCATCAGTTTGTGTGTTCCATTCATACTCGAGGACAAGGAAGAAAGGATCACAGTTGCAGCAACAATTGTTAAGCCCACCACCACACATATTGGTCAAACATTGCCGTCCAACGAATGTATGTGATACTGTAAGGTGCTGTTGGATGTTTGAGAGAATATGTTGGACGAATATCAAAACTACTTGGATATTTTTATGTTTCCATGTCAAACATTGCGTTGTTGGACTTAAGTGTGGGAAAAGAACTCGCGGCTGCCAAATTTGTACGGGAATTAGAAAGGTAAACTGAATTAAATGTATTTCTCGGAGGAGTTTTTTACGCTCCCAATTTGTGATTCTGCCTATCTCATTATGTTTTCTATTCATACATCAAGACAACGAACCCGGCATCAGTGGAGAAAGGCGCAGAGCTGCAGCAAACAATTGTAAGTAGTTAAATTTCTTTTAATATTTATTATTATTTCGTAATTTTTTGTTATCGGGTCCTCTGTGACATCTTAGAAGACATGACTAGGCCAGGGTAGTGAGCAGGCATTAAAATAGCTCTGCGTACTAACATGCCTGTTAGTGCGATAATTACAGACACGATCCTTTAAGGTCGTTACATTGACTCTGTTTAATTCTGAATTTTACCGATGTATCTGATATTTTCCCGGCAATACAGTGACTGAGGGAACCTTTATTTATTTATTTATTTATTTATTTATTTATTTATTTATTTATTTATTTATTTATTTATTTATTTATTTATTTATTTATTTATTTATTTATTTATTTATTTATTTATTTATTTATTTATTTATTTATTTATTTATTTATTTATTTATTTATTTATTTATTTATTTATTTATTTATTTATTTATTTATTTATTTATTTATTTATTTATTTATTTATTTATTTATTTATTTATTTATTTATTTATTTATTTATTTATTTATTTATTTATTTATTTATTTATTTATTTATTTATTTATTTATTTATTTATTTATTTATTTATTTATTTATTTATTTATTTATTTATTTATTTATTTATTTATTTATTTATTTATTTATTTATTTATTTATTTATTTATTTATTTATTTATTTATTTATTTATTTATTTATTTATTTATTTATTTATTTATTTATTTATTTATTTATTTATTTATTTATTTATTTATTTATTTATTTATTTATTTATTTATTTATTTATTTATTTATTTATTTATTTATTTATTTATTTATTTATTTATTTATTTATTTATTTATTTATTTATTTATTTATTTATTTATTTATTTATTTATTTATTTATGTATTTATTTATTTATTTATTTATTTATTTATTTATTTATTTATTTATTTATTTATTTATTTATTTATTTATTTATTTATTTATTTATTTATTTATTTATTTATTTATTTATTTATTTATTTATTTATTTATTTATTTATTTATTTATTTATTTATTTATTTATTTATTTATTTATTTATTTATTTATTTATTTATTTATTTATTTATTTATTTATTTATTTATTTATTTATTTATTTATTTATTTATTTATTTATTTATTTATTTATTTATTTATTTATTTATTTATTTATTTATTTATTTATTTATTTATTTATTTATTTATTTATTTATTTATTTATTTATTTATTTATTTATTTATTTATTTATTTATTTATTTATTAATTTATTTATTTATTTATTTATTTATTTATTTATTTATTTATTTATTTATTTATTTATTTATTTATTTATTTATTTATTTATTTATTTATTTATTTATTTATTTATTTATTTATTTATTTATTTATTTATTTATTTATTTATTTATTTATTTATTTATTTATTTATTTATTTATTTATTTATTTATTTATTTATTTATTTATTTATTTATTTATTTATTTATTTATTTATTTATTTATTTATTTATTTATTTATTTATTTATTTATTTATTTATTTATTTATTTATTTATTTATTTATTTATTTATTTATTTATTTATTTATTTACGAGATGAGAACTTTCGGATTCTACGACCAAATTCCCTTAATACATCGTCAGGATTTCAACTCACAGGGCTAATTTTGTCCGTTTTTTCCATTATTCCGTTTTCCCTACTTTCCACAGCCACCTCGTTTTCAGCCTTAGCGGATATGTACGTGGAAACTGTTGTTTTTTTTTTGCTTGTTTTACCAACATGACGAGATAAGAGTTTTTAACTTCATATTAACCTTTTGACACTTCCTTACTCGTTTGTCTTGGCCCCTTGTATTCCCTTCCCACCCTTATGTGTGGATGTGTGTGCCACTGATTATGTTTTTCCTTAGCTGTTCATCGTGAAGATTCCTTCACAGTTCTTTGGCGTTTAGAGAATTCCATTTAGCATTTCAGCTGAAAAAGCAAAATTGCTGTTGACTTTTCCTAATGCTAACCCTGCCTTCATTCAAACTTCCACTCCTGTCACCCAGCAATGCTTGGCTTCTCAACTTTTTTTTTTTTGCCATCTTTGTTGTTATTTTTGCCATAATGAGCATGAAAATAGTTGCCCTCCCGTTGTCGCTTCCCTTTATGTTTGAGGGCAAACAAAAAGTGTTACTTTGTTGTTTCTGTCTTGCGTTTTCTTTTTTTGGTTTTGTTTCTTTCTTTGTTCTTTATTTGGAACTCAAACAATAACAACGTTTATGTTGTTACCATTTTATTGTTTTGGCTAATGGCTGGTGGGGGTCTAAATGTTTGCTCTGTTCACTTCGTATGCCTCTGGGTGTGAAGGTGGTAATAGTGGGTCCAAACGGCGTCTAATGTTGCGGAAAATGTGTGCTGTGCGTGCTGAAGTGCGTGATGAAATATGTGAAGATGATGATGATGATCATGATGACTGGTGACTGGTGAAGCTAACAGACGAGATACGTGTTGTTATGTCGTGCTGAATATTTATGTTGTGTGGGAAACTTCTGCTGTTCCCGTTCTGCTTGGCATCTTAAACATTTACGTGCAACATAAGTTTTCTAAACATGCTCAGGCAAACGGAAATAGAAAATATGAATTCTGGCCAAAGTTTCTGGAAGGAAAAAACTTACAAAATTTATACAATACAGACATGAGGTTATGAATTGAAAAGAAGCTCTGATAACACACTCAACAGAAAGTGGCTAAAGAGGATAGTATTTTTCCAATATTGAGCTAATTTATTTTTGGTTTAACCCTATTCGTACCAGGCAATGACTTTGGGTCCTTATTGCAATTTTTCTGCCTCCATTTACAGGAGAATGTCTGGAAGAATTTTTGGCCGGATTTAAATGCAGTCCTATATAATTTCATGAGTGGATACTCAAACACAGACATAGCCTTCCTTTACCCCCCCTCAAAATACATCAGCATTCACTTAATGACTTAAGCTTTCTTGAAATCTTTTCAGGCCGGTTCTCCTAATTGTTTCCACATGAAATACAACCGTTGTTTGCCTTTTTTCAAATTGCAATGTAACCTTTTTTTTTATTTTTACCTTCCCCGTATTTTTTGAGGGTGTCCTTAAGGACTTTTTCGAAAACACTGAGATCGTATGGAGGAATTTTAAGCACAGTCGCTGGGTTCAAATCTACACATGCCAACATTCTTTTACGGCATTTAGTTTTGCAAAAGGTTTCGCTTTGTGCATGTGTAAGCAAAACGATAACGGATGTGGTGTAGGGATGTGAGGTTTCGTCGACGGATTCGTCGATACATTAAAAGTGTTATTAAACATGGAATTGAGATCAATTGATTTTGGAATTTTGAAGAAAAAAAAATTGGGACCAAAAAAAGTGATCACAAATTGGAATTTAGAAAAAACATCAAATTTTGTTGACCAAAAAAGTGATGACAAATTGAAGGCCTTTTGCCAATTGGACACTTCGTTTAGGAGATATAGCCAAAATATATTTTAAAAAATCAGCTGATTTTGGAGTTTTGAAAAAAATCAAATTTTGTGGACCAAAAAAGTGATAACAAATTGGAATTTTGAAAAAAAAATCCAATTTTGTGGACCAAAAAAGTGATCACGAAATTAAGGCCTTTTGCCTATTAGACACTTCGTTTAGGAGATATAGCCAAAATATATTTTTCAAAATAAAACAATTTTTTAGACCAAAAAAAGTGATCACAAATTTATTTAAAAAATTTTTTTTTTTTTTTTTTTGGACCAAAAAAAGTGATCTGAAACTGACGTCCTTTTGTCTTTAGACGCTTTGTATACGAGTTATAGCCAATATATATTTTCCAAAATAAAATAATTTGTTTTGACCAGAAAAAGTGATCACAAGTTTCATTTAAAAAAAAAATTTTTTTCGACCAAAAAAAGTGATCAGAAACTGACGTCCTTTTGTCTTTAGACGCTTTGTATACGAGTTATAGCCAATATATATTTTCCAAAATAAAATAATTTGTTTTGACCAGAAAAAGTGATCACAAGTTTCATTTAAAAAACAAAATGTTTTTTGGACCAAAAAAAGAGATCAGAAACTGACGTCCTTTTGTTTTTAAACGCTTTGTATGCGAGTTATAGCCAAAATATATTTTCCAAAATAAAAAAAAAAATTTAAACCAAAAAAGTAAACAAATTTATTTTTAAAAAAAAAAATATTTTTTTTGGACCAAAAAAGTGATCAGAAACTGACGTCCTTTTGTCTTTAGACGCGTTGTTTACTAGTTATAGCCAATATATATTTTCCAAAATAAAATAATTTTTTTAAACCAAAAAAAGTGATCACAAAATTATTTTCAAAAAAAAAAATATTTTTTTTGGACCAAAAATGTGATTACAAATTGACGGGCTTTTGCCGATTAGACTCTTCGTTTAGGAGATATAGCCAATTTATATTCCAGAAAAATCCAATTGTTTAGACCAAAAAGCAATTCGTAGTCTTTAATGATATACAGCCAATTTATATTTTCCAAAAACAAATCTAATTTACGAGTTATAGCCAATTTATATTTTCCAGAAAAATCCAATTTTTTGGACCAAACAAAGTGATCACAAATTGACGGTCTTTTGCCGATTTGACGCTTCGTTTAGGCGATATATCCCTTTCAGACCTGAGCCTTTACTTGGATATATTTATGTCTATTCAATTGAAATTCAGTTTTTTTTTAATTTTTTTGCACTTAGTTATAGCCATTAAACACTGATCTTAGGTCCTTTTTGAAAAAAAGGACATCGCACAATTGTGTGGTCTGGGTGTTTAGCTCAAAAAGGGACATCGCACAATTGTGTGGTCAGGGTGTTTAGCTCAAAAGTGATTCTAAAAATTTCAAACAATTTTTTTCAATGTTTTTTGTTTTATTAAAAAATCATCAGTAAATTCCGGCCAATGATCGTACCGATCAAATCTGATGTCATCTGGTGCATCATGTGGCCGATATTTTGAGCCATAAAAATCTTCAGGCAATTGAAATTTGTCAACAGCTTCTGGAGCTTCAAAATAACGTACCAAAACATTTCCTAGCTCCATTTTGAAAGCTAGAAATGATTTAAATTTTGCCTTGGGCATTCCGGCAAATTGAGCATCTTGTCGGTATTCCATCCATGAATTGAAAATAGCTAGGTCAAGAAAATGAAAGAACACTTTGACAGTCCATTTCTTTGTTTTCATTTTTATCCGGTAGTATTCCATCATTTGGTCGCAGACATCTACGCCACCCATAAAATTATTGTAGTTTTCTACAACTGCTGGTACTTGAACATTTGCACGGCGTTTAAGGTTCCTGTTCCATCTTTCGATTTCTCCCACCGGATCTCTGCCGCACGCATTTGAAGCGATTATGTCACCTTTGGTGTCCATCCACTTTACCACGGCTACGTTTTCTCCATTTGTATACTGGCATATGTCGCTTCTTTTCATTTCCTTATCCAGGGGAAATTTAATAGATTTAGGTATTCTATTACCCATAATTGTCCCTGTTGCCAGGTATCCCATTTCGTGGAGCGTCTTAATTAATGGAATTGTAGTAAAAAACCGGTCAAAATATAGGTGGCTGCCTTTTGGTATGTTTTTAGTAAGTCTAATGACAATAGATGGCCCGTGTCCGAGACCACAATCTTCAAACGTCCCAGCTCCTTGAAAAATTTCGAAGTCTACCACCAAACCAGAAGAGGTAGCACAAACAAGGTTTTTTAGTCCAACAGGACGTGGTTTTGATCGGATAACTTGGCGTGCTGGGCATCTACCCATAAAGGGTATCATCTGTTCATCTATTGAATAATGAGTTATTTCTGTCGCCAATTCATTGCACCGTTTTCTCACCATATCAATTACTGGCTGCACTCGCCAGAATTTATTCGACGACTCTGGCGAAGAAAAGTCTACAAAATGAATGTCCGATCGCAGTTGGAAAAATTTGTCACGGGACATAGAATTGAAAATGGCAGAAACCATGCAATCTTGGGACCAGTACATTCGGACAGCTGGGTACCCAAGACATCCCATTATGATCGAACAACCATAAAACCGTTTTATATCGGCTACATTATAGCGCACTTCCTGGCCACGTTTGGCTAGGACATACATTTTAGTGAATTTAAGAACATCAGTGTAGTGCGATCCCGAAAATAATTTTTAAAATATTCCAATGGAGTTTTTATCGTTCTGAGATTTGGACAACCTGATATTATTGGTAGATCGGCGTTTGGGAACGGTACACTTTTCCAAATTTCTTGTCTTGTTGGTTGCATAGATCTTCTTCTTGTTTGTGTAAGGGAGTTTGAATGTTCATTCCTAGATGAAGAGATGTTGCCGTCATGCGAACTTATATCACTATCACTGTCGTCTTGAGCATCCGCAATTGCATTGGAAGGAACGAAATTTGCATCAATTAAATCATCATCATCATCGAAGTCGACATCAGATTCATTTAATAAATCTAGTACTTCTTCTAAATCCTGGTTGTTGTTCAAATCAAAAAATTTACCTAGAAAACATAGAGATAACACAAATGTGAGCCAAAATCAAAAACACATGTTATGCCTGAAGCGCACAATTGTGATATCTGCATTTTGATAACATATATAGACGGCACCTATATACATATTTATAAATGTTATTTATATTTTTACTTAGAAATAGTTTGTGCTCGTCAATCAATATTAAAAACTCAATATTTCTTGGAAAAACTATTAAAATACTTACCACGTGGCCGCATGTCTTCTTTTGTGGAGTAACACTGTCAAACTAATTTCGTTTTTCTGATTTTTGTTTTGCTTTTTCGTTCTTCTTTTTATACATACATAAAGAAAATTAGAACTCACAATCATTGCTTATCGGTCAACAGACGATAAAAGTGTTTTTAATACTTTTATACGCGAAAATTGTAAGATCTCACAATTGATATGGCTAGGTCTGAAAGGGATATATATATCAAACTACTATACCATCGGTGCGTATGAATAATATTATTATGAACAAATGCAGTAAATATTAATCATACGCCTTCAATTATTAAAATTAGAAAAAATAACCATGAAAAAAAATATTGAACCAAAAAATGTGATCACAAATTACCGGCATTTTGTCGATAAGACACTTCGTTTAGGAGAAATAGCCAATTTATATTTTTCAAAAAAATGCCAAAAAAAAAAAGATTACAAATTGCCGGCCTTTATGCCGATTAGACGCTTCGTTTAGGAGATATGTGTATGCGATTTCTATTTTGCAATACAATTCCAACCATTTAAACTGTTTCCTTGGTATTCCCATTCCTCGAACAACGAAATATATGTGTGTGTGTGTGTGTGTGTGCGGGCAACAGTTGCCTTCTTCCCAGCCGGCCATTGACATTGATTTGTTGGGCATCTTCTTTATCCCGGGGCGCTCTTATCCTTTTCGAAACGTACGAACGAAAATGATTTGACATTTGTAATTGTCAAGTTTCAGTTTCAATTTAAAGTTTCACAAATCAAATTAGTCTTTGCACAACTTTTGGCTTGGCAGCATACTTGTCAGTCAGTCAGTCAGGGCGTTTAGAGATTTCTTTGCACGCAATGGTTCACGGTTTTTCTGTGGCGCATAACTTCTGACATTTCAAACTAAATTTTCGTGTGAAAGTGTAGAAATGTGTATGTTTGTGTGTGTGTGCGGTTTGGAAATTAAGATTTTTCACCTTTTTGCTGGGCTGGGCCAGAGAATAAGGGGAAAAGGGAGCCATATAGTTTCTTTGGGGTTTTTTTTTTTGAAAATGTTTGCAACATTAATTTTTATGACACACACACATGTTGTTGAACTTTTTTTGTTTCGCTGCCATTTTAACCGCAACATTAAACTTTTTCAGCTGTTTTTGGTAGAATGATAATTTCGTTTTTTTTTTCTCTGGCCCTCCGACTTTGGCAAAGAAAATGTTTTAAAAAGGGCGGGAAGGTCTACCGGTTCTATAATGAGAATAATTTTAACTGAAATGTGAGGTTAATGCCGGGGCGGTGTTTGAGTAAAGCAATGAGGGGACTACAACCATTTCTTGCAAATAATTAAATAAATCTACAGTGGGTGGCGTATGAGTGTTAATAAGAGAACTCATTGCTATTAATCAAATGTTGGAGTATAATCACAGTGTGTGTTTCCGGCTGTCTAGGGCTGTAATCCAATGTGGCTGTGACATTCCTCGAAAAGGTTACATTTGCCGGAAATAATGTGTGGTCGAAACTAGTGCTCTTTTAAAGGAAAATAAAGAGAGCATCGGTGGCGTATGAGTGTTGTTAATAGAAAACGTTGATATTAATCACATGTTTGTGTAAAATTTTATTATATTTTTTTTTCGGAAAACAGCCAGTCCGCCTGTAATCAAACCATTCCTGGTCGAAGGTTACATTTTTTTCGAAACTCGAAAAATACTAAAAATTACAAATTTATATTTACAAAGATATGGCAAATTCAACTGTACAATCGTAAAATATTAAAAACTAGTAAGTTGTAATGCGCCTATGGCGCCCGTTGAAAAATGGAGAAAAAAAATATAGTTAAAAAAAAAAATTTTGTGAAAAAAAAAATTTTGTTAAAAAAAAAAATTTTGTTGAAAAAAAAATTTTTTCTTGAAAAAAACAATTTTTGTTGAAAAAAAAAAATGTTGTTGAAAAAAAAATTTTTGTGGAAAAAAAAAATTTTGTTGAAAAAAAATTTAGTTGGAAAAAAAAAATTTGGAAAAAAAAATTTTTTAAAAAAAAAAAATTTGGGAAAAAAAAATTTGGAAAAAAAAAAATTTTGGTAAAAAAAAAATTTGGGGAAAACACAATTTCTGTACAAAAAAATTTTTTTTTTATTATTATCTTAATATATATTTACCCTCGACACTGATTCACTGATTCCCTGATTCACTGACTCTGTCACGCAGTACGTAGGAATTTAAATAGGCATTCTATAATAAATAATAAAAAAAATAATATTTTTTTTTGTACACAAATTCTGTTTTCCCCAAATTTTTTTTTTTACAATTTTTTTTTTCCACAAAAATTTTTTTTTCCAAGAATTTTTTTTTTTTTTTCAAGAAAAATTTTTTTTTTAACAAAATTTTTTTTTTCAACAAAAATTTTTTTTTTTAAGAAAAATTTTTTTTTCAACAAATTTTTGTTTTCCACAAAAATTTTTTTTTCAACAAAAATTTTTTTTTTAAGAAAAATTTTTTTTTTCAACAAAATTTTTTTTTCCACAAAATTTTTTTTTTTTCAACAAAATTTTTTTTCCATATTTCAAGGGGGCCATAGGCGCATTACAACTTACTAGTTATTTATAATTTATAAAAAATTATAGAATGCCTATTTAAATTCCTACGTACTGCGTGACAGAGTCAGTGAATCAGTGTCGAGGGTAAATATATATTAAGATTTATATTTACAAAAAATATGGCAAATTCAAGTTTATCGTAAGCTTTTTACCGTCTTTTTGTGGTGGTCACATAATTAGAAACGCTGTTTTTAAATCGGGTTTCTGCATCACCACGACTCACATTTGTTTTTTCTTATGTGGAGAAATGGAAAAGATAATCAAATCTATTATCAGCATGTGAAATAGAGTCGACAATAAATGCAGATTATTCAATCCACTAACTGTATGATATTTTTTTGGGGTTTACAGTAAATGCAGAGTCTTCTGTCCGCTATATATACTATAGTTTTTTGACCCATAACCCACCTTCCCTTTAAATTACAAAGCATTTCTCTAAAAGACAGGTGATTATTTGTCAACCACTTTGGTCTTTCATTACAATTTCTCAACCAACCACTTTAAACCCCCCCTTTATTTCAGCATTGATTGTTTCCAAACTGCTGCTCCCCTTGCCGCCCCCCACCCTAGTTTAGTCTATACAATTATGTAAATAGATTTCACTGTTCGTTTTCCTATTTATTTTTTTTCTCAGTTTTGGAAATGAACTTTAAATTGAATCGAATTAGTTTCGCATTAATTTCATTACAAATGTCCCGAACAGCATGAACTGACAAACATTTGCACATTTGCATAAAACACAATAAAATGCCGGAAAGAGGATGTGCAGCCAACTCCAGTTGGCAAGAAATACATGTGTGTGCGTGCGTGTTCATTCAAATTAATATGAGTGCATATCTGTGTAAGTACCACCAAATTAAGCAATAAAAGTGCCACTCTGACATTCTTTCGGTGGCAATGTAACGTTTATTTAAATGCATCTGCATATGGTTGCGTAAACTCATACTTATGGAATTTCGGCAAAGGGTACACACTTTGGCCGTGGCAAAATCCAAAATTTTCAAAGATTGGGAAATAGACGATACTGGTTGTTCTCATCGAATCAATCTTTTCGCTTTCCTGCCATCTGTTGGGTCCTTTCCATCTACCTTTGATTTGTCCAACTACCGACTCAAAGAAATAAAGTAAAAGAGCACATCAATATGCTGAATTGAATTCTGAATGACAAGTAAATGCTTCTGTTCATTTTCACATGAATCCCTTCCGTCTACACTGTGCGATCTGTGGTCTCCGAAAGTCTGTCAAGCCGGTGTCTTAACCGGTAATATGTTGTCAGGTCAGACTGCAAAACAATCAGTAAAGTTTGTAAAAAAAAATGTCCCCGGGGTCGTATGGTTAATAATATTTAATTAATATTGTTCATACTCGCTGGTGGACGTTAAACTCCATTCGGTCCTTTTGTCGGCAAATTACGATGGAGCAAACTATTTTTTTTTATAACAAAACGAAATATTAAAATTGTAAATGCTTATAATATCACAAAACGATTCGTGTCAAATGTGTCCACGGGTACGTATGATTAATAATATTTAATTAATATTACTCATATGCCCCGGTTGACATTGTCATCAAATTAAAATCGAACAGAAACTATTTTTATAACGAAACGAACTATTAAAATTTGAACACAGTTCTAATATTACAAAACGGTTTGTGAAGATTACGCAAATGCGTCCTCGGGGTCGTATGATTCATAATATCTAATTAATATTACTCATACACCGCGGTGGACGTAAAACCCATATCTATCTTATTAAACTAGTCAACAGTCAAAATGTACTCGGGATGCGATAATTTTTTCTGTGTAGATAACCTTGACATGAGCTCGAAAAACGCAATAAAATTTTTTTTTTTCGTTTGGTTTTTGTTTTATTTTTTTTTTTTAAATTTTAAAAAAAATTTTTTGGTTAATTTGTTTCGTCCGGCATAACTCGGGAACCACTAGCCCGATTTAATTGAATTAAATTTTAAAAAAATTAAAATTACAATTCCCTTAATCTGTTCATATATTGTTTTCCTATACAAGCAACAGTTTCCAAGTTAAAAATGAATATATAAAGGAAAAAACTTATTTTTTGCCTAAAGATTTAAATTTTTTTTTTTTTAAAAATCCATAAAAAATCCAAAATGAAAAAAAATGTCAAATCTTATTACTTTTACGTAAAGTCACATAACCTATGAGCAAAATGAGACAAAGATCATGAAAATCGATGCACGCGTTTCGCTTTTATTCGCAATTGAGTAAAGGTATGAATTTCAAAAATTTTCTCGACATATGCACAACTTTGTCTACGGTAAGGTTTTTTCTTTTTTATTACAAAAAAAATTAAAATTTGTTGGGTGACAAAAATATATGAAAATTTGAAATTTTTGAAATTCATACCTTTACTCAATTGCGAATAAAAGCGAAACGCGTGCATCGATTTTCATGATCTTTGTCTCATTTTGCTCATAGGTTATGTGACTGACGTAAAAGTAATAAGATTTGACATTTTTTTTCATTTTGGATTTTTTAAAAAAAAAAAATTTAAATCTTTAGGCAAAAAATAAGTTTTTTCCTTTATATATTCATTTTTAACTTGGAAACTATTGCTTGTATAGGAAAACAATATATGAACAGATTAAGGGAATTGTAATTTTAAATTTTTTAAAATTGAATTCAATTAAATCGGGCTAGTGGTTCCCGAGTTATGCCGGACGAAAAAAATTAACCAAAAAATTTTTTTTAAAATTTAAAAAAAAAAAAAATAAAACAAAAACCAAACGAAAAAAAAATTTTTATTGCGTTTTTCGAGCTCATGTCAAGGTTATCTACACAGAAAAAATTATCGCATCCGGAGTACATGAAATTTTTTTCATTTTGTTGAGTAGTGTTATCAGCAAATTATGCATTTTTATAACAAAACTAATTCATACTCATCATTTCTAAAAATTTTAACCAATTACGAGTCCTTTGCAATTGAAGTTTTCCACCGTTCTGAAACATAATGTTATCCGTCACTCCTTTGGTTTTTCTCGAATATACCAGTCGTGGGTCGTGTATCCAGATGTTCAAATATTTACGAAATACAAAAACGCAAACGTTTGTCAAGCGCTTAAACTTTTACACGCCACAGTGCATCTGCAGTTTTTGGCGCTTTTGTGCGACTTTTAAGTGTCACATACGTGTTGTACACAATACAGTAAATGCGGCAGCCAACATCCCACTCCCTATGTCGGCGACATCAGTTGCCCCTGGCAACAAAGGACAAGGCAGCGTGTGTTGCGGCACGGATGAATGAAGACATGCACAGGATCTGATGTCACAAACACCCCCCCCCCCCCCCCCACCAAAAGCAGGAGACGCTTTCTCACACCCGCGTAAAATGAGAAAAAGGGAGGCGGACGATGAACTGATTTTCCTTTGATGTGAAGAAAAAAACTAAAAATATACTTTATAATGCGTGTATTTTCCAAAAGACATTTATATGAAAATTATGCTGAAGAAAGCGAAAAAAAAGGATATACACGGCGATTTGTTTTCATTCCTCAAGAGAGACAGAAGAAGAAGAAAAAAAACCGAAAATATAAAGAAAGAAAAACGTCCAAGTGTTATGCGGCGCTTAACAAAGGATCTGCCAAAGGAGCCTTTATTGTGGTGTGTTGTGTGTGTAATTAAGAGCACGCCGAACCGCAGTCGAACGTCGACTCTGACTTGGCTATTTGTGTGGCGGCAAGAAAATAATGAGGTTTCAGTGACATAAATCTAGATCTGTTTCAAACGCAGCCATTACTCTTGCCAGCAAAACGAGCAACTCAAGATGTCATTAGTGCCGCCAGGCAAGGAAAGTAGAAAAACAAAAATGATGTTTGAACATTAACGTAGATAACCTTGATTTCTATCATCGCCTCGCATTGCATCGCATCTTGTAAAGCTTAAACAGTAAACGCTTGTAATTAAAATGTATGCCCTACCACACCCCATGACACGGACAAAGTGACATGCCTCAGGGCAAGCTAGTGACAAGTCAACAGGAGCAACAAGGACCTCACCTCAAAGTGCTTACACTCCTGCGTGGTGGGTAAAATTTAATTCTGTCATAAAATATCAATGCCATCCAGCGACGAATTTGGTGAATGGCACAAGCGGCTCACCAAGTGATTGAATGTTTTTCACATCTCATGTGACACACGCAACGAAAAACACTTAATTATGTGGGACATCCTGATGAAGTTGCCCATAAGGACACAGCCAAAATGTTAAGTAGTGATAGGCATCGGCATCGGTCGCTGGAGGGCACATTGCCTGGCGTATGGAAAAATATATCGCCCAAGGAAAGGCTTCATGGTGTCGGCTGTCGGTGTGCAAGGACACAAGATATTGACACTTTGATGTCATAGTAAAATGCTCACTCAGAGCAACAGAACATTTTAAACTGGTTACATTTCGGACACTTTTCAGTTTGTACATTTTTGTACAAACTAGCAAGAGTTTTGGGGGAGGATGGCAGAGGGAGTCGTTTGGAAATGCTTGCAGTACTTTAGGGTCATAAGACCAGAGTATGGGACACATGTGACAATTGATGGACGCCTGGCACTCTCTAAAGAATTCTTACAATTAAACAGAATCACATATGGAAATTTCGTACCAAAATCCCATGAAGATGAGTAGAACAGGACAGTGCTCCAGAAATATTTAAACATTATCGAAAGCGAAATAACTCGACAAGGAAAATTCTTTTTGGCATAGTAATGATATGACTCTCCTCAAGTTAGTAAGGCCAAAAGATCATCGAACATTATAACCGGAATACCCAAAACCTTCAAGAAATATCTGCCGCTTTAGTTTGCCGTCCCCCCCTAACTTCATTGCTCAACAATGAAACAACGATTTGTTGCGGAACAAACAAACAAAAATATTGTTCAACAGTTGAACTCAACAAATTTGTGCTCAACAATGAAACAAAGATTTGTTGCAGATCAATGAAACAAAAATATTGCTCAACAGTTGAACTCAACACCAAACTCCAAAAATGTGTGCTCAACAATGAAACAAAAAATGATTTGTTGCAGATCAATGAAACAAAAATTTTGCTCAAAAGTTGAACTCAACAAATATGTGCTCAACAATGAAACAAATATTTGTTGCGGAACAAACAAACGAAAATGTTGCTCAACAGTTGATCCCCAAAGAATATGTGCACAACAATGAAACAAATATTTGTTGCGGAACAAACAAACGAAAATGTTGATCAACAGTTGATCCCCAAAGAATGTGTGCTCAACAATGAAACAAATATTTGTTGCGGAACAAACAAACGAAAATGTTGCTCCTCAGTTGAACCCCAAACAAACGAAAATGTTGCTCAACAGTTGAACCCCAAAAATGTAAGCTCAACATGGAAACAAAAATGTTGCTTCACAGTTGAACCCCAAACAAACGAAAATGTTGCTTCACAGTCGAGAATATGCGTTCAACAATGAAACAAATATTTGTTGCGGAACAAACAATTGTTGCAGAACCAACAATTTGTTGAGAAACTACCATTTGTTGAGAAACTGGTGACAAAAACCACCAACCAGAGAAAAACAGTCAATTCTCCATTTCTGATACCAGATACGCTTAGATACATTGTAAAGGGTTATCCATTAGGGTGGAGTGAAATTCAAAAAAAAAAGTTAACCTCGGAAGGAGATGTAGTCTGGGGTCCTAATGAGGGGAAAAATAAAGAAAAAAATTTTAAAAAAATTTTAGGGGTCGCGCCACTCCCTCGAAATTTGGAAATTATCGCTATTTTGGCGTTGTTTTTAAAAAAAATCCTAAAAAGTTGTATGTCAATAAATGTTTGCAATAGCGTAAACAATGAAATAAGGGCATGAAAAAATGTAAAAAAAATTTTCTCAGTGTTCAAAAATTTCAAAAAGTAAAATAAGTCAAATCGTCCCTTCTTCAGAAAATTGACTGAACAATGAAATCGCCACCAAAGCTACAAATATTAGTCGATTATCCTCATATTTGCCCCAAATACTTTTGTTTGGGCACTGAACAAGCTTAAACTTTTAAATTTCGAATAAGTTAAGTCGTTAATTTTTAGGATTTTTCTAAAATCAACGCAAATAGCGATAATTTCCAAATTTCGAGGGAGTGGCGCGACCCCTAAATTTTTTTAAAATTTTTTTCTTTATTTTTCCCCTCATTAGGACCCCAGACTACATCTCCTTCCGAGGTTAACTTTTTCAAATTAAAAAAAAGCATGTTTTCACTCCACCCTATTATCCATTTCTCTTTTTAAAAGTAAATAAAAAACACATAAAATATTTTTTTTTATGATATATCTTTTTTATTATAAAGTTTGAACGTTGACATTATGTGTGAACTAGTGATGCACAGGACCGAAGGCCCGGATCCGGATACCCGGGTCTTTACAAGAACCGTCCGGACCGGTTCTTACAAGAACCGAAAAACGGGTCCAAATACCCGAACGGGTCCAAATACCCGAACGGGTCCAAATACCCGAACGGGTCCAAATACCCGAACGGGTCCAAATACCCGAACGAGTCCAAATACCCGAAAACGAGTCCAAATACCGAAAACGGGTCCAAATACCCGAAAACGAGTCCAAATACCGAGAGCGGAAAAAAGACCGAGAGAGCCGAAAACGGGTCAAAAGAAGTGTGTGTGTGAGTGTTTGAATGTGCGTATTTTCATTTGTTGATGTCTGTGGCTTGGTAAAGCGAACAACGAGGAAAAACATTTGTTTTTTAATTTTGGCTGCTGCTGTTGTTGTGACTTCAAATTCTGTGGTGTGTTAGTCATTGTTTACATGCAAATATACGTTCAAATACCGTTAGTTCGCAGTTTGCAGAACGCAGCTAGTTCTTTTTGTTGTTTTTTGTTACATTACAGGAGAAGGAAAAAACTTAATAAAATTCGTAAAATTTTAGAAACAAGAAATATTTGAATACAATTTTTAATAAAAAAGCAATACATTTTATTTCTCATTTAATAATTTTCTTATTTTAATACGGATTACGGATTTCTTTTAAGTTTTTTATTTCTCCCGTAAATTAATCAAAAATCGAGTTAGGCCCTTTTTATATTAAGACATCGATATTATATATTATGCATGTATAAATTTAACTTTGTTATAGTTTAAGGCAATTAGTTTTATATTCATTAGTAGTAACTCTTGGGTTAACCCTTTATTGAGAACCGGTCCAAATACCCGGGTCTTGTTGGAACCGGACCCGAAAGACCCGGGTCTTAAAATACGAGGAACCGCACATCACTAGTGTGAACCACAACATCATTTAAATGACCACCACGCGAAGTGTTTGCAAGCATTGATTCTTTTGAGATAATTTTGGACCACTTTTTGGCACATATTGGGCGGTATCTCAGCCATAACTTGACGAATGTTGGTGCTTAAGTGCTCCAGTGTTTATCTGCATAAACACACAAAAAGTCTAATGGTGTTAAATCGCATGATCTTGGCGGCCAGTTGATGTCGCCACGACAAGAAATTACGCTGCCGGGAAATGTCTCTTGCAATAAAGCCATATTCGCTCGAGTTGTGTGGCATGTGGCACCGTCTTGTTGAAATCACATATTCTTCATGCCAAAGACCATGCAGGGAGCAGACGTCGCAAGTCGTTTTCCAGCGAGAAAGTTCTCTCTAGATGACACTAATACAGGGCAGTTCTCCATTTGACAGCTTTACAAAGGAGATCAGCGAATATTCTGGCTTTACGCCCTCTTTGGTCGTCTGTGTATTAAATGGCCTTTGCTCATACTATTGTACGCCTTTTAAAGACTTGGCAAACGTTTGGGCATTTCCTCCAAAAAAAAAAGGGAGAACTGTCCCCGTAATGACTAAAATCAATCTGCAAGTTTTAATTATAAATTGTAACAATTTTTATTTTATTTTGTCATTACTCGTATAATTTCTTATAGTTCCCCCCAGCATATTCGGCTGTGATGGCGCTGTACTCATGGTTTAGGCCCCTAAAAGTATGCTGCCGTCTATTGCAGGCATTAATTCTGTTTCGTTCGTGCGTTTATTTTCTGTTGGTGAAAGTTTCATTACGTGGAGTTTTCAAGAATCTTTACAAATTCTCTTCATTACTCTGTCATTTATAATAGTTTTTCCCCACCCCTCCCCCTCAGAGACTTTGGCGGCGTTTAACAACACCTGTGTTTAGGGGTTTTTTTTCGGCAGTCTCCTTCTTCTTCTTCTTCTTGAAATAGTATATGCATAGTTTTGCATATGTTTCATTAACTCTAGGGTATACTCATGCTGATGATAAATTTGTTAAATGTGGAAAGAAATGTAGTTGGGAAAGGGAATGTAGAACGTAGAACGTAGCATATTTTAGGGCATACATTATATTGTTTTAAACATTTTGTAAATTTATTTACCCCCCCCCCCCCCCCACTCATAAAAACTTTATGAACCTTTGTTCAAATTCTTTTTGTATTTTCATAAATTTGTCTTTTCTTTGTTTTAAAATTTTTCTGTATGCGAGTTATAAACTATTTCCCTTACTATTTGCCAGCCTTAAAATATGCTGCAATTGTTGGCCGATATTTAATTTCAATTGTTGCCGTTAACAACAATGAATGTAACTCATTATCTTTGCATACTTTAAGGCGTTTACCGTACATCGCTACATTGTTTGCCTACTTATGCCCTGGCTGTTGTTATTAATTAACAATTATGTTCTCTCTCGCTCTCGCCCTCCCTGGCGAACCCTGAACCACAGAGAATTCTTTTTGTGGCCATTAAAATTTATTTGCCACATATTGATTTATTTCCTCTTTTTTTTTTTTTTGAAATTCCATGCCATTAATAAGTGGCGACCATGGCAACATCCCAGAAGAATGACCAGCACAATAACAGCAACCAAAAGAATTAACGCTGATGAGGAGTCGTTACAATTAAAGCAACAACAGTATTAACAAGAGCAGGCCATGTATAAATGTGATTACCTTCATTTTAATTAAGTTGAATCCAAGAACTTCAACATTTTATTTTAATTATTTACTCATACAAGCGGAAACAAAAGACCCCCCTGCCAGAGGCAGCAGCAGCCGCAGCCAAAAGCTACATCAGCCTTAATACAAGCGGCTCCATCATCATGCGAATCTCCAACGCCGCAATTGCTGCCATCAACATATCGCCCGCAATGTTTTCCAGGCTTCTGTCATTAATATCTGAAAAGCAACAAAGGGGGCAGACGGCACCGGGCCAGACACAAATCGATGGTTGTATCGTTATGAAAGTTGGTCAGAATCCACAAAAAAAATAAACCGGCCACATCCACAGATCTGCAGAACAAACGGTGAGTGTGAGAGAAATTAATTAACCGTATTTTGTATGTAACGGGATGTCTTTCATGTACTCGTGCAAAATCTGTTGATTTCAGTTTTTACCACAGACTGCATTTCCTGATAAGTATTTATGTTCTGTTGTTCTCGTAAAAATAATTTAAACAAATTTTTTAGTAGTCTTTCATTAATCTCCCTGTTTTCGCCTCTTAAATCCATTTTTTTTTTTAAACAAAAAGATTTGTTTGAAAATCATTTAGAAAATTGCGAGGAAATTTGAAAATCTGAAAAAAGTGCTGAGTTCTGCCGACCGACTATATCGCCAAAAATCGTTGCATACTCTTGGGGATTTTTAGAAAAACTGTTCTAGCTTTGCAATGTGCACTATTTAGGTTGAATTCTCTATTCAGCACACATCTCAGTTTTAAAATCATTTTAATTTTTTTGATTCGGTTTTCGAAAAAAAAAGAAATTTGCGATTTTCCCCAAACTGAAATTTTTGTTGATTTTTTTCGTTGACGGCTTAACAATCTAGGTGGAATTCTCTATTCGGCACAAATTTCAGTTTTCGAAAAAAACAAAATGGCGGTGCTGACACTTTTTCGAAATTGGCGATTTTCCCAAAACTAAAATTTTTGTTGATTTTTTTCGTTGACGGCTTAACAATCTAGGTGGAATTCTCAATTCAGCACAAATTTCAGTTTTCGAAAAAAATGAAATGGTGCTGGCACTTTTTCGAAATTGGCGATTTTCCCAAAACTGAAATTTTTTTTGATTTTTGTCGTTGCCGGCTTAACAATCTAGGTGGAATTCTCTATTCAGCACAATTTTCAGTTTTCGAAAAAAATGAAATGGTGCTGGCACTTTTTCGAAATTGGCGATTTTTTCGAAAATGCCTGCAGATAAAATTTATTGCCTAAATGGCACAAGTTTTGTTTTTTCCACAAAAAAGGGGGAACTTTTTTCGTATTTTCGAAATATCTCGGTCAATTTTCGAAATTTCGAAAAAACCGGGTTTCTGCACAAATTCAGCACAACTTTCTTTTTTTCCAATTTCGAAATTGGCGGTGCCATCATCATCCACATGTCCACATGAGTTCGATTCGCACTTACGACTTTGGGCTGTACCGGCGATCTTTGTCGCCCGGTCATATCTACTCCGAAATTGAGTATTCCGTATGGGTTATAAAACAAAAAATAGTAGAAACTCTATAGATATGTATACCATTCCATTCTATGGCCAGAAATTTCAAATAATCTTTAAATAATCGTCTTTGGTGTTTTTTTTTCGAGTTTTCTGAAATTTACAATATTTTGAGTTGTTTTCTATATGTGCTTCCTTCCGATAGACCTTCCCCTTTTTGTCTGTAGAACCACTTGTCTGCCCCTCTCGTACAATTTATTCTATTCTAACCACCAGTACACCCTACATTCGTCCTTCTACTATCTGTCCCTCCAAACCTTATTCGTTATGTAAACAAGCTGCAGCATTTTTTTTTTTAGTTTTCTGAAATTTGCAAAATTTTTGGGTTGTTTAATGCATGTTCGTCCTTCTGATAGACCTTCACCGTTCTGTCTGTCCAACCACCTCTCTGCCCTTCTCTCTCTTAGAATTTATTCATCATGTCTATCTAAGCAATCACCATCTTCTAGTATCTGTCCCTCCATATCTTTATTCTTCCATGAGTCCATTCGGCGGTTCGTTCCTTTGTTGGCCATTCCATCTAACCGTCTAACATTTCTTGAAGCCACAGTCCTAAGTAATTCTATTGCAAAACAATGGAGCCCTCGAAGTTTTATGGATGTCAATTTCAGAGCCACAGAATCGTTATTGTATTCCTCATATCCCATTGCTGGTCACCCTTCATAGACAGGCTCCTTTATTTATAATTTTTAATATTTAATGATTTTTTTTTGTTGCCCAATTCAAAGTAAAATGACAAAACCTCAAACAACCACTATCCTCTGGAAGCGAGCTGACCTCAAATTAAATCATCTCCAATAGACCAAAAACGCCAGCAAAAAAAAACAAACATTTCCGAAAAACTTTCCGAATTTCATGAAATTCTATTTTTATATTCCTATGACAAAATCCTTTAATTAAATTTCAAAACTACCGGAAAAGCAAATGAAGCCAACCGAAACAAAAAACGCACACACACACCCACAAACTTAATTAAAGTTTTGGCAGAGTTCGATGTAAACTGTCCCCGCACAAATAATTAATTTGTTTAAATTATTAATAAATGACACAAACTACGAGTCCCTAGCTGTTGGTAACAGCAGCAGTCATTCTGCACAAGTCCACTTATGTTAGAACAGACCTTTGGTGGCAGGGAGAGTGCGATTTGGTGATAAACACAACTCGCTGTGATAATTTTCAGTGAATTCCTTTCTCTGGGGAACTATAAGGAAATGAAAAAAAAAATTAATCATTTATGTCTGACAAAAAAAAAATAGTGGGAGAACTGAAATGAGTTATTACAGTTTATGTCTATGCAAGGGCTGACAAGTGACCTATTGACCTTTTTTCGAAAGGTTTAAATTGAAATTTGGTCTTAAACTTTATTCAAGTTTAAGTGTTTGTCCATTTTCTGTAGAAATTTTAGTCAGGGGATTTTGTTCTGTACTCCCCGCCGTAAATGGATGTCAATTGTAATGACTGTCATAAATTAATAAACATTATATTACCAAACAGTAAATATTAAAGAATCTCATTAACTGGAAAGTTAATTAAAATCTGAAAATTCTCCTGAATAAATAGTCATCGTTTTGGGATGATTTAGTCCTTTCGCAGTTTCACTAAATCAAATATTATCAGAGTGACCTGGTAAAGAGAGTACTTTACAGCAGAATGCTTATTTAATTCGGAGATTGTATAGTCATATTTATCTGGTCGTCCAATGGCATGAATGTATTTCTAACAGTTGAGAGAAATTTCGCAGAAGACACCGAAGATACGAGTAGAGCAGACTTTGGAAGATACTGGTGGATTACTTATATATGGTGTACTTTACTATTTTATTATTTTTTCTATTTTCTAAATTTAATATTTTTCTATTTTACTACTTTACCATTTTACTATTTTACTATTTCTCTATTTTACTATTTTACAATTTTATTATTTTTTTCTATTTTCTAAATTTAATATTTTTCTATTTTACTATTTTACCATTTTACTATTTTACTATTTTACCAGTTTACTATTTAACTATTTTATTATTTTACTATTTTATTATTTTACTATTTTATTATTTTTTTCTATTTTCTAAATTTAATATATTTCTATTTTACTATTTTACTGTTTTACTATTTTACTATTTTAATATTTTACTATTTTACTATGTATTTTACTATTTTATTATTTTTTTCTATTTTCTAAATTTAATATTTTTCTATTTTACCATTTTACTATTTTACTATTTTACCATTTTACTATTTAACTATTTTACTATTTTATTATTTTACTATTTTACTATTGGGTAAAAATATATGAAGTCAACCAATGAGTTTCCCTCACCAATTCCGAATTGGCTGAAAGTTGGTACGAAGGGAGTGTTCAATATAACAATAGCATCTGTCAACTTTCAGTCTCCTAGCTTTTCTACTTTCAATTTTATGACGACTTTAATTTGAAAAAAATGATTAGAAATGTACTGAGATGCTTTAACACAATTTTTAATATCTCTGAAAGTATTATACGTACATAAATGATCAAAGGCTTATTTTGAAGCTAAAATTATGCACCGTTAAATAGAAATATTAAATAGATAATTTTCGGACAAGGATATCGTGGATAAAAAAGGACTAAATTTGCCGAAGGATATATCTCAAAAAGCGATATTTTTAAAAATTTCAAAAAAATATATGTTATTCCCTATTCTGTTTTGCACACGTTTTTCAACTTTTAGCCGTGGATCTTTATAATGGAATGAGTTATTAAGAAAATAGTTCGCAAAGGTTTACGTATTCATAAATTTTTGTATTTTTTAAACAATTTCAATTAGTATTTTAAAATAATATTTGATATCATACCAGTGAATTACAGTTATATTCATTCAGCTACTAGTAAATAATAAAAAATATCAAAAACCTAGATTATATTTACTTATTTGTAAAGACTTTCAATTACAAAATCGGTATCTGCCGAGTAACGCTTTACTTTAATGTTAGTTTTTCCCACAGGTACAAAAGAATGCAGTTTTTGCGTCCCAGGAATAGTACGCAATTGTTTAAAGCGTATTTGGAGGAATCGTACTTCTTCATCGTAATCTTTTACTGTTAAATACTCGAAGTTACAGTTCAAAAGATTACCCAGGCACCAGTCATATAAATGTCTTGGAGTAGTTATTTGACCTTGTAATGGACGCTGTAAACTGGCTCGTCGTGCTTCTCTCTTTACAGTACCTCCAAGACCGTCGCTGGGGCCTTTTCCATGACTTGTTTCAAAAAAATGCCATTCAGCATTACATCCAAAATCTTCCATATGATAACATAAATTGATAAAGTTCTTTTTATTTTTAAACAGAACTGCCGTCTGAAAAATACGTAATTTTCTTCGGGATTGTTTTAAACTTGTTCCTCAAAAATACATTCAAGTGGCGATGAAACAGGTGAACAGCTACAGAGTCGTGTATAAGACAATCAGATATTATTATAAAGTTTGTATGTTGTGTTTTTCCGTCCGATTTAAAATAAATAGCAATTGGGTATAACGTGGCTTGAGAGTTTTTCCAGTGAAATCCCTGGACTGCATCCTGAACTGTAAAAGAAGCATTTTCTGAAAAATCACAAACTGCTATGTACTCATTTTCTTCCAAATTGGATTTTCTTCCGCTCAGATATGCTGCCTGTTGTTTTGCGATAAATGAATGAGGTAATAGAATTTGAAGCTTTTCACACAGGGAATCCACAAAAACGTCGGCTTGGCTAATCATAGTCTCCAAATTATCTCTATCTACACTTATCCATTGTTTATATGTTATTTCATCAATATCATTTTCTTCTAGTAATTGATGCAGTCTCGCTTTTAAATTTTCCATTCCTGGACACTTGATACATTTAAGTAGGTGACACTTTGAAGAAGCTGGATTGCATGTCATTTGTTTCAAACAATCTTTGTAACATTCTAGCTTATAATTTGGAGCATCAGCAGTTAATTTTTTTAAATTTATACCATCAATTTGCTAGAATTATATTCCGCGGACGAAGCTGGCAAAACTTGGAAATACCTATTTTTGTTGTATCATGTCGTTCCTTGAATAAAGCATACATTTCTCTTAAGTTCCCCAGCAACAGTCTTTTATTTTTTCTGACTTTTGTACCGTTTTCAACAACAGACACGAAATCTTTGTATCCGGGCATACATCTGCTAACATCATCGGATTCGTAAAAGGATTTTACTAAAAAACTCGTCTCTGGTGAAATTGGCGATCCCAGTTTTGGATTGGGCGTACTCATCACACCCTTCGTTTCAACCAAATGCTTAACTTTTCGCGCCATATAGTTTGTTACCTGGAATTCTTCCTCAATTTTATGTACTGACCAGCTTTTTGGTAAAATGGTTAGCAGTTGGATTTTCTCACTATTTGTTGGTATTGTTTTAAACTTTTCTTTTAATTGTTGTATTATTTCGGATTCTGGGCATATATGATAAGGTGATTGTGTTGAACCAGGGAAAATGGTATTTTTAATCGACTCACTTATTTTTTTGAATTTTGTATCTCTGTACAGTTTATGATGTAATTTTTTCTTTTTGATTGGAGTTTGTTCCAGATATGGTAAAGATTCGTTTAATTTCTTCCGTGCCTGATGCAATTTCATCGAAAGTATCTAAATTTCCGCTTATGTCCAAACCTTCGTCTAAACTAGATTTGTTTAAATTGGAAAGCTTTTTTCTACATGCCGCACAAATTTTATTTGAGGTCGTGATGTTTTTATCCGTAATATACCGTAGCATCCATTCTTGAACTCGTATTAAACTTTTATCGCGCGTAGTGTGTCCGGATTTATTAAAAGGATTACAGCAAAATCTTGAATTGAATGGCATGTTTTCACGGTCACAGAGTTTGTTGAAACAGTTTTTAAAATACCGCACCCGAAGAATTCACAATTAAATGAAAAATGCAGCATTACCAAACTGACAATATTCTCATAGACTACTTTCTTAATATATTTTATATTGCATATATTAAAAAATACATTCAAAATTAAAGATTTTATGAAATATCATAACTTTTTCTTGGGAATTTAATTATAACTCATTCCATGATGACGATCCACGACCAAGAGTTTGCAGACGTGTAGAAAACAGAAAAAGGATTAATATACATTTTTTTTTAATTTTTAAAAATATCGCTTTTCGAGATATATCCTTTTGAAATTTTAGTCCTTTTTTATTTACATTATCCTTGATCGATTTTTTTTTTTAAAAAAATGTTTTTAATGGCTCATATTTTTATCTGTAAAATGAGCCTTTGATTTTTTACAAACATTAAATACTTTTCGAGATATTTACAAATATGTTAAATTACCTCAGTGCATTTTTGTTGATTTTTTTCAAATTGAAATGGTCAGAAATCTGAAAGTACGAGGGCTATATGTCTGAAAGTTGGCAAGTATTATTGTTTTGTTCCATAGATCATGTATAAACAATATTATCAAATTCGCAGATGATGTGGTCAGAAATGTTAAATTTTCGGTTGATTTCATATGTTTTTACCCTATTTTATTATTTTTTTCTATTTTCTAAATTTAATATTTTTCTATTTTACAATTTTACTGTTTTACTATTTTACTGTTTTACTATTTTACTATTTTACTATTTTACTATTTTACTATTTTAATATTTTAATATTTTACTATTTTACTCTTTTACTATTTAACTATTTAACCATATTCCTATTTTACAATTTTACTATTTCATTATTTTTTTCTATTTTCTAAATTTACTATTTTACAATTTTATTATTTTTTCTATTTTACTATTTTGCTATTTTCCAAATTTACTATTTCACTATTTTCCTATTTGCCTTTCCCATTGCACGTCATTCTGTTGAATCAAAAATCCTCCTTGGATAAATAAACTTTGCCAAATCAACAACAAATAAGCAATTGCATCCACAACCCGGCATAGAAATCCCCAAAAAGTATTTATTCATTAAAATACAGATTACTATTGCGGAAAGTTTCTTTAATTCAAAAAAAAAAAAAAAAACCAAAAAACAAAAGCAAAAATAACAGAGCTGCTAATGAAAACCAATCAAAAGATTTAACCACAAACATAACAGAAAAACTTCTATACATCAAAATCCGAGAGCTGAATGAAACGAATATTTTCCCCGTAAGCCGAACACACCACACAGTTCATACACAAATTTCCACTTAGAGGAGGCGGAAATGAAAGTTTAAATGTATAAAATGAAAGAGGAAATTCGCACAAAAAGGAAATAGTTTTGTAGGAAGTATGTACATGAACGACTTAATTACAAAAATATTTTCTGTTTTCATTATCTTTCTCCTTCTCGCTCTCTGTTCGGTGAAGACTCCCCCACCCACATTTGTGATAACGAAAAGGAAACTTTGTCCAAACTACATATGTACGAATCAAAGAAATTAAAAACAAAAACCTGGCCTTCAATTTACGAGTACTTTGTAAATGTAGCATTTATTAAAACAAGAAGAAAGTTCTCACAAAAAAAAAACAAGGGATGCAACTCTTTTGGGGAAAACTATTTGAACTCAAAGGATTTTCTATGATGATTTCAACCATATCAGAGGAGAAAACAATGTGCATATTGCGGGGCAAAAACGTAAAGGAGGGCGAATTTTTGGAATGGTAGAAAATATTTTGCAATGGCCACAAGTACAATCATCCCGCCACAATGTAAACGTGGCCGGCTAGAAATTTGTTAAAATCAGATCAAACCGTTTGGTGTACTACAATTTACACTTGTCTGAAATTGTATCTGCCACAAATGGAACAGCCTCTGGACAACAGAGTGCATGTACAAAGTTGGCAATTTTATTTTATCACGTATGCAATTTGGTTTTTCAAGCGGCAGAGAACTTCGTACCTAGAAAAAAACCATTTCGGTTTTTGCACTAAGCCAGGTTTTCACCCATGCAAAAATGTGATAGCAATAGAAATGGCAGAAGCAAATAACAATACTAATAGCAGTGATATAGTAAATATCGAATAGCATATAACAAAAAAGAAAAAACATATTGCAAATAACAAATAGCAAAGAGCACGTATTAAAAAGCAAAAAAAAAATAGGAAAACAATAAAGCAAATAACAAACCGTGAACGCTGGAAACAGATCTCGCTTGGGTCCATCAACAGATATCGCTGTGATTCCTTAAATTCGTCGCCCAAAATATATCCTAGGTTTTTGAGGTTTGCTCGCCTTTTTTCAGCCAACTCATCGCCAAAATTAATGAGTCGACTCTACTCACGCTCACTTTGAAGAGACCGTTTTCCTGTAGTAGATTTTGTAGCCCAGACATCTTCCTTCTAAAGTCCCGTACAAGCCGGACAATGCCAGAGAAGCTGTTCGATAGTCTCCTCCTCCTCTTGATCATTGCAGCTCTACAAAAAGTCCATGTTTGGGATGGGCAGGCTCCGAGCATGTGAGCACAGATGCCAGTGACCAGTGAAGACCAAGATGGGGTTTTTCAGATGGAATCTTGGCAGATTTATCGCGGTGCGCTTCCACTGCAGGACAGATTTTTCCGGTTTCCAGGCAGGTTTGTTATTTTATTTCCTTTTCCACAGATCGGCCTAGTATGGCAGTTTAAGCCCCCAGTTGAGTCCAATCACCTTTTCGCAGCACTTTCCACATTCCAAATTTTCTATATTTTCTCATATCGGCCAATAAATAATAGCACTTACTTTTCTCCCAGCCATTTTCCCTGGGCGTTTACGCATATTCGCATGAGTTCTGCCAAAAACTGCAAAACTTTTTTCCAGCGCTCTTTGATAATAACAGATATCAGAAGTGCCCGAAAACCTGAAAAAAAACCCCTTACAACGCTAGAGCGTTAAAGAGACGCACTGGAAACGTTTTTGTATTTCTTTATTTCCAAAAAAAAAAAAAAAAAACTATTACTCTTTGAGGGCATGCAAAGGAGAGACCAAAGGAAAAAGCGCCTCTAAAAATAATGTTGCAAGCGCCAAAAGAAAAATGTACGCGCGCACATACATATGGAAATTGATACGGGGAGGAACAAAAGGATTTAGTCATAACACGACGGTGCATGGAAAACCTCAAAATTGCATGTGATGATGATCAAGATGATGATGTTTCTGCGATGCTTTTTACCCAGTTCAAAAGTAGATTTTTCTTTGGTGCTCAACCAAAAAAAAAAAAAATGGGCATTTGTTAGCGATGTAGATCAAAGGGTTATCCGAAGAGTTTTGGTGAATTTTTAAATACTTTTTAAATATAAAAACGGCTTAATAAGAGTAAACTCTAAGCTGTAATAAATTTTCCAAGAAGCCATGAAGTGTGGTGGGTTTTCGGTAGTTGAGCCGGGTCTTGGGAATTATAACGTAGACCGCAGTTGCTCTGGGTCTTATGAATTGTAACGTAGACCGCATACTAAATTGACATAAATGGCGATATATGCCTACTTTGTAGTTAACAGGAATACATTTTTTTTTTGTTAAATGTGATAAAAAAAAATTTTAAAATCATTAATTATTGACGTTATGAACTTCCCGGGGATTCCGCTCAAAGTTCCCCCAACAAACATCATATGCCTTTCACTTTATACATGAAATCAATACAATTTTATGGAGATTCCAGTATAACTGATTTGCCCACATTTGACAATTTCCAATAGATTTTCAAGTGTGTGTGTCTTCTGCCCTCCACTCCATCAGCCAAGTACAACCGCGTGAAATCTGTTAAACTCAAATGATGTTGGAATTTAAAAAAGTGCCCTGAAATCCCCCCCGCCCGAATGAACAGAAAGACAAAGAGCCAGGAATGAATAATACCAGATATATTTATACGTACATATATATATATATATATTTATATAGACACTGATAGCAGGTAGCCAAGTACATGAACTACCTCACCGTATTCATCCGTAATTCGTCTTTGTATTGAATTCTAAATTGCCAAGGCGGATATCAAAGCAATTTAACAATCAGATGCTGTTGTCGTTGCGGCTGGTGGTTGCGACTGGTATCGACTGAAATCCATGTTGAGACATCGGGATTTTGATTTTACGTTTGGAATTTATAACCACTGGCGGCTGTAGACATGCCGCACATCTATGTCTGGGCTTTTGTGAAAACAGTAGCAAGGCGAGAATGAGACAGAGACAGAGAGCGTGGGAGAGGGAGAGCAAGAGAATGTTATGTTAATATTGCATGAAATTTAAATAAATAGTTCGCATAAATAAATACTGTATAAAATAAAGTGCCACTGACAAAGAGATAAAGGCCAAGAATGGAAATTAAGTCAATAGAAATCCCATAAAAGTGGGAGGCATAACACACAAGGTGGCTGGGATATTTCCGATTTTATTGAAATACATTTTAAATTTCTTTAATAAAACTAAACATTTTAATCTAGATAGAAATAAACAAATGAAAGTCACATTTTTTTTGCTTATTTTTTGTTTGAAAAAAAAAATCATAAAAAATCGAATAAGCCAAAAACTGTCCAATTTCAATAGTTTATAGTGTAAGGTCACATAAATTTAATTTTCAGAATTTAGTAAAGACTCCTTCTGTTACTTTTCACACATGTTGTTCCCTTAATATTTTAAGTATCTCTTAACCTAAATGGGTTATAAAAAAAATTTAAGTCGGAATTTTTTTGGAAAAATTTGTTAAAAAAAAAAGAAAAGAATATATTTTAAAAATTTTAATATGACAAAAAGTCTCCAATTAAAAAGTTTTTTTGGTATTTTTTTTTTAAATTATAAAAAAGTGTCCAATTTCAGTATTTTATCAAAAAGTTTTTTTCGTAATTTTTTTTTTCAAAAAGATTTTTTCGTACATTTTTCTTAAAAAAAAAATTATAAAAATTCGAATGCGACAAAAAGTGTCCAATTTCAGTAGTTTATCAAAAAGTTTTTTCCGTTTTTTTTTTTTTTTTGTAGGAAATTATGAAAATTCGAAAAAGTGTCCAATTTCAATATTTCATCAAAAAGTTTTTTTCGCAATTTTTTTTTTAAAATTATAAAAATTACAAAAAGTGTCCATTCAGTAGTTAATCAAAATGTTTTTTCCGTAATTTTTTTTTTTTTTTTTTTAAAAATGTGTAAAAATTCGAAAAAGAGTCCAATTTCAATATTTCATCAAAAAGTTTTTTTCGCAATTTTTTTTTTAATTATAAAAAATCGGAAAAGTATCCAATTTCAGTATTTTATCAAAAAGTTTTTTTCGTAATTTTTTTTTCAAAAAGATATTTTCGTACATTTTTCTTAAAAAAAAAATTATAAAAATTCGAATGCGACAAAATGTGTCCAATTTCAGTAGTTTATCAAAAAGTTTCTTCCGTAATTTTTTTTTTTAAAAAAATTATAAAAATTCGAAAAAGTGGCCAATTTTAATATTTCATCAAAAAGATGTTTTCGCATTTTTTTTTTTTTTAAAAAATTATAAAAACTTCAAAAAGTGTCCATTTAGTAGTTTATCAAAAAGTTTTTTCCGTTAATTTTTTTTTTTTAAATTATAAAAATTACTAAAAGTATCCATTTTCATCAACAAGGTTTTTCCGTAATTTTTGTTTAAAAAAAATTATAAAAATTCCAAAATGTGTCCAATTTCAGTAGTTTATCAAAAAAAAAATTTCCGTATTTTTTTTTTTTTTTAAATATGTAAAAATTCGAAAAAGAGTCCAATCATCAAAAAGTTTTTTTCGCAATTTTTGTTTGTTTTTAAATTATACAAAATTTTTTTTTGTATTTTCTTTTTTTTTTAAATTATAAAAATTCAAATGCGACAAAAAGTGTCAAATTCAAAAGTTTATCAAAAAATTGTTTTCGTAAAAAACTGACAAAAGTCCTTGGTATCCTGGTTCGTCAGTTAGAAGATGAGGTACATTTTACAAGATATCGACATTAACCAGCCGATACTAAACGAAAAATCTTCCTCCTCCAAATATGTGTTTCCCTTTAAATTTCTGCCTTCCACTAAAACGAAATTTGTCATTCACTTAAAACATGACTTCCACCCCTTAACCACCAAATCATTCACAAGCTAGGAGATTTATGCTAAGATATTATTTACATTGTTCTTTATTGTTCGAGAGTTGGTTTGGTTTTTTTTTGGTTTTCTACACTGTTAAAGTAAACATTTTTCAATTTACCTTAAGCTGAACTTAATCATACACAGACAAAAAAAAAATACATCAACTTAAATCTGATAATGACAATTGGAGCCACTCTCGCTTAGCCTAGAAGGACCACAAGATGGCACAAATAATTTATGAAAAACAGAATACAAAATACGAAAAATTTCACAATAATCAAAGAAAAGAAAAAGCGGTATTCACAAAAAACTATTTCATTTCCATGCGTGTATAAAAATCAAATAGTTTTCGATGACTTTGAAATCTTTAGAATCCTTTTTTTGAGGATGGCCGTAACATATTAAGGAACTTCGTTCTTAGACACACACTCCCAACGGAGGGGGGGGGCGATCTCATTTAATGTCCGGTGCCGTTGTTGGGGCCGGCCGGTAATTGCCGCGACTGGTGTTGTTGGTGTACAGGCTGGTCGAGGTGATGGTGCCACGTTCACGTTTTTTAGTTTTGCCCGTTACAAGTTCTCGTATCGTTTTCCGATACTTATCGGAGAGTACACAGTACAGGAAGAAATTGGCGGCCGCACTGAGGTCCGTCAAGAAATTGCACACATTGCCCGAGACCTTGGTGAAATTTGGATCCATTTCGGTGAACGTCATTGTTAGCGTATAGGCGGCCCAGGGCAGTTGGAAGATCATGAAACAGACGACCACCGCAATTAAAGTGATGGTCACACGATTCTCCTGTGACACAGAGGTGCTGCCCGACTTTTCCTAATGCCAATAAAAAATAGCTACATTATTTAAAGAAACTTCCCTTTACCGCCAAATATCTACCTTGGGCTTTCGCATACTGCTGGCATTGGTCATCTGTCCACGTAGGGTGTGCGAACGTCGTACCATGACCACCAGGAAACAATTGAATGTGGCCAGCACACTGAGCGGCACCAAGACATACACAATTAGGGACACATAGGACCAGATGGCATTATAGGTGTTGTTGTCTCCCAAAATACCCACAGTGTTGCTGTAATAAGTGACCTGAAATTAAAGAGAAGTGACTTTGATTGTAAGAAAAAATCATGGACATGATATTGTCCTACTAACATTTTGGCAAAACTGCTTAGTATCCAGCACTTTCAAGTCGAGGGCTATCATTTCCGGTTTATATTCATTTTCCCAAAAAATGGGGGGAATTGTGGGCGTCTCTGGGGACAGGTTGGAGTCCGTTGACCGGCCTCTTGGATTGGTGTCTGTTGAAAGGGGAATGTGCATTAAGCCAGCCGGAACTGTCGAAGCTGTCAACAAACAAAAAAAAAATACAAAGCAGCATGAGTAAAGGGATAATAGGAGAGTAGACTTCACAGAAAGAGTCTCTGAAGAACACAGAGCTACGGATCGGTATTACCAAACACCTGCCCCTTGTTTGGTTTCTATTGAACCACATAATTTTATTTCATTCCATTTCACTTCACTTCACTTTCACACTCACCTTCCATCGCCTGCCGCTGCCAACTACGTTTCATGCGATGCAAAGCATGCACGGCATTGCTCCCGCTGTAATCTTGATTAGCCGCTGTGGCCTCGCTGCCACTACCCTCTACCGTACTTTGCGTTTCCAACGAGTTGCCCTCCGATTTTGCTGGCTGTAGTGTGGACATGGATGGGAGTGGTGCGCGAAAATCCACACCTGATGTACACGGTTTGCCATGTTCGTCCAAGAGGCGATATTCAACGCGTGCCGCATGTTCAAAAAGTGTGCTCACCGTGGACAGGATGCAAAAAATGGACACACCTAGTCGAGGGAGGCGGGGAAATAAAATAATAAGAAGAGTGGTTTATAAAAAAATATGGAAATATTATGGAACTAGTAAGTTGTAATGCGCCTATGGCGCCCGTTAATTTGCTTGAGAAAGTATTTGTTACTTAATTTTAAAAATTTTGTAAAAAATATTTTGAGAAAACTTTTTTGTAAAAAAAAATTTCGGAAAAAAATAAAATTGGAAAGAAAAAAATTTATGGAAAAAAAATTTTTGCTGGAAAAAAAAATTTTTGTAGAAAAAAAAAAATTTTGTTGAAAAAAAAAAATTTTGTGGAAAAAAAAAATATTTTGTTGAAAAAAAAAAAATTTTGTGGAAAAAAAAAATATTTTGTTGAAAAAAAAAAATTTTGTTGAAAAAAAAAATTTTTTTGGAAAACAAAAATATTTTGTTGAAAAAAAAAAAAATTTGTTGAAAAAAAAAATGTTTGTTGAAAAAAAAAATTTTTGTTGAAAAAAAAAAATTTGTTGAAAAAAAAGTTTTGTGGAAAAAAAAAATTTTGTTGAAAAAAAAAATTGTAAAAAAAAATTTTGGTAAAAAAAAATTTGGGGAAAACACAATTTCTGTACAAAAAAAAATATTATTTTTTTTATTATTTATTATAGAATTATAGAATGCCTATTTAAATTCCTACGTACCGCGTGACAGAGTCAGTGAATCAGGGAATCAGTGTATCAGTGAATCAGTGTCGAGGGTAAATATATATTAAGATTATTAGAAAATTTACACAACACCCAAAAGTATGCCGCCATTTCAACAAAATACTTTGGAATTGTTGTATAATTGTTTATAATCTCCCCCACTACTCTATATCTAATGTTCATTATACTACAAGGTGGCGCAAAAGTAAACTTGCGATTTTTTTTGGCTGTAATTAAAAGAAAATGAAAAACTTTGATTCTTCTTATGGATTATTTTTATTTGGTCTTAATGGCCGCCGCCAGAGTTGCATTTATAGCATTTTCTGATAGGAGGATTACTTTTGCGCCACCCTTTACTATCGCTTCTGGTATATATCTCATATTATCTTCTGTTTTCTCGCTTACTCTCTCTCCTACTATATATCTCTCTCCTGTTTTCCTTTCTTCCCTAGCTCCTGCTTCCAGTTCTATTCTCTCTCCAGCATTGTCTCCTAATTTCTCTCTTCTACTCTCTCTATCTCTCTCTTTCTAAAGCTCTCTATTACTTACCTTCTACGATATCTCACTGTCTCCTTTCCACACTCCCTCCTTTTCCATATCCTTTCCCTCCTTTCCTTCTCCATATCCTTACCTCTCCTCATACTGTCTCTCATTCAAACCATCCTACTCTCTTTGTTTATATCTCTACTGTGCCTCCTAATCATTCTCTCCTACTCTCTCATACAATTTCCTCTACGCTCTATCCAATATTCTTAAATTAAAAACAAATGACAACCAAGACTACTCCCCCTATTCTTCTTTCTTATTTCCAGCTCCTGCATGCTCTCCAACTCTCTCTCCTGCTTTATATCCTACTTTCTCTCCTACACTGCCTCCTGCTTTCTCGAATATTTTCTCTCCTTCTATATATTACGGTTTATATCCTGCTGGATCATTATTTTCTCTCCTACTCTCCTTCTAACGCTTTATATTACTGTACCTTCTACGATATCTGACTGTCTACTTTCCACACTCCCACCGACTCCATTTCCTTTTCTTTCCTACTCATTCTGGTATTCTTTCCTCTCCTCCTACCCTCTCTCATACAATCCAGCCTACTCTATATTATATTCTCTCTCTCTACTCCGTCACTAAATCATTCTCTCACACTCTTTCTTCTATAATCTCTTCTATTCTACAATCTGCTCTGCTCTCTGTCCAATATTCCCAAAGTAAAAATAAATATTAACCACGACTACTCCTTCCCTATTTCCTGTCTCTCCTATTCTATGTCCCAGTTGCTATTCGAATCTAAATCCCTCTCCTACAATATTTTCTACTGTCTCCTACTCCTTTTCCTACTCTTTCTTCTACCTTCTCATATACTCTCTCTGTTACACCCTCGTATACTCTGTCTTCTACTCACTCTTGTACTCTCTCTTCTACTCCCTCTTCTACTCTCCCTTCTACTCTCTCCTCCACTCTCTCTTCTTCTCGCTCTTATACTATCTTTTCAACATTCTCGTATACTCTCTCTTCTACGATCTCTCTCTCTCTTACTATATCTTCTACTCACCCTTCTACTCCCTCTACTACTCCCTCTTCTACTCTTTTGTCTACTCTCTCTTTTACTCGCTTTTATACTCTCTTCTACTCTATATCTTACTCTATCTTCTACTCACTCTTCTATTCTCTCTTCTACTTTTTCTGTTATTGTTTCTTCTACTCTCACTACTACTGTCTCTTCTACTAACTCTTCTACTCTCTCTTCTACTCCCTCTTCTACTCTCCCTACTACTCACTCGTCTACTCTCTCTCTTCTGCTCTCTGTTCTACACTCTCGTATAATCTCTCTTATATTCTCTCTACTCCCTTTGTGGTTCTCTAAACAACTAAATCTAGAAGCGTCTGATCCATACCAGCCGGCTATCTGATCAGTGGGAATAGATCCACGCCAAGAACAGATTCTCTCCTGTTTTGGCAAGACTAAGTAAAATGCCAATGGAGTTTCATTCTTGCGAAAGCTGGGTTGGTGGCCCTGTTCCGATGTCCGCTCTTCAAGTCCACTTGTTCAAGTCCGCTGTAGTTGTGCTTCCCATATTAACCTGTTACCATTATCGCACTTCCCTCCCTTTTGCCTTCTAATTGAAAATATTTTCGTATCATTTTTAATTTAAAACCATTTCGCTTTTAAGGTTTTTCGTGCTTTTTATTGGTTTCCTGTGAATTGATTCAATTTTGTCTTTCTTCGCTGCTGTTTAACTCCTTTCTGGCATGACCCCAATGCGTCGCATATTTAAGGTGCCTCCTCGATGTGGCAGACATTCTTTCAGCATTTTACAAAAATTACCCAGCTTTGGAACATTTTGACACTGTTAACCCTTTCGTGGCTAAAAACGGCATCATCCAGAGACTGCCTAACACTGACCTTTACCTTATTTAGTTTCAAGCCTGTGAGAAAGGACAAATTGTCACCTCCCCCCCCCCCCATGATTATGAAACACATTATGAACTTTACTTTTATGGGGGCGGGGGTCAAAACTGTCTCACCAAAGGGTTAAACGCTGTTCAAAGGTGTACGGGTTTTAAAAGTCTTCGAAATACAACCTATAATCACTTGTTCGTTATATCCGTCTCTTCACTTCCCTTACAATCAGCGTGTAGACCATTATGGCAATCGTTCTTACTTACCGACAATAACTTTCTTGGCCAACGATTCTGTACAAAATGTTTGACGCTTCAAAGGATAACGTATCGCAATAAATCGTTCGATGGTAAAGCACACGGATATGTAAATTGATATATAGGCTACAGATGGTGAGGCGCAGGGGGCCATGGAGGCAAACGAACGAAGAACACACATGGCGATCCAGTCGGTATTACCACCGCCATGAGAGTCGTCATGTGACCAAGCCCGACCAAGCAATGCCGCCACAAGCGATATCAGCATTCACATCCACATCCACATCATCGTCATCGTCGTCCATGGCACAGAACAATTGTAGCAACCGGAAAAAATAAGGCCATAAAAACGGTTTGGGGGAAAAAAATGAAAGAAAATAAAACAAAATTTTTGTTAAAATATCGCGCACACACACACACGCACGCATAGCTGGGTCCTCCTTCAAGGCAAATTGCGTTTCAAGAGAAGCTTAATTGACAAGCAACTCGTTTCTTTTTTCTTTGGCATTTCAAAACTTACAGCAGGCATCCACCAGCCACCTTAAAGTCCCGTAAAGCTGCCAATAGACTTTAACGTGTCGATGTATGTAGTCATAGTGTTCCAATGAATTCAACACGGCCATGGTCAGAAAGAAGATGTCCGTTATGGCCAAAGCAGTTAAATAAATATTTGTGGTACATCTCATGCGTTTTCTGGAAAAACAAGCAAAAAAACCAAAACAATAAACTGAAGCCACTACCCAATGAAGGAATGAAAGGATGCCACCACTTCGCTCAAGGGTATTTTCAATTTTGGCAGTGGCTTATCATGCCACCACCACCACCACCTTGCCACCTTCCCCTGCCCTTAACTGGTTGAATGAAATCATTTTTCAATTTTAAACATTGCCAGAAGTCATTACTATTAAATAATGTTTACAACTCCCCACATATGTGTAAGGGAACTCTAGCTGGCTCTGCTCGATACCCGCTCACCACCTCCCTGCCAACTGATATTGATTTGGATCTTCATACCCTGGATTCGTAATAGTTTTTCTATTACAATTTATTTATTTGTCAATTACTTTTTATTTAAACGTGCTTTGGAGCACATTTACCACAAACGAACGTATCAATTACCCCCCCACCACCTCGCCCACTGTTGGTTGGTTTTCCCTCCGTTGTCTGCTTCTCCTCCTCAGCTGTGAAATTGCCCTTGCCCCATTGGAGTCAAGCATAGCGTTATGTTATTTGATAAGATATACAAAACCAAGAAACATTTATTGGAATTGAAAATGAAAGAGAAATGTTAAAACAACACGATGGCAAAAAAGAACCCTCACACTCTGTGAAAGTTAAAAGAGAAATATTGAAAAGAAACAATTTTCTAAAGAACATCAACAACAAACAGGTCATTGATAAAAACCCACCCGGGCCACACACACACACACATGGCTTTGAATTGAAGAACTTTTAAAGCGCTGAGAAAAGTTCAAGAAATAAATGATGCAGAAATCGATTCTGGAAAATACAAATTCTTGAAATGACAAGAGATCAGAGCCATATGTTATTGGAAATCAGCAGCTGGTGGACAGCTGAAAGATTCATAGATGTGTAGGTTGGGTTTTATAGACAAACAGTCCCCGAACAAGAGCGTTAGAGTTCGGCGGCCTGCCAGATCAAGTATAAAAAGAGTCTGTGAATGCATTTTCCCACAAAGATTAAGAGAGGTCTCAACTCCTGGATTTCCCAGACAATTGAAAACCAAAAACTCCTGATCCCTAGTTAGTAGCCTACTGAGTGGCTCGCGACGTAAAAGATTCGGCGACATGTCAAAAGATTTTTACAATCCAGAAAAAAAGTCATTGTGCAAGTGAGAATCTAGGATTTCTGGGATCTTAGGCTTTCTATGGCCTAAATTTTAAGACTGAGCTAGCTCTAGTATCCGGTGGTGGACAGCTACCACATCCTGGACAGCCTGAGAATAATATTATGGTTTGTAGTCGAGCTGGCAAGATTAGGGACATCCTTGCCTCTGATGGCTGCCTGCGGTAGCTGGTAGTTGTCTGCCGAACCTGTCAGCTGCCTACAGTACCTCGTAGCTATCCCCAGTATCTGGTGGCGGACGACAGCTACCACAACCTGGACAGCGTGGGAATAATATGCTGGTTTGTAGTCGAACTGGCACGATTAGGGACATCCTTGCCTCTGATGGCTGCCTGCGGTAGCTGGTAGCTGTCTGCCGAACCTGTCAGCTGTCTATAGAACCTCGTAGCTATCCCCAGTTTCTGGTGGCGGACGGCAGCTACCACATCCTGGACAGCGTGAGAATAATATGCTGGTTTGTAGTCGAGCTGGCACGATTAGGGACATCCTTGCCTCGGATGGCTGCCAGCGGTAGCTGGTAGCTGTCTGCCGAACCTGTCAGCTGCCTACAGTACCTCGTAGCTGTCCCCAGTATCAGGTGGCGGACGACAGCTACCACATCCTGGACAGCGTGAGAATAATATGCTGTTTTGTAGTCGAGCTGATACGATTAGGGACATTCGAGCATCTGATGGCTGTCAGCAGTAGCTGGTAGCTGTCTGCCGAACCTGTCAGCTGCCTACAGTACCTCGTAGCTATCCCCAGTATCTGGTGGCGGACGACAGTTACCACATCCTGGACAGCGTGAGAATAACATACTGTTCTGTAGTCGAGCTGGCAAGATTAGGGACATCCTTGCCTCTGATGGCTGCCTGCGGTAGCTGGTAGCTGTCTGCCGAACCTGTCAGCTGCCTACAGTACCTCGTAGCTATCCCCAGTACGTGTGAGCCGTCTCCAGTATCCGAAAACTGTCTCAAGTACCTCGTATCTAAAGTACCTGGCAGCTGTCTCCACTTACCTAATGTCTCCATTATCCGAAAACTGTCTACAGTACCTCCTAGCTATCCCCAGTACCCGTAAGTCGCCTCCAGTCTCTGTCAGCTATCTGCAGTAACCGAAAGCTGCCAACAGTACCTCGTAGATATCCCCAGTGCCTGTAAGCCACCTCAAGCACCTTCCAGCTGTCTCTATTATCCGAAAGCTGCCTACATTACCTCGCAACTATCCCCAGTACATGTTAATCGGCTCCAGTACTTGTCAGCTATCTCCAGTAACTTAAGGTATCAACAGTACCTCGTAGCTATCCTCGGTACCTGTATGCTATCTCAAGCACCTGTCTGCTGTCTCCAGTATCCGAAAGCTGCCTACAGTACATCGTAGCTATCACCAGTACCTGTTAGCCGGTTTCCAGTATCTGTTAGTTGTCCCCAGTACTAGTGGCTATCTCCTGGTAGCTTTCAACTATTTCGCCGATTCCCCCCTTACAAAAACCTCCTCATGTTGGTGCAGTTCCGCCAAAAAAAAAACCCATTTCTATTTACAAATCTAGACAATAAAAGCTTTGAATTCACGTAAACCAACTTAAAATAACAATCCAGTATTTTGTTGTTTTTTTTAAACCTGGAGGGTGTGTGGAGCGGGAGGAGTGCTGGGGGTCTTGTCAACAACAATATCCTTTCGAAACACTACTAAACGTTACGTATAGAAAACCTTGTTCCTGTACAGCAAATGGACCCAGAACAGTGGCAGAGAGTTGGTCGGGTGGTGGTGGGGATTGGGTAACGGGAAGTAAACGGCACGGTTAAATAAAACAAAATCCCTCACTCTCGGCTACATAACAGCCATTAGAGAACTTACCTTGTCAAAACATAAATGCTGACAGAGTTGCCCAATAGACCAATAACGAAAATGCAGGGCACCAATATCTTCTGCACCACATGACGCACATCGTTTACAACATCGTCGCTGATGTGAACCATGGCTGCGTTGATGGGGTGGTGGGTGATGGGGCTGCAGGCGCTATTGCACTTTTTGGATGGATTTTTGGTGGTGTGTACTTCTAACGATGCGGTGCAGTTCGCTGTGGCTTGGAATGGAGCAGAGGGCCGAGCTGCACTAGGAATGCTTCCGCTCTGCGGTGGTTTCAGCGTTTGGTTTTCAGATACTTTGGTTTCTTGCTGCGTATTTGTTCGTTGCTGCTATTGTTGTTTAATGTTTGCATTTAAACAAACAACGCTTGTTTTTCCAACAATCCTATATGTTGCTCTGTTGTTGTTGTTGTTGTTTTTCTATTGCTTTGTTGCTTTCTCGCCAAGCATGTGGACTTTCTTTTCAAACATGTTGTCTTTTGCCGGTGTTGGTGGTTTGCAAATGTTCGAAATTTTCAATTTTCATACAGTTTTCCAGCGTCTATTGCTGGTTGTAGTTTTTTATGAGTTTTGGAATTGTTATTGGTTGATGTTTTTGTTGTTTGAAAGGTGTATCAGTTATTGTCTTGTTGGTTTGTATTCCTTTGAGATTTCTTTTTATTCCATGCGTTTTCGTGCTTATCGAAATTTTATTGCCTTCTTTTTGGAGAACACGAAAGAAAACCTCATAAAAAAAACTTTTCTTTTTCTGGAACACTCGTTTGTTTTCCCTGATGGGGTTTTGCAAATGTTTTTCGTGAATTGTCTGTCGGTGCTGTTCAGTTCCAAATCATTTATTTTCGCTTTTCATTAAATGCGTTCTTAATGAGCTGTAAATAAACGAAAAGAAAACGTTAAAAAATCGCATTAATTTTAATATATTTTGTTGCTTGGCTATAAAGGGGATTATTGATTTTCTGGCATAGCCCCTCCAGCAGAGGTGGGGGAGGTGCAACATTTATCAGTGCGTTAGGAAGGAGCTTTGATGACTCTTAAGATTGCCCATCAACAACTATTTCTCTATGAAAAGTTCCCCCGAAAAAAAAAATAAGGAATTCCCAAAATAGATGAAAAATTTCCCCCAAAAAAAATTCAACATGAAAAGTTGCCAACAATTTTTTTAAAATCCCCCCAAATAATTTATAAAAAGTCCCCAAAAAAATGCATCATGAAAATAAATTAAAAATCCCCCCAAAAATTTATAAAAATTCTCCAAATCGACGCCAAAATATTTTTTAAAAAAATCTTCAATTACAACTCCACTCGATTTTTCCTCCACAAATAAATAACTCCCAAAAATAGATTAAAAATTTCCCCAAAAAAAAAAAATCCAACATGAAAATGTTCCAAAAAATTCTGGAAAATCTCCCAAATAATTTATAAAATGTCCCCAAAAAAAATCCAACATTAAAAATCCCCCAAATGTTCCAAATAAGCATCAAATAATTTACAAATCCACGCGATTTTTCCTCCACCAATAAAGAAATCCCAAAAATAGATGAAAATTGACCACAAAAATCGATGAACAATTTCAAAATCTCCTCAAAAAAATTATTAAAAAACTCGCCATTGACAAATCGACGCTAGGTAGACCAGTCCGCGACATTTCCACCACATATAAAGAATTCCCAAAAATAGATGAAAAATTCCCCATAAAAAAAAAAGAAAATTAAAATATGAACATTTACCCAAAAATTTAGAAAAATCCCTAAAAATAATTTATAAAAAATTCTCTAAAACCAAATAAAAATGCCCCAAAAAAATTTCCAATCGATCCCCATAAAAAATTGAACAAGAAAATGTAAACCAAAAATTCTGAAAAATAATCCAATAATTTATAAAATGTCCCCAAAAAGAAATTCAGCTTCACAATTTACCTAAAAATTCTGAAAAATCCCCCCAAATAATTTATAAAAAAATCTCCATTGACAAATCGACGTTAGGCAGACCAGTCCACGAATAAAAAAATTTCAAAAATTTATGAAAAATTCCCCAAAAAAAAAAATCTAACATGAATATTTACCCAAAAACTCTGAAAAATTTCCCGAATAATTTATAAAAATTCTCTAAAAACAAATCGACGATCACAAGAATAGAGAATTCCCAAAAAAGATAAAAAATTTCCCACAAAAAATCCAACATTAAAATTTACCCAAAAATTCTGAAAATACCCCAAAAATAATTTATAAATTTTTTTTTAAAAACAAATCGACATTCACTATACGAAGAATAGAGAATTCCCAAAAAATAGATTGAAAATCCCCCAAAAAAATCCAAACGATCCCCATAAAAAATCCAACATGAAAATGTACCTAAAAATTATGAAAAATCCCCATAAAGAATTTTTAAAAAATTCTCCAATGACAAATCGACGCTAATCAGACTGGTCCCCGGACTTTTCCTTTTCACAATAACAAAATCCAACATGACAATTTACCCAAAAATTCTGAAAATACCCCAAAAATAATTTATAAAAAATTCTCTAAAAACAAATCGACATTCTCTATACGAAGAATAGAGAATTCCCAAAAAAAAGATTGAAAATCCCCCAAAAAAAAATCCAAACGATCCCCATAAAAAATTTAACAAGAAAATGTACCCAAAAATTATGAAAAATCCCCATAAAGAATTTTTAAAAAATTCTCCAATGACAAATCGACGCTAATCAGACCGGTCCCCGAACTTTTCATTTTAACAATAAAGAATTCCCAAAAATAAATAAAATCCACAAAAAAAACCAAAATGAAATATTACCAAAAATTTTGAAAAATCCCCCCAAATAAATTATGAAAAATTCCCCAATGAAAAATCAATGTTATGTTAGATTGTCCCGCGACCCTCACCGACCGTCTCCGCATTCGGGGCGCGCACCCCATGACAGTTTGTAAATTATTTAATGACAGTTCCCCAAACTGGAGGCCGGTCTTATAACATGTAATATTCACGGTCACTGACCGTGTAAACCCATCTGACATTGTTTAGCATCCCCAAGGAATAAACAAATATGGAAGCCAGGAAAAACTTGCATATAAGAGCGTCAGCCAATCTGATTGGGCAGTGGCTCCCAGTCAGCAAGTATTCAAATAATGTGTATGTGCCCAGTTGAAGTTTTTTTTTAAAAAAAAATCTATTTTTTGCTTTCTCTAACTTGTTATTTTTAAAAATATTTTTTTTATATATTTTTCTTAACAACACATAAACACCTAGGACTATTTGTTTACATGGCTGTGTAAACAAATCGTAAAATTATTTTCAATTTTACACAAACCAAATCACCCCCCTCCCTTAAATTATGTTTATGGAATTGTATTTTTTTCTCGTTTTGGTTCAGTTTAATTTTGGACTTTATATAAACTGGCTATAAAATCGGCAATGTGCAGAAATCTATTCGATTCAATTCTTTGCATTTGTTTAAAAGAGTAATAAACTCAGGTGTTGTGAAGATTTATTAACAAAATACTGAACGAGGGGGCGGAAAAAATATAAAATATTGGAGCTCAATTGAGACCGTGACCTAAGTGATATATAGAGCGGATGAACAGTGGTCAGAAAAGGGAAAAATAATGGTACAATAATTGCATTTTTCTTTTTCAATAATAATTTTGTAAATTATTTAAATTTTCTTTCTCAATACTATTAAATTATAACTAAAATTATTTTTTTATTTAAAAAAATACAAAAACGTATATTTCTATAATTATTTTTAATAAAATTTTTTTTTTAAAAAAAAAATTAATAAATTAAATTTAATCAATTTATAATGATTTGCACAAAAATCTGTTCAATGTAAATGAAATACTTTACCAATTAATCGTTAAATTGCATTCTAGAGACGAACAAATGTAACACCTCCTGTATTCAAATGAAAAATGAAATAATCCCCAATGAAATAAACTCCAAAAAATTAAATTAAATTCCCCAAATAGGAAATTAAATAAAAATACACCCAAAAACCAAATAAAATATCCTTGGTGTTTATTTCATTTCAATATTGGATATTGCTTGGTCTGTCTTCAACATGAAAATGTACCCAAAATTTTTTTATAATTTCTTATGAATATGGCCCCAAAAACGAAAAATGAAATATTACCTAAAGATTATGAAAAACTTCATTTTCCAATTTCCTATAAAAAAATTAAATATTAACTAAAAACATTGAAAAATTTTACATTTTTTTGGAGAATTTTTCATACTCAAAAACTTTCCAATTTCGTATGAAAAATGCCCTAAAAAACCTAAAATTACCACATAAAAATTATGAAAAATTTTCAAATTTTTTTGGGGGAATTCTTTATAATCAAAAATTTTCCAATTTCGTATGAGAAATGGCCCAAAAACAAAAAAATACATTTTACCTAAAAATTATGAAAAACTTCCTAATCAAAAATTGCCAATTTCGTATGAAAAATGCCGTAAATTAAAAAAATTACCACCTAAAAATTATGCCAATTTTTTTGGGAGAATTTTTTATAATCAAAAAATTTTCAATTTGTTATGAAAAACGCCCCAAAAACAGAAAATTACATTTTACCTAAAAATTATGAAAAACTTCCTATCAAAAATTGCCAATTTTGTATGAAAAATTCCCTAAATTAAAAAAAGTATGCCAATTTTTTTGGGAGAATTTTTTATAATCAAATTTTTTTAAATTTCTTATGAAAAACGCCCCAAAAACAGAAAATTTTTACCTAAAAATTGTGAAAAACTTCCCAATTTTTTGGGGGAAATTTTTTATAATCAAAAATTTTCCAATTTCTTATGAAAAACGCCCCAAAAACAAAAAATGACATTTTACCTAAAAATTATGAAAAACTTCCCATCAAAAATTTTCCAATTTCGTATGAAAAATGCCCTCAAACCCTAAAATGACCACCTAAAAATTATGAAAAACTTCCCAATTTTTTTTGGGAAATTTTTTTATAATCAAAAATTTTTCAATTTCTTATGAAAAACGCCACAAAAACAGAAAATTACATTTTACATAAAAATTATGAAAAATTTTTTATAATCAAAAATTCAAATTTCTTATGAAAAACGCTCCAAAAACAAAAATTTTACCTAGAAATTATGAAAAACTTCCCATAAAAAAGTGGCATTTTTCCTAAAAATAATGAAAAACGTCGCATTTTTTTTTGGAGAATTTTTCATAATGAAAAATTTTTTTGTCAACTAGTTTTTTTTTGTGAACTAGTGCTTATTTCATTTTCGTTATCGCGCCATGTTGAACGAATTTTTGTTAACAAATAATTTAAGAGGAGGATAGTGGCAACATTTGGTTTCAACAGGACGGCCACACAGCCGAAGCTACACTTGATGTTTTGCGCCCTGTTTTTGAAGATCTTATTATAAGTCGCAGAGCTGATGTGGTGTAGGCTATTGAATGACATTATTTTCCATTATTAACCGGAAGGATTGTACTTTCAAATAACAAAAGAAATTTGAGAAAATATCCAGTAGTTTTTTTTGAATTTTCAAAAAAAAAGTTATTTGGCGGAACCTGTATTTTTTTAAACGTGCTTTTTTTGAACTTTTCTTGGCCGTGATCGCAGATATTTCACCCTACATTACACAGAGTATGCTAAATTGGAGCTTCGTAACAACTGAAAAGAAACAAAAAGAACTGCTCATTGTTTAGATCCGTCTACTCAGAAGCACATTCTGACCCATCCATACATCTAACTTTCACATCCACCTTGTACATCTCTCCGTCTATCCGAATGTTCAGGTCTGAATATAATTATTCGGTAGGGCCACGCTAATATTAAATTCCACTTACTTCGGATCATCTGCCGCTCGTCCTAAGTATGTCAATGGATTGTGTCATACTTTCGTCTGACGGCCGAAATTATTCAAAATATTAAGTGGTGGACATGAGTGTTCCACAAACGTTTGAATCATTTGAAAAATACCTACCTATTCAAAGATGAATAGATGGCTGTTAATCACCCTAATATACATGCTTATATATGTTTTTAAAACATATATACGGTGTAGCTATAGAAAACCAACTAATGTGTAGACAAACCCCCAAAATAAAACACTTAACAGATACAATCAAATGGAACATAGAAATCGTTTGCAATTTTCTTTTTTTTTTTTCTTTTCCTTTTTGTCTTTGAAAATTCATTCTAATCGCAAAAAAAAAAAAATAAAACAAAACCAAATGGCAGCCGAAAAGCGCCAATTTAATAAATCATTTTATAATTGCCTTAATGAAGCATGAACAGTTTTGAAGAAAACATTTCGAATATGATTAATATTCCACACGCACCCAGACGTACGATATGGAATGGTCATGAATGGCACATTTTCAAAAGAGCTGAAAGCTTTTTTCCACAAAAAAGGGGGGAAAATTGCAAATAAACACGGAATGAGGGCAAATTTCAAACAGCGAGAGAACAACTAATGACAGATGTCTATGGAAAATCAAATATTTTGAAAAAAATTATGGACGTGTTCAAATGAGACCTTTTCGGTAAAAATTCTTCTGGATTTATCAAAAAAAGTTAAGTTGGCGCCGCCAGGTTTATTTCTTTCAAGTTTCCCCTGTGTGGCTGTTTTCTTTGAGATTGTGTTAGATTAGGGAAATTTGGGTTCTGCTACACCAATATTACTTAGATCCTGCACTGGGGGTTTTTTTTCACAATTCGGTTGTTACACGTGTTATTTTTGCAGCCCCCTTTCAATTTGTGCTTTTTTTCTGAGGCGCACAGGCCGCCAGGCGATTGATTTCCTAGTGCTGAGTATATTCTATGTTATCCCCTTTATGAGTCTTCTCCTTCTCCTTCTCATTGCTCATATTTCATATTTTAATTGTCCTTCCTTTACGGTTCATTTATTGTCCTTCGGTAAATTATTACTTATTATCAATTAAAAGTCTGCGGTCGTTTTGAAAACCAAATTGAATTTATTTGAGTCTAATTTGTTGTCTTCATACTTTGGTCATTAGGGTGGAGTGAAATTCAAAAAAAAAAGTTAACCTCGGAAAGAGATGTAGTCTGGGGTCCTAATGAGGGGAAAAATAAAGAAAAAAAATTTAAAAAATTTTTAGGGGTCGCGCCACTCCCTCGAAATTTGGAAATTATCGCTATTTTGGCGTTGATTTTAGAAAAATCCTAAAAAGTTTTATGTCAATAAATGTTTGCAATAGCGTAAACAATTAAATAAGGGCATGAACAAATTTAAAAAAAATTTTCTCATTGTTCTTTAAAATTTTTTTCTTTATTTTTCCCCTTATTAGGACCCCAGACTACATCTCTTTCCGAGGTTAACTTTTTCAAATTAAGAAAAAAGCATGTTTTCACTCCACCCTATTGGTCATGTCCAGTTCTATTAACAATTTTATTACTTTAAATTTAATTTTCATACCATTTTGTATAAACCGCAAACTGCAAATTGTCTCCCTGACTAACTAATGTTCATATTGATGGCCAACAGCAGGATTTGCAAACCATTTAAATTTCTGGCTCATAAATATCACATAAAATCTCAATTGAACAAATGCTGGTATGATTTCGGTTCTCTGTTCTCTGCCCGATGACATTTTGTCATTCAAAGAAAATCTTTGAATATTTTATAGGCGAAATAATGTGAGTTGTTTTTCTTTTTTTGTTTTCCTCTCCGTTTTGGGGCAAACAAAAGAATTGTCGACAATTCTTGGGAGATGCTAGAGACAGAGAGACTCTACTGTAAAGTTTTGCATACTAAAGATATAAAGAATTTCTTTGGCAAGTTCTTTGGCCCCGGAAAAAACACACCTTTCGCCTGGCATGACAAACATGTGGGGTAGCAGCAGAAATGAAAGGAATCACACAAACAAAAAAAATGCATAAATAACGACCACAAACTTAATAAAGGATTCCATAACATGAGAAGAATCCTTGCATGGCTAAGGAGATGCTTGTGAGTGTGTGTGTGTGTGTTGAAAGTATACATGTGTATACATTTACGGCGATACACCTGTGAAAGAAACTACCAAATATAGGTGCCACACGTTCGTGCAACACAAACACCTTTCAGTTTGCATTTTTGAGTTGGAAACCAACACACACAAAAAAAAGAAGTGGCAGGCAAACTGTAGCTGTGCCGTGGTATGCCCTTGCCAAAGGTATTTATTTGTGTATTCGTGTTTTGGTTACAACGGATATTTTCTTATTTGCATGTCCTGTCACATTATTATTGTGGTGTCTCCTTTTTCTTGTCACCCCCTCCCCCCCTCCCCCCACATGAAGAAACCCTGTCAAACTATTTTTCATATTTTGTTTAGGAGTTTGGCTGTCGTTGTTGTCGTTGTTGTTATTTGACAATTCCTGCCACCGCCACATTATCCGGCAGTGCCACTACAACTGTCATCTCTATTGCCGACACTGCCATACAAAGGACCACACGATTCCTTTTTGGCTGGTATCTTGTCCCGTTCATTGTGACTATCCTGCCATTGCCGTACATCCGGACCAAACAAAAAAAAATGCAATTTTCTTTTGATGTTAAAGATAGAATGACAAAAAAAGAAGAAGACATTGAAAGTGGCAAGAAAAAAACCAAAATGGAAAAGGCTCTTCTCCACGAAGAATGATAGAATTGTTAAGGGACACCGAAATCGACCATCCATCAATTGTTCGGGAATTTTCTGGCTCCGCAAGTTTTTTTTCTTTCAAGTTTCCCATGTGAGGCAATTGTCACTTGTCATTTATTTGACAGTGGTAATTTTTTCAATGTGACAGCTATCATTTTATTTGACAGTGGTAATTTTTTTTATGTGACAGCTATTATTTTATTTGACAGATTTCGTTTTTTTTAATTGACAGCTGTCATTGTATTTGACAGTTGGCATTTTGTTTGAGAGCTGTCATTTTATTTGACAGCTGTAATTTTTTTTGACAGCACTCATTTTATTTGACAGCTGTCATTGTATTTGACAGATATCATTTTATTTGATAGCTATTATTTTATTTGAGAGCTCTCATTTTTTTTGGCAGCTGCCATTTTATTTGACAGCTGTCATTTTGTTTGACAGCTGTCATTTTATTTGACAGCCGTAATTTTATTTGACAGCCGTAATTTTATTTGACAGCTGTCATTTATTTGACAACTGCAATTTTATTTGAAAGCTGTCATTTTATTTGAAAGCTCTCATTTTATTTGAGAGCAATTATTTTATTTCATTGTATTTGAAAGCTGTCATTTTATTTGACAGCTGTCATTGTATTTGAAAGCTATTATTTTATTTAACAGAAGTGATTTTATTTAACAGAAGTGATTTTATTTGACAGCTGTCATTTTATTTGACAGATGTCATTTTATTTGACAGCTATTATTTTATTTAACAGCTGTCATCTTATTTGACAGATGTCATTTTATTTGACAGCTATTATTTTATTTAACAGCTGTCATCTTATTTGGCAGCTGTCATTGTTTTATTTTATTTGCTGTCATTTGATTTTACAACTGTCATTTTTTTTTATTTGACAGCTGTCATTTTTTTTATTTCACAGCTGTCATTTTTTTTTTATTTGACAGCTGTCATTTTTTTATTTGACAGCTGTCATTTGATTTTACAGCTGTCATTTTTTTCTTTGACAGCTTTCATTTTCTTTTGCTCCATTCAGCAATATTACCGTTCTCATCGGGAGTACTTCCCGTGTCACATATACTCCAACACGCCTTCGCCTAGCAGGAACAATGTCTTCCCCTAGCAGTAAGGGGGTAAGTTAGATAAGTAGCTCCTTATGGACAGATATAAATCCTATGATCCTGCCATTCTCACAGGAAACCTCAATAGGATAGCAAATCCTTTAAGGATATCTCGGAAGGATTACTATACAGCCTATATTCGTAGAGAACAGGAAGAATTAGAGAAGCAGCGGCCCAGCCACTGTCCAGATCTAAAGGAACTGCGACTCCTTCACCATGGGAGCAGATTTCTTGACACTTTTCAACCGGCGGCCACCGAGTGATTGACCAAATTCGTCTGTCATACAAATGATACTGCAAATATTGTTATATAACAAATATTATAAAATATATTCTCCAAGAACTTTAATCATTTCAAACTCCGTCACCCCTTTGGTTGCACAAAAAAAAAACGAAAACGAAATCGAAAACATAACGAGTCAAATATGAAACTAAAACCTTAACATGAAACCATGAAAAGTAATGTGATATCTCGTACCTGCCGTACATATTTTATAATAAAATAAAAATGCAACAAACATGCACACAGGCACACCGACAGGATACTCCTTTACGGGCAAACACATACACCCACATACGGTCACACACGCACACACACACACACACAAATACCAATCACTTTGCATAATACATGAACGATTCAGTGTATCTCTCGGTCTTTGGTTGTAGTCATAGTTCTGGGACGTGGTCTGTTGCAAGGATTCACAAACATGCACCCACACAGAGATATGTAAATATCCTCCAATGTATGTAAGTATGTGTGAGTGTGTTGGTGGGTGGGTGTCTGTGTGCGTTTAAGGGAGTGTCGGTAGATATTCCCACCCATATTTCTATGTACGTGTATTTTTGGCAGTAGGTAATCATATCAGTTCGCCCGTCTGCTGTACACTGGCCGTCCTTCCAGCTGCCCTCAAATTCACGGCCCGCCACAATGTGCAGTCTGTGTTTTGGGGGATCACACTCCCACTCCTAAGATATGGGCGACATGTACGAGCGACTAGAAGTACATGCCAGCATGTTCGCATGAGCCATGATTTAAAATAATCAAATGCAAAACATGACAATCTTCAATGCTGTCGGAATGTAAGTGTAAGATGCCATATTCAAATCGGCCAATGCTGCTTCTGTAGTTTCTTTTTGCTACAGAGATTAACTCTTTTAAATGATGATAATCAAATTAAATTGCAAATTCGAAATCCGAACGGCAGACAATTTCAGTTTAGGAGAAAAGAAAGTCATTTGTTTTTAATTTTTTTCTTAAATGAGAATTATTTAACTGCTTTAGCCATTTAAAGGAAAATGAGAATTCAGTGTATACAAATATCCTGCCAGATTATACTGTGCTTCCCTAGACTCAGCGGTCTAGAGTCTAGAGAGCTTCTTCGGCATTATCTCTTCAGAGCTTAACACATGTATTTCTTTCTCAGTTTTACCGAAAGTTTGGTGGCTTTAAAACAGTTTTTGTGTGTGGTGTGTCTGGTGAAAACTTCTTTAAAGTTCTTAGCACTTATTAACCGACTTTCTTTAAACATATGTGACCCATTTCTCAGCTGACCTAAAAAAGAAAATCAACAGGCATTCTTGGTGCTTCCTTTTTCACTTCAGGCCAACATTTAAATTGTTAAACAACAAAAAGTGCCACCACTTTTCTTTAATGACGTTCCACTCTCTCTCACTCACTTGTGTGCAACTGCTATGGCATTCTATGTGTGCGTGTATCCCGACAAGACGATCGCTACACGTGTCCGTATGAGAATATGTGTTATCTGTTAAGTGGAACATATACACATAAATGAAAAACACACACACAGACGTACATTTTGTTTATATTCGGATGTGTTCAAATAACAATGACGCAAGGAATCCCAAAAGGTTTCTACACTTTACATTGTTACACTTGACGTAAGTGGTAATTTACGTAACCGCCACTAATGTTGACAAACGGTAAAAAAGAAAATAACAAAAATGAAATGGAAATGGAAAATTTTGGAAATAATTGGAGAACTCGACAGATGGAGGGACGAGGGACAAACCAAATTTGCCTAATCGAAGCCACACACGACTCTATGCAAAATGCCACAAATAAATGAAAAAATTTCCAAAAATAGAGAAAATAATTTCCAAAAAAAATATCAACATGGAAATTTTCCCAGCCCCACACTTATCGATAATAATTGGCGAGAAATGACAATTTGGCTGCCCTAGTTCGAATACAGGGTGTTTTTTAGACGTGTGGTTTTTGAATCTGGGCACACAGTTTTTCGGAGTTTGTCAAAAAAAAGGTTCGGTGAATGGTCCCCAAAACCGATTCCGATTTTCACAAACAAACAATGTCCAGCGATGAAGCTCACTTTTGGTTAAAAGGATACGTTAGTAAACAAAAGTATCGCATTTGGAGTAATGAAAATCCACGCCGTTACATCCTCAAAATGTCAGTGTTTGGTGTGCTCCGTGGGAACACAGAGAATAATTGGTTTATATTTCTTCAAAAATTAAGCCACGCATAATGTTACAGTCAATGGGGAACGCTATAGAGCCATGGGCCTGTGGCGTCGCCTCCAATATCGTGCGATTAAGCACCGCTGGACTGTTTTTTTTTTTTGTGGGGTTTTGTGATGTCGCTTGTCTACGCAGATAAGCCTGACACAATGGACGCCTTGGTAGAGAATATTTTTTTTTTAACCCTTTTTCAGTGATCCAATCGAGCTGATTTTTTGCAGGCAGACTCGTGGAAATGTCTGTATCACGTAAATTTTTTTAAAAAGGTTTTCCTAAATTTTTTCGTTTTTTTTTTAAGTTTTCAGTTCAAAAAACATTTTTTTTTTTTTCGTAACGCTTAAGTAGTTTAAAAATTTGGAGTTTCTTCTAGTTATGCTAAGAAAAGTGAAAAAAATATTTTTTTTTCAAAAATAATAAAAATTGGGGAAAATCTGAAAATTGATAAAAAATTGTTTTTAAAAAATTTGACGTGATACAGACATTTCCACGAATCTGTCTGGCAAAAATCAGCTCGATTGGACAAAAATCAGCTCGACTGAAAAAGGGTTAAAAATCGGTCCAAAGGCTTTCACACAGGCCACTACGAGCTTTATACTTCAAACTTAAAAAAAAAAACTGTATACACGTGTATTTTTATTTTTTCCCCTCTTTCCGAATATGTGCATTTGGTTCATAGGACAGAAAAAAATCTATTTTTTGTAACACCGTGTTATCTTTATAATATTTATTTCTTCTTGAAAACCCCACGTCCAAAAAAAAAACACCCTTTACGTATGTAATTGAATGGCATTAAAATTGTAGAAATCGGTGATGACCAAAATTTGGGTGGGGAATTTGGGCGAGTTAAATATAATTCTGAACCATTGTGCGCTTTCCATTGGGAAAAAGTTCCTAAATTATTTGGGGGATTTTCAATTTTTTGCTGACTTTTGGCCTTTTTGGGGAATTTTTTTTTATCACACTTTGGGAATTCATCATTTCGGGCCTTTTTAATTTCTGTTTTTGGGAATTGTAGCCAGTAGAATAAAATGCTGAACCTTCGTGCGAAGAGCTGATTTTTCATTGGGGAATTTTCATAAATTATGTTGGAAGAGTTAGGAATATAGGGCGGAACAAGTCATGTCCTTGTTCATAACTGCTGTCCCACGCTATGTTTATTGCGGTTAATGGAAGTGGTCTCTGACTACGAACTCTGAGCGAAAACCTAAGTCCGGTATCACAGACAGGCAAAGGCTGCGCCTTTTCAAAAAAAAAAAATTCTCATTTTGTTTTAACAAAAGGACAAATACATACGGTTCATGTATTGCCATTTCATACTAAGGTCCCTCTCAATTATCGGAACGTTCCCGTCCACGTAGGAATAATGCACGACAATGGAGTTTACTGGATGTCCTGGGATAAGGTATCATATAGTCGACTTCGTCGAGACTTTAGCGTTCTCTAAAATGCATTTTTACAGCATCGTGTAATTTTTTGCATTGTAACAACAGAAACAATGACTCTAACTGGCACAAACGGCTCGCTGGGCGATGCTGTTGCCATTCCTGCCACATGTGTATTGTTGTTGGTTGGGATTTTACAGTTTAAATCCTTTATCGTCGTCGTCTGCGTGGTGTATGTGTTTTAATACAACACAATTTTCTTTTAAATGACTTTCTAAATAAACAATATGTGCGTGTGTTTGTGTTGGAGTGGGTGTGTGCGTGTGTTTTGTTTCAGTGTTATAAGTTACATTTTGTGACATTTTTCTTCTTAATTGTTTCGGTTTCTGTTGCTTTGCTGTGCTTGTTCTTTATTTCCCCATCCACTGCATTCCCACTCAAATAAAAGCAAGGACCATAATGTTCCTCACAATTTTGTTGATTTGTATGATTTGTGTGTGGAGAGAGAGAGAGAGAGAGATAGGTAGAGGGAGAGCACTGCTTTTCTATGCATGTGACTGAGATTAAGTCTGTGTTTTTTAACGTTTGTGTTTGCATGTGGCTGCATTTATATTTAGTGTGCGGTTTGCCTGTGGCATTCAGTGATCCACATTTGGCTTCCATTCCCTGTGTGTCTCATAAATCTGGAATAGTTTTTTTTTCGCTTTGTCCCGCCAAACATTCCTGCCGTTAGGAGCCGTTTTACAAGCAACCTTTAAGTGGCATTTTAAATAAAAAAAACCGGCATTAATTTGTTTACAAATCATATCCAATAAATGAGATAATAGATTAACCACAGGTTAGTGAAACTCTGTTTCAAATGAAACTGTGTCTACACTTCAAATGGTATTTTACCCAAACTAAGTCGAATTAAACTCTAGTTACAATTTAATTAAGGGATTGAATTTCAAGTTTTTACTTCAGTTTAAACGAAAAAAAAAATGCCAAAAATTAGATCGTAGTTAAATCTCAAATTAGTAAAACTCAGTTTACAAAAAATCCGAGTTTTAATTTGGTCATTTAAACTCCTGTTAAATTTTTCTTAAAAGATCATGTTACAAGTTTAACTTCAGTTTAACAAAAAACACTAAATGAAATTGATTGTTAATTTGAACGTCAGATTAGCAGAACTCAGTGGACCAGAAAACTGACTTTATACTTTAAGTAGGGGATTTGCCCCAAATTTGGTGCTTTAAACTCCAGTCAAACTTCTCTTGAAAAATTTAATTTCAAGTTTAACTTTAATTAAACCGAAAACGCAAAAAAATATATTAGTAATACAATAAAACTGAGTTTTAACTTCAAATAAGGGTTTGACCAAATTTGGTCGTTTAAACTCCACTTAAGCTTAAATTAAATTATTCTCAAACTGTGAAACTGGCCCTTAATGTTTCAGAGATGATTTAGCAAATTGTTATGTTTTCTTTGCTTATATGCTGTTATTCTCTTGTGCCTTTTCTTCACATTCAGTTTGTATCAGTGTCGGTGTATGCACAAGAACAACAACAACGGCAACAATAACTTTAAATTCTTGTTATTATGTTTTCTTTATAGAAATATAAAGAAACTAAATTGACATGTTTTACTTAGACATAAATGTGAACGAGAGAACAGAAAAAAACTACAAGAATGCAGCAAAACGAGATGTCTATAAAGAACAAACAACACACACACACATACGCACTCATACATAAACTAAGACGCTTTAGTTGGAAATCTTAAGCAGATAGTATTTTTAAACACAAAAGGATACATGTTATTATTTGCCTTCTTCTTCTTTTTTTCTTCTTACAAAGCATCAGTTGCTTTGATCGGGTCAAAGGTGTTGTTATCCATGAACAAAGACTAAAAGGAATGTGATAATTTGAAAAATAAGAAAATACAAATTGTTTTGTATAAACGTTCTTAAGTTGTAGGCAAATCTAAAAAAAAAAAATGCTCATCATTAGAATGGGACGGCCGTTCATTCTATGACTCTTTGGTGGCGGCCTGGAATTAAGGCAAATCTTGAAAATAAAAGTTTATTTGGATACGGGAGAAAGTTTCAATTTCCAAGATTAAAAAGAAAAATACACAAATTTGGATTCCCTTCAATTTGAGTCCCATACATACCATTAAGAGTTCGGAATGAACAGACAAATCGATAAACATAAGGATTGTCGGGCGGTTGAACGGTCCGAACAAATGACAGAAGTAAGAGCCATCAGATTGTGAGACGAACTCAATTGATTTAGGAGTTTTTCGCGAGACAATTAATGAACGAATGAGAAAGGAAACCTATTCCCCAACAATCCATTTAAGAAAAGTTGGGTCTTAATCAAACACGAAGGAATGGACAATCGAACGGATTTCCCGGAAACGGACAACGAGGGATTTAGAAAAAAAAATAAGAAAAAATATTTTGTTTTAAAAATATAAAAAAAACTATTTTGTTTTAAGAATATAAAAAAAATATATTTTGTTTTAAAAATATAAAAAAAAAATAATGAAATATATTTTGTTTTAAAAATATAAAAAAATATATTTTGTTTAAAAATATAAAAAAATATATTTTGTTTAAAAATATAAAAAAGTATATTTTGTTTAAAAATATAAAAAAAAATAATAAAAAATATTTTGTTTTAAAAATATAAAAAAAAAATATTGTTTTTAAAATATAAAAAAACAAAAATTACTGTTTTAAAAATATAAAAAAAAATTTATAAAAAATATTTTGTTTTAAAAATATAAAAAAAAAATATTTTGTTTTAAAAATAAAAAACAAATATTTTGTTTCAAAAATATAAAAAAAAATAATAAAAAATATTTTGTTTTAAAAATATAAAAAAAATAATAAAAAAAAATTTTTTATAAAAAATATTTTGTTTTTAAAAATATAAAAAAATATTTTGTTTCAAAAATATAAAAAAAAACGATAAAAATATTTTTGGTTTAAAAAATATAAAAAAGAAAAAATATTTTGTTTTAAAAATAAAAAAAAAAATATATTTTTTTTTAAAAATATAAAAATCTACAAAACAAAAATTTTTAAAAAAACAATATTCTGTTTTAAAAATATAAATATTTTTTTTTATATTTTTAAAACAGAATATTGTTTTTTATAGTTTTTTTATAGTTTTTTACACAAAAAAATGGTTTTAAAAATATAAAAAAAAAAATTATAAAAAATACTTTGTTTTAAAAATATGAAAAAAAAATATTTTGTTTCAAAAATATAAAAAAAAATAATAACAAATATTTTGTTTTCAAAATATAAAAAAAATAATAATAATAAATATTTTGTTTTAAAAATAAAAAACAAATATTTTGTTTGAAAAATATAAAAAAAAATAATAAAAAATATTTTGTTTTAAAAATATAAAAAAAATAATAAAAAAAAATTTTTTATAAAAAATATTTTGTTTTTAAAAATATAAAAAAATATTTTGTTTCAAAAATATAAAAAAAAACGATAAAAATATTTTTGGTTTAAAAAATATAAAAAAGAAAGAATATTTTGTTTTAAAAATAAAAAAAAATATATTTTTTTTTAAAAATATAAAAATCTACAAAACAAAAATTTTTAAAAAAACAATATTCTGTTTTAAAAATATAAATATTTTTTTTTATATTTTTAAAACAAAATATTTTTTATTATTTTTTTTTTATATGTTTATGTTTAAAAATATAAAAAAAAAATATTTTGTTTTAAAAATAAAACACAAAAAAATGGTTTTAAAAATATAAAAAAAAAATTATAAAAAATACTTTGTTTTAAAAATATGAAAAAAAAATATTTTGTTTCAAAAATATAAAAAAAAATAATAACAAATATTTTGTTTTCAAAATATAAAAAAAATAATAATAATAAATATTTTGTTTTAAAAATATAAAAAAAAAATAATAAAAAAAAAATTTTTATAAAAAATATTTTGTTTTAAAAATATAAAAAAAATAAAAACATGTTGTATAAAAAAAATTTTATAAAAAATATTTTGTTTTAAAAATATAAAAAAAAATAAAAAAAAATATTTTATTTCCAAAATATAAAAAAACGATCAAAATATTTTTTGTTTTAAAAATATAAAAAAAAATCAAATTTTGTTTTTTCGAATTAAATTTGTTTATAACTCTGTAACTGTCGTTCAGATTAAAAAGCACTGAAGGCAGAAATTAAATTCAATTTAGTTATCAATTTTGTAAAATTTATTTAAACAAAATCGGAGAGGTCGTTTACGATTTATGGCAATTTAAGTCCAAACACACCTAGCCATAGAAACAAAAAGTCGACCACAGCGCATTAGAATAGAACATAGCTTATTAATTACAAAAAAAAAAATATTTTGTTGAACAGTGTAAAAACATGGTATAAAAAAGATTTTTTGCAATTTTTTGGAATTTTCAAAATGGACATTTAGACCTGTCGTTAAATACCTTTCATCTTGGCCTTTTCATCGTCTTCTCGAAAGAACCAGAATATCCCACACACATACAATTGAGGCAGTTTTTTGATAATTTAAGTAGTATTGTGATTGTTTAAAAACCTTGTTAAATGTTTGTCCAGTCACCTAGTCATAAAAATTTGAAAACCTTTGTTAAAAAAAAATGTGTGAAAATTGTTTTTGTAATTTTATAAATTTTCCTTAACAAAGTTTTTTTTTTAAATTTTCATGAGTTTGTTTTGTTTTATTTGTGGGCCTTTCCCAGGCAGAGTCTTGCCTGTATCACCACTATCTACGTAATTCTAAGACTGCTGCTACAGCTGCAACACCGTGAATTGTACGGTGCGAGTTTAAATTTTCGTGGTTTGCGGATTTATTCGAATACAGTCGTCAGTAACAGCCGTCCTTCTCTAAATATATAAGTGTAATAAATCCACGACAATCATGACAATACACATGTTCTTTTTCTCTCGAGTGTAGTTGCCTTTGGCCATCAGCAGCTTTCAGAGGCACAGCCATTGATTTCATTTCAAATTGCCGCCCATGAATAACAGACATTGCAAAATTAAAAACATTTTAATTATCAGTTTTAATCGGCATTTAAACTTATTTATTTCCTAGCCAGATTGCAGCAGATATTTTGAATTTGCGCGCCATTATCTAAATATTTTGCTATCTGTTTTTTTTTTTTTTGTTGTTTAGAACAATCAAATACGCCCGAAGACAAAAGAAGAAAAAAAACAAATAAACAAATGAAAAATAGCAACAACAAACCGCTGTAGTCTATAATAAACTAACATATGTAAATATATGGAAATAGAACAAACACCGAAATGCATACAAAGTACGAGGATCACTGGGAAAGTGCTGCGTCTGTAAAGGGGTATATGGTGAACACCTGGCGCTAAGCAATCTGGGCAACATAATTGGCAAACGGACAATATTTTTGTTTACTACGAGTTGTCTAGGGGGAGAGGGGTGGTGGGGAATATAGAATTCGTTTCCTTCCCCCTCCAACTCGTCTGTAGAATTTGTGCTCATTAAATTTCCTTCGACCGTATGTTTGACAGCATTGAGGCTAAGCCTCAGTGAAAATTATTATGTTGTTTTTTTTTTGGTTTCGATTTTTCAATATCAATAAATTAAAATATACAAATCAGCCATAATCAGGCACAATGTGCCTGATGTTGTTGTTGTTGTTGCTCGTTGTTGGCTATGCTCTCATAAATATGGCATCTATTATTAAAGTAATTAAATTGATTGTGTATCGTTTATATGAAAACTAATCAAAACAAACATGACTGCAAACATTTTTCATTCGACTCGTTCGCCTTTCTAACGCTGAGTTTATGGATTTTTATTGGATATTGAGAGCGGAAATAAAACTGAAATGTTGCGAAAAATTCAGAAAATATTGTTGTTAAATATTTGAAATTTATGAAAGGAAATGCCATGTTGGCAATATATGTATAAATGGACATATGAGGCGAATAAATTCATAGACAATCTGGCAAAATTGGGGGGGGTGGTGGCCGAATTATTGGCTTAAATCTCACAGAGGTCCAGCTGAAAATTTGTAATTGAATTTGAGCTGGAAAAATGGAGTTAAAAGTGACTGTACATTTGGAGTATTGGGTAATTTTTCAAAAATAAATACTCGCATGTAAATATAGTCGTAAACATGATACAAGAACATCCTTGATATCACGAACTGGAGACAGACAGCACCAGAGCGAAGTGCTTGGTAATCAATTATTTAGCAGGTCGGGGACAAAAAATTATGGTATAGCCAACTTATAAACTGAGAGGGGCCAAAAGACTTGGAAATTTGGATTGACAGGATGCCAATCCATGCAGCCACATGAATGGCATTTTGTTTCATAAACAACACTAAGCAACAAAAACAAATTGGACTATGCAATTTTTACTGGGTAACAAATTTGGCTCAACAAATTTTCTATCGACAGGTTTTTTGAAAAAAAAAATTAAGAAAAATTCAATAGATTGTCACAGCCTGACAATGAATTTTCCGATTTTTTTTTTTTTGAATTATGGACAAATTTTGTAGAAAAAAATCATTCGTAATTTTTTTTTTTTGGGAAAAACTGCCAATAGAAATTTTGTTAAAAAAAAATTATGAAAAATCTAAAATATCAAAAATTTACCACTCACAGAAGTTTAACATTTGAAAAAAAAAATTTCGAAAAAAATGTTGGTTGAAAAAATTTCATAAAACATAGAAAATGACAAAACCTGCCAAAAAAAAATTTTTTTGTTGAAATTTTTTTTATATAAAATAAAAAAATATATAAAATCGTAAATTTTTTATTTTTGTTGGAAAAAATTAATTGTAATTTTTTTTTTTTTTTTTTTTAAAAAATTCCATAGAAAAATATTTTACAGTCGAACTTCCATATAGCGAATCTCAAGGGGACCAAAAAAAAATTCGTTATATAGAAAATTCGTAATATAGAATTATTTTAAAAAAAATTTATTTTTATGTATGTTGAATTTTATTTAAAATAATTGGTAATTTTTGTCTGCGTTTGATTTTTTCCATTTTTCCGTGTAGTCTACTATGCGAGCCTACATTTCTCTCACTTACAGAGAGTAGAAATGTGAATCTCACACACAAAAACAAATAAAAAATGAAAATATGTGTGTGTATGGTGAGAGTGAAAAATGTGTTTATGTAAAACTCGTTATACGGAGATCAAAAACGCATGAGCATTCGAGTTACGGGCGTAGAAAAAATTCGTAGTAAAGAAATATTCGCTATAAGGAAACTCGTTATAAGGAGATCAAAACATACTGAAAATTTAACGAAATTGCAGTGTTCTGGAAATAAATTCGTTATATAGAGAACTTCGTTGTACGGAAGTTCGTAATAGAGAAGTTCGACTGTATAAAAAGTCAAAAATAACAAAAAGTCACCATTTACAGAAGTTTATTATTCGAAAGAAAATAAAATGCTTAAATTTTCAAAAATTACAAAAACTGGCAAAAAAAAATTATAAAAAATCGGGTTATTAACAAAGTGTATCTAATTGACAATTTCAAAGTTAGAAATAAATTTAATTCAAAAAAAAAAATGTCGTAATTTTTTTTTGTCGAAAAAAGTTCATTAAAAATGACAAAAACTCACAAAAAGAAGTTAATCATTCGAAAAAAAAATTCGTATTTTTTTTTTTGTTTAAAAAGGTTCATAAAAAATCGAAAATGAGAAAAAAAAATTGTTGAAAAAAATTATTCGTAACTTTTTTTTTTTGTTAAAAAAAAGTTCATATGAAATGGAAAATAATAAAACTGCCAAAAAAATTTATGAAAAATCTAAAATAACAAAAATTTACCATTCATAGAAGTTTTTTATTTGAAAAAAAAAATTTCGAAAATTTTTGTGGTTGGAAAAAAGTTGATCAAAAACTGCCATAAAAAAAATTTTGTTGAAAATTTTTTTATTTAAAATCGAAAATGGCAAAAATCATTGGAAAAAAAATTTCGTAATTTTTTTTTTTTTTTTTTAAATAATTTAATGGAAAACATGACAGAAAACAGCCAAAAAAATTGTTTGTTGAAAAAATATGTATAAAAAATCGACAAAAGGTTGAAAAAAGTTCATAAATCACCAAAAATCACAAAAACTGTCCAAAAAAAATCAAAAATGACCAAGTTCATAAAACACCAAAAACTGTTCATAAAACACCAAAAACTGCCAACAAAAAAAATTATAAAAAATCGAAAATGACAAAGACTGCCAATTTACAGAAGTTTATCAATCAAAAAAAAATTTTCGTAAATTTTTTTTATGGAAAAAAGTTCATAAAAAATCAGAAATGTTAGAAACTGTAAAAAAAAAATTTTGTTTGAACATGACAGAAAACAGCCAACAAAAAATTTTTGTTGAAAAAAAAATTATAAAAAATCTAACATAACAAAAAGTGACATCTTAGAGAAGTTTATCATTCGAAAAAAAGCATACGTAAATATTTTTTGGTTGAAAATGACAAAAAAAAATTTTGTTGGAAATTTTTTTTATAAAAATTCATAATTTTTTTTTGTTCATATTTTTTAAAAATAATCTAAAATGACAAAACGTGACCATTTTCACATGTTTGTCATAAAGACACATTAAATTACAATTAAAATGAGCAATAAAAAAAAATTTACGAAAAAAATTATATTTTTTGATTTATATTTTTTTTATTGCTCTAGAACTGTCAATCATATGGAAAAATACTAAAGACATAAATTAAAAAAGAAAATAATTTTGTGGTAAATTTTTTAAAATTTATTTCAACAGAGTCTGACGAATCATTTTCGACTTTTTAACAATGTAAGTCAAAAAACACCTAGACATTCGACCACAGTACATAAGAATCGTATTGTGATTATTCATTAAAAAAAAATTCTGTTGCGTGGTGTAATTGGTATAAAAAAATTGGATTTTTTTTACTTTTTTGAATTTTCAAAATGGACATTTGGACCTGTCTCTAAATGGCTTGCAACGTCAACAATTGTAAAACATACACTAAGGCTTCTTTGCCTTCTCGTCCATTTCTCTACAGAACCAAAATATCCCACACATACGTTTGAGGCAAGTTTTTTTTTCGATAATTAAAATGACAACGAGGGCAACCAATAAATTATTACAATAACATTAGTCGCAATGGAAAGAAAAAACATCTAATAAACTGAAGATAGAGGAAAACTTTTGCCATCACCTCCACTGAGTTCATGGAAGTAAACTCCTCCGTGTGTGTGTCTGTCTGTGTGTGTGTGTGTATGTGCTCATCTGTGTTTATATACACGATGTACAACAACATCCTTATTAACTTTTAGTGATTATACAACAACACTTGCTTGAGGTTTTCACTTGATGACGTTGACAAATACAAATAAATCCTTAACATCATGTTGTTGCAGGAGAAGGGCAAACAACAACAACAAAAAAACATACACACACAAGTTTCAAAGCGAAAGCGGCACTTAATCACAGCAGTAGTAGTTGTTGTTGTAGTAGTAAAGTCAACATTTACTTGTAGGTCACGCACACACACCAGTACAGGCATCTAGCCGAGTACAACCAGAGTAAGAGCAAACACTATTCACATTTACACACTCACACCCAGGGCACAAGTACTCGTCGTTGCCATGTTTAATGTATTTGTAAAGGACACTTCATGATTCATGATAGCATCTGTACAGCCAGCCATACATGCATAGATGTGAGTGTAGTGGTCATGTTATAGAGTTTTATGGTACCCATACACACACACACACACACACACACGAAAAACACATGCTTATGATATATTTATGTAGGGGTATTGCTACAAACCTCTGTCTCTCTGTTTATCTCCCTCTCTATCTCTCTGTACCTGAGTGTGTGAGTGTGTGTGAGTCGTATACTTAGTAGTGTTTGCTCATTAACTGCAATGTGTCCTCGCCATATTCACTTACATTCACTTGTCGCATAAACCCCATCCCTTTTGTTCACACACACACTCTCTCTCTCGAATAATTTGCTGAAATCTACGCATTATTTGCTTTTGTAAAGCATGTAAGTATGCAGAAAATAGAAAATGAGTGTGACCACAGGTTCCGAATCCCATAAAAGGCTAACTTCTGTTGGTTGCAGGTAACACCGCGCTTTAAGGTAAATCAATGTGCGTTCTATAACTCATAATGAAATTAGAACACATTGACAGCGGGGACTCGATTGCCGAATGATTAATGTGATTGGTCATATTACAAAGGATACAACTTGTCAATTATTCAGCGCTGAAGTATTTTTTTGATTACAACAAATGCATGAGTAAGCGCCAGCGAAGGGCAGAAAAGATTCCCGTGAGCCCAAGAATCGTCGGGCTATAACTCAACTATCTAATATCAGTAGAACTTTCTGAAGTTTGCATCAACCCGAAAGTAATTAAAAATTAGTTATGATTGATGATTTTATAGCACAGGGCCTACAGGAAACCGCCCTTTGCGGAGTTTCTTGGATTTACCAATTAAATCGAAGGGAGAGTTTGGCTCGGTATGGAGTCTCTCAACTCTATGGTCGCTCTTCAGTCGAAACGTAGATTGCATATCGCTGTTCCATAAATATTTCCATGATATCTGCTCTAGGGATATCTGTCGTTCCAGTTCCTGGTATTAGGACTTTCGGCCGAGATACGGGGCTATCCAGGGAGACTCATTCGTTCATTGTCACATAACCGATGGATCGGACGACGCACTAGATGCGATAAAATTAGTTCATCACCTGAACTATTCGTATGTCGGATACTCTTCCAACAAATATTTTTCCGGCCAGCTCTGACTATCAATCGATAAGAAAATTGTTCACTCAGATCGTTTGATGGAAAGAAATTTCTTTAATTTTTGAGTCTTCTCCTCAAGTAACTTGCAGCAGAATTGCCCATTTTCACTTCAGCGGAGTCTTTTGAAAATCAAGTTTGTAGTGGTGGTCATGGTGATACATTCAATTTCAAATAATAATAATCATACGCCATGGAGGCCAACTATAAATGAAATACCTTCTTTTTAATTCCAGTGTTAAGTAACAACCAATATCACTCATACGCCTGGGAGGCAAACGATAAATGAAATATCTTCTTTTTAATTCCAGTGTTAAGTAGCGACTAACATCACTCATACGCCATGAAGGCCGAAGATAAAAGATTGTAATATAATTGTATTTACTCCTAAACATATTCTTTAAATTTTAATTTCTATCGAACCCTTGGTGCGGATAATTTAAAATAATAACACTTTCATGTAATTAACAATATTTACTGTAATTATTTTTTTTTTCTCCTAACAATGTGCTTTGAATTTTAATTTTTAGGAAACCTTTGGAAATCCTAAAAATATACTAAGAATTGTAATCAAAAATTGAATTGTAATCAAAAAAAAAAGAAATACAAAAAGGGTGGGGGAAATATTAGCAACATTTAAGGTCAACTCCTAAAAATATGCTTTAAATTCTAATTTACATCGATCCCTAAAAAACATTTAAAATAATGACAAGTAATTAGAAAAACTAAATGTAAACTCCTAAAAATATGCTTTGAATATTAATATGAATCAAAAACATGGCTTAGGCTCTGTTTAAAGCAAGATTTAATGGAATAAAATTGTATTGGAATAATTTAAAGTAATGACAACTTAAAATAATTAGAAAATTTAAATGTAAACTCCTAAAAATATGCTTCAAATTTTAATACTAATCAAAAACACGACTTAGACTCTGGTAATATCGAAAAAATGTAATATCGAAAAAAATTTATTGGAATAATTTAAAATAATGACAACATAAAATAATTACAAACTTTAAATGTAAACTCCTAAAACTATGATTTAAATTTTAATACTAATTAAAAACACGGCTTAGACTCTGGATAAAGTAATATTTTATCAAAAAAAATGTATTGGAATAATTTAAAATAATGACAACTTAAAATAATTAGAAAATTTAAATGTAAACTCCTAAAAATATGCTTTAATTTAAATTTAAATATGAGTCAATAAAAAGTAATATTTTATCGAAAAAATGTAATATAATAACTTAAAGTAAGATTTCTTAGAATAAAAATGTATTATAATAATTTAAAATAATGACAATTTAGCTAGCAAATTTTTATGTAAACTCCTAAACATATACTTTAAATTTTAAATTTAAATATGTTGGCTTAGACCCTGGTTGAAGTAATATTTTATGGAATAAAAACTATAATAATAATTTAAAATAATAATAAGTTAATATACCTAGCTAATTTTAATATAAACTCCTAACAATATGCTTTAAATTTCAATTGTAAAGTAATATTTTATATAATAATAACTAAAAATTATTAGCATTATTTACTGTATTTAATTTACTCTGAAAAGTATTCTTTAAATTTTAATTTAAAACTTTGGAAAGCCTTAAGATATACTTCGAATTTTAATTTTATGTTTTTTAGTTAAAATGGTTTCGACGTTTATTTTTGGTTTTTCATAATTTTGTTTACTTCTAAAAATATTCTTTGAATTTTAGTTAAACCTTTAGAAAGCCTTAAGACATACTTTGAATTTTAATTTTATTTTTTTTTATTTAAAATGATTTAATCGTTTCGACGTTTATTTTTTGTTTTTCATAACTTTATTTACCCCTAAAAATATTCTTTGAATTTTAGTTAAACCTTTGAAAAGCCTTAAGATATACTTTGAATTTTAATTATTTTTTTTAAATCATTTCATCTTTTCGACGTTTTATTTTGGTTTTTCATAATTTTATTTACCCCTAAAAGTATTCTTTGAATTTTATTTAAAACCTTTAGAAAGCCTTAAGACATACTTTGAATTTTAATTTTATTTTTTTTTTATTTAAAATGATTTAATCATTTCGACGTTTATTTTTGGTTTTTCATAATTTTATTTACTTCTAAAAATATTCTTTGAATTTTACTTAAAACCTTTGGAAAGCCTCAAAATATACTATGAATTTTAATTTTATTTTTTAAATCATTTCATCTTTTCGACGTTTATTTTTGGTTTTTCATAACTTGATTTACTTCTAAAAATATTCTTTGAATTTTAGTTAAAACCTTTGGATAGCCTCAAAATATACTTTGGATTTTAATTTTTTTCATAATTTCGATGTTTATTTTTGGTTTTATAATTTTATTTGCTCCTAAAAATAATCTTTGAATTTTAATTTTAGTTTTTTTTTTAAATGTTTTCATCATTTCGACGTTTATTTTCTGTTTTTACAATTTTATTTACTCCAAAAATATTCTTCAAATTTTAATTTTTATCAAACCTTGGGAACGCCTCAAAATATTCTTTAAATTGAAATGGTAATCAAATCAGAATAAAGTAGAATTTTATTTTTTTTATTTAAAACTTTTTCACCATATCCACTTTCATTTTTTATATTTTTGACCTTTTCACATATTTTTTTTAGAATTGATTTTCCCGCTTTTTAATTAAATTTTTCTTCGAAATTTTAAATGATTTCAATCGTTGTTTGTTAATGCCAATCACGTTTAACACTTTCCATTATTTCCACTTCATTAGCATTAAAATGCTGACAAATTACACATGTACCGCCAAACACCATGGAATTTCCCCCACCCCCCGCAAACTTTCGCCACCATGCAACAACTTCATTTGGCAAGCCTTTAATCTAGAACAGAACTTTATGATTTTCATAAGGGCAATTGAAATACACTTTGTTCGGGGGTTTTCCACATTCAACAATTGAATTAAGTAATTCCCAATTAATTATGCAATGGCCATAATATGTAGTATATGATTTTGCATTCACTACTCTTGTTTTACGTTTTTTTTTTGTTTGCTTTTTTCACATTTTTTTGTAATTTCAATCATTTTGGCCTTATTACGGTAGATAGCGCTCGCGCCATTCAGCCATAGACACACAGCCTTTGGCATTAAAAGCACGCACTTGATTTTTCAATTTCAATGTAAGCCGTCGCTGTAATCAGGAATTAATTAACACAAATCCGCAAATACCCTTTTTTGGGCCGCAGAACAAAACCAGACCAAAGCAATCATCGAAATTAATTATATGGAAAATAAATCCACCAAATGACGATGATGAGGATGATGAGATCATTGTCATCGATGTCCTACAGTTGGACACGAACAGTGAACGTTGAATGTAAGGCTGCAACTGTTAGAAACGCTTTGACGGTGCCAAAGGCCCAACACTATGGATAGGCATGAAATTGAAGGACACCAACAAAAGCAGTTGGACAAAAAAGAACAAAACAAAATAAAACGCTACAGGATATGCCAAGGCACAGTGGGTTGTGAAGGTACAAATGTGGTGATTTTGAAGATTTTTTTTGATTTTCTCATGACGTTCTTTGGAGACCCCCCTAGCTCAGTACATGGTCATCCCAGGGCTTGTATCCGTAACGTATAAGTTTTTAGACCACATGATGTTGTGCAAATATCAAAACCAAAAATACAAAAATTGCTGCAAATACACACTTATTTGCACTCAAATGTTGAACTTTGTTGAATTTAATAATTTTGTTGGCGTTTGTCGCAAACACGCTATTGCTTATACACAAATACGTTATATTGATAGCAAATGAGTCACATTTACATCCAAATAAGCTTTGTGTAGAAGAAAATAAGCTTTACTTGCTACAATGACCAAACATGCGTTAGACTCGTATGTAAACTTTTAAAAAAAGACATATTTTTCAGCGTGTATGCATGGTTCGACTTTGTTATTGACAATTTCGACTTGAAAACATAGAAATGAATTATATCGAACTCAAACAACGGAAATCAAAAAATGGATAAACAATAAAGATCGAAAAAAAAACTCGAAAACCATACTTGGTTTGCTGAAAATGTTATTCAATTATTATTTTTATCAATTATTTTTTTGTAATTATTTTTTTTAATTATTATTTTTCAATTATTATTTTTTTTTAATTATTATTTTTTTTAAATTTTTATTTTTTCAATTATTATTTATTTAATTTTGGTTATCAATTATTGTTTTTTTTTTTTTTTTTTTTTGAATTACTATTTACTCAATTCTTTTATTTCAATTATTTATTTTTTGTAATTATTTTTTTTTCATTAATTTTTTCAATTATTATTTTTTTAATTTTTATTTATTGAATTATTATTTATTCAATTATTATTTTTTCAATTATTATTTTTTTAACTATTTTTTTTTAATTATTTTTTTTCAATTGTTATTTATCAATTATTTTTTTTAATTATTATTTATTCAAATCTTTTGTTCAATTATTATTTTTTGCAATTATTTTTTATTCAATTATTATTTTTTTTATTATCTTTTTTTTAATTTCTTCAATTATTATTTTTTCAATTTTTATTTATTCAATTATTATTTATTCAATTATTTTTTTTCAATTATTATTTTTTTTAATTTTTTTTTTTAATTAATTTTTTCCAATTATTTTTTTTTAATTATTATTTTTTTAATTTTTTCAATTATTATTTTTGAAATTTTTATTTATTCAATTATTATTTTTTCATTATTTTTTTAATTATTTTTTTTTTAATTTTTTCAATTATTATTTTTTAATTTTTTCAATTATTATTTTTTTGAATTATTATTTATTATTTTTTTTCAATTATTATTTTTTTCAAATATTATTTTTTTTTATCATTATTTTTTCATTTATTATTTTTCCATTTATTATTTTTTCATTTATAATTATTACTTATTCAATTATTATTTATTCAATTTTTTTTTCAATTATTTTGTTTTAATTATTATTTTTTCAATTATTTTTGTTTCAACTATTATTTTTTAAATTTTTATTTATTCAATTATTATTTATTCGATTTATTATATTTTTAATTAGTTTTTTTGAATTATTATTTATTGCAATTATTATTTTTTCAATCATTTTTTCCTTTTATTATTTTTTCAATTATTTTTTTTTTAAATTTTTATTTTTTCAATTATTTTTTATCAGTTATTTTTTTTTTTTTTCAATTATTATTTTTTTCAATTATTACTTATACAATTATTATTTTTTCAACTATTATTTTTTTTAATTATTATTTTTTTAATTATTATTCATTGCAATTATTATTATTTTTCTAATTACATATTGTTTTTTGAATTATTATTTTTTTTTTCAATTATTATTTAATTAGTTATCTAATTTGCTTATTGTCTTTTAAGATAGATTGCAAATAAAGAAAGAAAAAAAAAAAAATTATTATTTATTGCAATTATTATTTTTTAAATTATTTTTTTCCTTTTATTATTTTTTAAATTTTTTTTTTTGTTCAATTATTTTTTGTTCAATTATTATTTTTTACATTTTTTTTTTGTTCAATTATTTTTTTTTTCAAATTATATTTTTTTTCAATTATTATTTTTTATTCAATTATTCTTTTTCCCGCACAAAAAAACGCTTTCTCAGACCACTGTTCAACACCGCGAGAGTTATGTTTAATTGTTTGCCAATATATACACGAATATACACACACATATTGGCCAACCTTTTTAATGTTTATTAAAGTGGTTGTTGTTCTTGTGGCCCGCTGTAGTTTGTCTGCCTCGGTCTTTGTTTTGTGAAAAACCTGGTGGTGTTTTACGGGCGTTTTTTTTTGTGTGTGTGTGTGGTATATTCATTGAGATTTAACATAAATTTTCAGTCTGCTGTGTGTTGTCATTGTATTGGCAATAAAATAGACTAGGGTTTTTTTTCGCTATCAGCGGCAACAATTAGACATAAGTCCTTTTAGATGAACATTCAATAAATACGGTGTGTGTGTGTGTGTGTGTGGTCACTCAGTGGGTTACTAACGCAATATTTCCGTTTCCTGCTGTTGGCCCATCTAGCAAACGCCCGGGTTTCCTTTTCTCTCCGTCAGACGGTGTGTCAAATATCGTGACACTAAACCATATTGCCGGCTTTTTATATTTAGTTTATGTTGTCATTGTTGTTACAGTTGTTTGGTTTGCTGCTGGTTGGCCCGGCCCTATTACTGCGTCACAGTTTATGTCCTTTTTCATAAATCCTTTTGTTTAATTAACGTTCGTACAACAATAAAAGGCTCTCTATCTCTCTCTCATTCGAAAACACGCAAGCAAATACCATCTGTACAGAGAGAGAGAGAGAGAGAGACAGAGGGGCACAACAAAATGTTAATAACATTTTATATATATGATTCAATAAATTCCATTCGGACAATAGGCTTTAAGTTGATTAAATTATTTTGTGGCCGCCATATAAAATGGCAAATTGTAAACTGAAAAAGTGAAATCAGTTGCGTGAATTCGCACCGCAAAAAAAGGACAACCTTCAGAGGGGATACGGAAAAAGCCCTGAGGGAGGGGAATCAGCAACACACAAAAGGGCTTATCAGGCTTTACAAATGTCATGAATACACACTGGAAAGTGACAAATTTCATGATAAGAAACCTAATTTTTCTATTTAAGTAGATGACAGAAACCTAAATCAGTTCCTTGCGCTTTGTGATTTTTTTTTTTGGTTCTCAGGCAAAAAGAGGGCTCTATGGCTTGAAATGGTTTGTGAGTTGCTTGTAATTCTGACAGTGGAACAAATCCACATAAAATTAGACGAAAATACTCGAAATAGTTATTAATCGAAATATATTTAAGGAAACCCCCGTTGCCTTCTCAGTGGATTGGATTATTTGGTGATGTGGTCATTGAGTCGTTTGGCATTCGCGGGGTCTGCCTCTAAAATCCAATTCCGTTCAGCAAGACAAATAAAATTTAATAGAAGTGAATTGAATTGAAAAACATCTGGCTAAATATTTCGTTTCTAATGGCCATCCCAAATTAACCGCCAGTATTTCCCCCCCAAAATGATCTGAAAATCCACAACTGACTCACGAGTCATTCGCATTAATGAGTGCTCACATATTTCAGTTTTTTTTTTTTGTCAATTGCCAAAAATGTCCCACATACATGTATTTAATTGTAGCCTTATCTAATTTTAATTAATTAACGGTACATAAGGAAAATTGTATTAACCACTAAAATGGTTATTAAATAAATTGTAACACACACACATACATACTCTAGATTGCCGGGTATACAACCAAGCCAATAAAAGACACTCTCTCTCTCTCTGAAAAGAAAAAAAGAGAATCGAGATAATCGAGATTAAAATAGAGATACTGCCGAATTGTGCCTATGAAAATGAAAAGAATTAATGGCATTGTAATGACATTAACCTTGAATCAATAAAATAAAACAACAACAACGACAACAACAACAATACTAGGTGAAAGAAGACGATAAAGCAAAAGAAGACCAACAACAAAAATTGTATAAAAATAAATTCATTTTGTCACTAAAAACGACAACAACGGAAAGACTATAAACACACCACACGCCGACACACACGCACACACACGGTGGGGGGCGGGGCCACAAGCCACAAACTATTTGTGAGTTAGGTACGATTTTGGGGTGCCTGTTTAAATTATTATTATTTTTTTATTTAATTAGAAAACAAAGTACATTTATATTGTAATTATGGATCCCAGGGTAAACCGGGCGATACAGACCATATGTCTAGATGGCTTGCCTCTGATGGGAATCGAACCCACAACCCCCACACTGATAGGCAAGCACGCTACCAACTCGCCTACTCAATGACAATATTTTTTCCCAAAAAAACAACGTCGTAAGTGGAGATACGCTTTTATTTTTTCACCTTTTTTTGCACACATAAACTTAAGATTTTATTTTGACAAAAAGTGGTGTTCTAAAAAATTTCAACTGATCCAAAAACGCCGAAAATTGTGTATTTTGGGCTCTCCTGTAAAATGTGATTTTACCAAAACCACAGAGTTTACACTATTTCTATTCGATTCTTCTTCATCTCTTGTTAGGTAATTTTTTTTAAAAATATATTATATTTATTTTGCATATATTTAATTATGCAAACAATTTAACAAAATTTAAATAAATGCTTACTTTTCAATATTCTTTATTATTTTCAAATATTTTCTTGACAAACTGTATGTGAATTATAAATAGTAATTATAATTTCTATTCGATTCTGCTGCTTCTCTTTTTGGATTTTGAATTTTTTTGAAATATCTTTTATTTAAAAAATTCAACAAAAATAATATATTTGGATGTTTATTTTTCCATATTTTTTGTTATTGTCAAACCGTATGTTAATTATCCATACTAATGATCCGACTGCGGATTGCCAACGAAAGGAAAAGCTGCAAGCCGAACAAATCCCCAATCGACCACATCCTCTCACTCCGTCAAGTCCTGGAAAAGACACATGAAAAGAAAACGCACAATACACGCACACTTTTTGCAACGACTGTACAGCCGCCTACGACTGAAACTTGGAGAGAAAAACTGTTGCGAGCCATGTCTTAGTATGAGATCCTAGAAAAGGTCTAACTCCTTTGTAGACAGACTCTGGGGGCCACTAAATTCTCTGCAAACACATAAAGCTACCGCTCTAAACCATTCACCACTGCAAGAGTACTCAGTCCGGACAAGGACAACAGCATATCATGCAATTTCTTCATTTTCTGATGGAAAACATTTCAGAAGAAACAGAAGTTAATAAAACAGACATTGGGAACACCAAAGGCCATAAGCCTTCAAAAATGTCTTGGAAAAATAATACATAATCGAAGGTGTAGGGCGAACTTTTTTATCTGTAAGGGAGTAAGCTCACGCTAATGCGGATGGTATTGACTTCGTTAGACAGATAGCGTGAGATCTAAATGGTGCCTTTTCTCGAACCGAAAAATAATTAACTTGGTCTGAGGCTAAACGAGACGCTGATACATGAATACCTGCGAAAGCAGATGAAGAGTTGCTGGGAGTTTTTGAGAGAAAGATCCTGTGGAACAAATCAATGATCCGAGCTGTGTTAAAGAGGCATAGACCAAATCAATGAGATAGTCGAGAGATGGATCCTGTGGAACAAATCAATGATCCGAGCTGTGTTAAAGAGGCATAGACCAAATCAATGAGATAGTCAAGCGCATCAAAAAAAAACAGCAATTGCTCTCTGAAATTAATCCAAATTCTTTAGATATTTAGGGGTTTACGGCAGAAACAGATTTAGCACTCTCACGGAAGTCCTCACCGGGCGCCAAGGTTTACCTTTAAAACCCCAAGGCAAACTAACCGCTCACCCATAAACCGTGCCTTTTGTGGGCTTACAGATTTCCTATGCCAACCGACGACAACAACAACAACCACAAAACTAAACGTTACTAAATTTATGGATAATAAATGGCGCTAAACCAAAATACAATTGATTAACATCTGCTGTTCGGACTACTGCTGTTTGTTGTTATCATTCCCCTTGTTGTTGTTTTCATTCCGAAAATTAATAGCAACATGTTTTTTTTTTATTAGATTATCACATCACGATCACATTCAAACATTTTGTAAACACTAAATAAACAATTTGAAATTGAATTTGTTTATAACAATTTAAAACGGCACACGTACTAAATAAAAGCAGCATTTATTTGGTTTGCTATTTTTTTTTTTTTTTTTTGGTGTACTCTCCTCTCTCTCCTATCTCACCCTCTTCGCCTCCTGTAGCTTTCTTTTGTTGCAGAACAAAAAAAGTGCCCAATTCTTTTTGTTAAACCAATTAACAAACATATGTGAATTGGAGAATAACAAAGTGTTGTGGAAGAGCGAAGGAGGGAGAAAGTGATAGAGGGGGGGCTGGGAGACCTAATAAAATGTTTAGTTAAATGTTTATTGCATTGTTATTGCATACGCAGCGTTATAGTGGAGGCAGATGATGTGCCCTACACTATGCTGTCGGTGGGTCACTTCCAGGACATCTAAATGGGAAAGAAAAAATGGATTAAATTAAATAAATGATTTCCAATTGCATCGGCCTTGTGTGTGGTTTCTCCAGTTCCCGAAACCAAGACGCCTTCCACCAGTGTTTCGGGCTTCCCTGAACGTACTTGTTGTCTAGGGACTTTCAGGCGGAAACATTTGGATTCATTCAACCGACCTGTGGGGACGTCAGTGGCATAATCTCCACTAGCCGATGGCATGATAAGATTAGGCCTTTTCTAGGCGCCGTGATACACTTCGTTCAATTGAAAAGTTATATGGGGATGAAACATCCGTGAAAAGGCCTGACCAGAGGCTTTTTTTGGTAACGAGAGTGACAGGCAATTATGGGGTTTTCTGAAAACCTAACGCTGCTATTATAAATCTTATGCTCGTTGTTGGAACTTAGCATCGTAATGGAGTTCTGTAGCTCATATAACAGTGGGGTTGTTCTAGGTACACTCGATCCCTTAGCAAAGCGGATGTCCATGAAGCTTACTTTCAATAGAGACAAGCGGAATTCGCACAGGACTCTTCTCAAGTGGTCCTTGTGAATCGAAAATCATGTAAAACCCTCTGAAGCTGTCCACTTAACTTCTCTCCGTATTGGAAATTCCATAAAATGTAAAAGCATTTGTTTTAAACTGTCCAACAGCCGGAGGATGTCCCCTATAAATTCAATGCTCTGTGTTAGTGTGTTATATGAAATAAGGGTCCCTCGCAATCCCCGCCATCTATGGCCACCATAACTTTGTAGGGCATTCCCTCTATTTATTTAGAAATGTTCAACCTCTCTACATATCGGAAATTTCATCAAATGTATCTGCATTTGCTTTTGCTTGTTGGCTCGTTTGTTTCTATAGTTTCCAGTTAGTTTAGATTGGTTTCAGTCTTTTGTTTTTTTCCGTTTCGTTTCGTACAGTTCAGTTCTTTTTTGTTGTGTATTCGGGATATTTTCGCTTGTAATAAAAATTGTAATGAAAAACAATTTTTTGGTTGAACCCGTCCGTCCACCAGTCCAGTCCGTCCAATGTACATACGTACATTTATTGAAATGTTTGTCGGTTGTTATTATTGCTTTGTTTTGTGTTATTCATTCATTTAGTTGTATTGCCCCCACCTATCCTTACCAAGCCCATCCCCTCACCGTCATCCCTTGCAGTATTTTGGCATATAGAATGGCTGTCGTCACTTTTGTTTCAAGGGAACACGAGAAACGCACTGGAATAGCACCTATCGGTAACACACACACAAACATAGTCCAACGCCCGATTCGATTACGCTTGCATGTGCTGAAATCCATTTGGAATATGAAATGATAAAATTTAACGTTTAATATGAGTGTATCCGTACTTGAACGTGCACGAGCTCTTAAAGGGAAATAAAAATATTTTGTGATGGTTGTGAATTGAAATTGTTTTGAAATACTCGGTGAAACACTCGAGAAGAAATGTTGGCATACATGTCGTTGTAGGTATGACGAATGAAATCTGGTTGTCCTTTGATGTTATGATAATCCCTTATTAGTCCAACAATAGGCGAAATAAGCAGATGACTTGTCCCCGACGTTTCCTGTTAAGGAAAATGAGTACTTTGATCAGAACATTCATCATAAGTCACGTTGAAATTAAGAATTGATATAAAGCATACGCCCTGTGGGACATTGAAAAAATACGCGAGTTGGTGCGTGCTTGCCTATCAGCTTCGATTCCCACTGGTCTGTGGCTGCAAAAATCTAGCCCGGTTTACCCTTGCACCCAAAATTATAATAAAAAAATTACTTTGTATTGTAAAAAAAATAAAAAATAAAAAATAAAAAATAAAAAATAAAAAATAAAAAATAAAAAATAAAAAATAAAAAATAAAAAATAAAAAATAAAAAATAAAAAATAAAAAATAAAAAATAAAAAATAAAAAATAAAAAATAAAAAATAAAAAATAAAAAATAAAAAATAAAAAATAAAAAATAAAAAATAAAAAATAAAAAATAAAAAATAAAAAATAAAAAATAAAAAATAAAAAATAAAAAATAAAAAATAAAAAATAAAAAATAAAAAATAAAAAATAAAAAATAAAAAATAAAAAATAAAAAATAAAAAATAAAAAATAAAAAATAAAAAATAAAAAATAAAAAATAAAAAATAAAAAATAAAAAAAATGCGTTATTTTAACAAAAACCAAAAAAAATAGTTGTATTTGTTAGGCGTGCTTTTTTTGCTGGACAAGTACACAGGCAACTCTCAAGTTTTCCTAAATAAAGTAAATTTTCGAAAGATCTAAGTCCCTTCTTTTCAAATACGGCGATACTCAACAAAGTTACAGGCAAAAAGATGTGCGATGGTGGCCACAACTTCTTTTAGTCTTAATGAAAATTTGAACAACTCAGTTAGTTCCTTATGGATTTTAGAAAAGCGTCCCAGCGTGCACAAAGATAAGCCAAACCGGGTTTTGAACCGGATATCAAGATTTTGGGGTTTTTTGAGAAATATCACAGACCAAATATTGTTTCGACAAAACCAGCGAGACTTCCCAGGTATTTCACCTTCATCTTTTATGTAGCAGTGTGTAATTTAACGTCCGATTTTTTGATTTGATGGAAATTTCCTTCCAGCTTCTCTAAGGCCCGTTTACCGAAAAGACCACGTTGTGGTCGGTCGCACGGCTTCTACTTCTGTAGATGTCCTTACATAAAATCTTCCCGGTGGTCGAATAAACCCTAAATAAAACCTTTCGATCTGTCGGTTACAGCAACAATGTTCTCCTCGGTACGCGCCCTACAGAAACCATTTGGTGGATTGATGTCGCATGCAGTCAAAATGGTAAAAAATCCTCTAGTGGGACGATTCTGACGACCATAGACATGAATTTTATAATAAAAATAATGTTTGAATTAGGATATCTAGCCACTAGATTGTCCTTGGCTTTGTATTTATGCTGACTGTTTTTTTCTTTCTTCTAACCGAGAGGCCTCAAATTGAAAAGATGCGAATTAAAAGCTTTACCTCCAAAGAGAAAATTTAAAAAAAATATCTAAATTTTTGGGAATTTGTCTTTCTTTTATTTATTTTTCCCTGGGTGTTCCTTGATTCTCAGCCATGTTTGTCGTTTCGACTATCAGACTAGTTTGTCATATGAAATACCAAATATGGTTGGGCAGGGTTAATGAAATGACTAAAAATTTAAAATTTTACACACTGAAAAAATTTCCATTTCTTCAGAAACGAATTTTCTCGATTCTAAAATGCCATAACATTTCTTTGAGTGTTCGTTGATTCTCCATCATGTTTTCAATGGAATGCATTTAAATCGGTTTTCTTTTTACTTCAATAATATTCGACGATAAAAAAAAACGGGAATACTTGAGATAAATATTAAATATCATTCATTCATAGATGCCGTCATTGTATGTCTGTGTGTGTGTGTGTGTGTGTTAGATAGAATAATAATAATAAAAACTATTTTAAAATACCCCAATCGAAAATCCATCCATCTACATATATGTGAAGTCCATTAGCATTTATACTAAATTTATTTCAAAATTATATGTAAATTTCGCGCTGCCGAAAAAGTAAAACATTGTAAAAATAGAGGAAAAACGTTGTTGTTTCCATTTTAAAAATGTATTTTTAGTTCAAATGTGCTAACAAAGACGACTGAACACAAACAACATCAACAATAGGTGAGGGAAAAGTTCATGAGTGATTTGCTGCGCCGTGTCATTTTGACTTAAAATGTCGACGTAGCGCAAAAAAATTCGTAAAATTTTGACACATTTGTCGGAATGTTTCAAAATTTAGTGTTATATTAATTTATTTATGTATGTTTTTTTATTGTTGTTGTTAGCAGGTTAAGGAGGTTTTAATGATTATTGGCGGCTACTGTCTGCTGTGAATAAACGCCCCCTTAGAGATACTTAAGGTTTCTTCAAGATTCTATCCATGCGACCACAAACGACCGGTGAAAGCAACAATCCACCACTTCATCAACAGCACGATCACCGCCTCCAGACTCTTCATCGCCACCGTCGTCATGCTCAGCATCATCTTCGACGAACGCCAATGTCATGGCTGTGGTTGTTTTTTGTCGTTGTGGTTTTTCTCCACCCCAAAAACAAAAACATACAAACAAACCATTTCCAAAAATAAAAACAGCAACCGCACATTTAAATATTTTCTTTTGGAAAATAAATATTTCACTTCGGCGCCCCTCAAGCACTAAATGAAAGACGACATGAGATGGATTTCACAAAAGTAGACGTTAGTTATTTGTCCATCCTGGGGCTCAGGTGGCGAAAATGAAATGGATTTTGTTATGCCCAAAGAAGATATACAGACTACAGCACCCCCTCAACTTATCCTCGGCCGACTTTACGTAGTGAGTCTTCCATCCAGAGCGGAATGGAACCGTGGTGGTCTTATCGCTGACTTCAACGTGCAAGTCGGAGTTGGCTCGCGAATATTTTCAAGTGAAGCCAACCTTTAACTCTAACGTCTTCCGACTGTCTCCAGCGTCTTCTAGGCAGAAGATTTTGCCACAAAGGAAGCCTGTCTGCTATTACTACATCAACACACTACTGGACGGATCTGTATCAGCGTTGACAGCCAATCGGCCTTACTCTCTATAAAATAAAATAAACGGTCTTGGCAAGACTGAGTCTTTCGTCGCTGGTAACCTTGGTGTGGATACCTGGCCACTGGAAAACCTGGCCTGTATATAATCGGAGGAGATTTAAATCTTCCATCGACTACAACGGGAAGGGTATATCTCGACTAATATCCGTACTCACAGGACACGTATTGGTTGACAACCACGCATGACGCCTAAATCTACAGTACAATTATCACTGCCGAAGAAGAGACGGTGGAACATTTTCTCTGCGGATGCCCTGGCCCGTTCATTGTTCCTGGACGATAACACCGACGTATCTCCAGCAAATCTATTAGAATTTGTCTATACCGGGACAGGCGAATTGTGGAGTGAAAGAATTTCAATGGGCAGCAAGAACAAAGGTGTAAAGTTCAACTATTCGATTTTTGGTGATCCGAACATGATTTTTATCATATTTAACATCATAAATTATTAATAAAAAAAAAACAACCAGTCTACTTATGACTATTTTCTAGTGCAAAAAAAAACTCAAGCCAACTCCGTAATATAAAAAAAATGACAAAAACTTGGCCATTAAAACAACTCAACTCAACTCAGCTTAAACTGCCAATGCCTTCTCTGTACTTTTGACCTTACAAACACAAAAAAAAACTAAAGTCATATTGTAATTAAATTATAAACAAAGCCAGCACTAAATCAGTAAGTAACTAAAATATGAGAAGCCACAAGGCGCAGTTTATTCGGTTTAAGTATTGAGGGCATGCTTACATTACAAATTCAATTCATAATCACACAATTGCGACTGAAACAATCAGGGAATCCAACGATTCAACTCAATAGTAACTGCCAAACTGTCAGCGATAAGCGGTCTATTGTGATTGAAGTGATCACAGTGATGCATAGTCGTAGGACAGTTAACAAGATCAGTTGGCACAGGGTGTGCCGTCTTTGATGTCAGTGTGTATAACTGGAATGACTTTGACATTTGTCAAGCGCTTAGTGTGAGTAGACATGTTTGTGAAACGTCTATTAAACAACATGGAATGTATAATGTAAATGTGTAGAGATGGGATTCTACCCGGTTTTTACCCGATATATGAATATATTCTTTTTTTTTGGGAATTTATTTGACTATTTATCAAAATCAATTGAAATGTTTTGACTGTCCACGAAATATTGAATGTAAAAACTACAACAAAATCACCATAAGTAAAGACTTTGGAATATGTGGAATTTAAAGCAATTTCAAATAGGTTCGAATTCAACTAATATAGCATTCATCGGGTAAATTTTGCTTTTAAAAAAACGTCTACGTCCCTTCTTTTTAAATGCGGTCAGAAAAGAAAAGTCGATTGACAACACTGTCCAAAAGAAACTGCGGAACAGAATAGGGACCCGATAATTCTGAAAATGCACTATGATAAGATCATTTTTGTTTAAAATTTAAAAAAAAAAATACAATAATTTTTATAAAACAAAAATACAATAATTTTTTAGACACAATACAATATTTTTTTTAAAAAAATATAAAAATAATTTTATTGAAAAAATACAATAATTTTAAAAAAATATGTACAAAAATGTGAGAGAATATAAAAAAACTTTTAAGTTTGTACCTTTAAAAAAAATACAACAATTTAAAAAGAAATACAAAAAAAATGTAGAAAAAAAATAGAACAATTTTTTAAAAAAAAAATTCAAAAAAATTTTCAACAAAAAAATTTTTTTTTAATAAAATACCAACAACAATTTTAAAAAATATGTAGGAACATTTAAAATCAAAATAATTCTTTAAAAAAGTACAAAACAAAAATTTGAAAAAAAAAATACAACAATTTTTAAGACAAATACAATAATTTTTTTAAAAACAAATACAACAATTTTTTTTAAAAACAAATACAATAATAAAAAAATTTACAAAAATTTTTTGTTAAAAAAATAAAATATTTTTTATAAAAACAGTACAACAATATTTTTATAAAAAATACAATAATTTTTTTTAAAAGTTTTGTATTTTATTTAAAAAAATACAAAAATGTTTTTTTAAAATATACAATTTTTTTTTAAAAAAAAATGTGTACTAAGATTTAAAAACGAATACAAACTTACAATAATCTTTTAATAATATGCAATATTTTTTTTTAAAAAATACAAAAATATTTAAAAAAAAGTACAACAATATTTCTGGAAAAATATACAAAAATATTGTTTTTAAAATATACGAAAATATTTTAAAAAAAAATATATACAATATTTTTTCTAAAAAAATACAAAATACTTTATAGAAATAATAATACACTTTTTTCAAAAAAAAATACAGAAAGTTTTAATTTCAAATGACCCAAAGTTTTTTAAAAAAATTATTGTATTTTTTTTAAAAAAATTATTATATTTTTTTAAAAAAAAATATTGAATTTTTTTTATGTTTTTTTTTTACAAAAATATGTTGTATATTTTATAAAAATATTTTTGTATTTTTTTAAAAAAAATATTTTGTTTTTAAAAAAATACAAAAATGTTTTTATAAAATATACAACATATTTTTAAAAAAAAATAAAAAACATGTTTAATTAAAAACTGACTACAATATAGACCGTAATCTTTCAAATGACCCAAAATTTTTAAAAAATTATTGTATTGTTTTTTTATTTATTATAAAAAAATATTGAATTTTTCTAAAAAAAAAGTTATTTTTTTACCAAAACAATTTTTGTTTTTTATTAAAGTATTGTGTTTTTTTTATAAAAAAAAAATTGCTGTTTACAAAAATATTTTTGTTTTTTTTTTTTATAAAAAAAATTATTGTGTTTTTATAAAAAATACAAAAATGTTTTTATATAATATACAACATTTTTTTCAAAAAATATTATTTTAGAAAATATTTTTAAAAAAATACAATTTTTTTAATAAAAAATACAAAAAAAAATTAAAAAATATGTCCAATAATTTTTCTAAAAAAAAATACAAAACGTTTTTAATTATACCGTTAAAAATAAAAATTGCTGTTTACCAAAATATTTTTGTTTTTTTTTTATAAAAAAAATTATTCTGTTTTTTATAAAAAATACAAAAATGTTTTTATAAAATATATAACATTTTTTTCAAAAAATATTATTTTTGAAAATATTTTTTAAAAAAATACAACAATTTTTTTTAAAAAAAATACAAAAAAAAATTAACAAAATATGTCCAATAATTTTTCTAAAAAAAATACAAAAAACATTTTTAATTATACCGTTCTCTTTCGAATGGCGGAAAGTTCGTACAAATCGGCTAATCCGTTGCAGACAGCTGGATTTTTTAACAAAGCCCAGAAATGTACAAAAAAAACCCAAAAAATCCGTTCTAGGTACATTTATTTACCCATTTTGCCGGCTATTTACCAATTGGGTTTTCACCCTTTTCCCATCTCTTTAAATATGACAATACTCCTGTCGCTTTATCCCTCCAAACCAGAGTGGCAGCCACTCATCATCCATCCAATTCATATATTCCACGATCTATTTGTTCACCAGTCAATCAATCTGTCCATATGTATCTAATTAAATCATTCCAACTCACTCTGCTAATCTTCCTGTTCTCTCCTATGGTTATCTGCCCGCCCATCAGTTAGTTAATCCCTAGGGTCAGTACACAGCCGCCCGCTTACTCTGCATATGCAAATTTTGAAAATATATAAACATTAAATTTTTTGAATTTCAACGCCAAATCCCCCACCCCACCCCCTCCTATATTTTATACTTAATTTATTACGCTTTTCTTTTATTTTAACTTTTTTATGGACTCTTTTTTGGCAGATGTTTTGGTCAGTTTTTATTTTAATTATTTCTTTTTTATCTGTATTTATTCTGTACCAAACCGAATTGTTATTATTGTTTTTTGTTTTATTTTCACCAAACACAACAACAACACAAAAATGTGATCATCATTAGTGGGTGTCATACTTGGGTGAAATCACATTTTACGGACGTTGTTGGATTTCACATAGCTGGTATTTTCTGATTTCTGTTGGTTTCTTATTTATTTCACTTTTTTTTCTCTCTACTTTTAATTATACACACACTTTGGCTATTTTTTCACGTTGTCGTCTTCGTGAAAGTGAAAAGTGAATGACTAAATTCAAGGAGAGAGAGAGAGCATTTTTGGTTTTTCAAGAAAAATTATTCAATGCGAATGATGAAAATGCTTACAAAATAAGATGGATTTTGTTTAATAAATAAGAAAAACCAAATTGTGTGCTCTTAAAAAATGTAACAAAGTGTGTATCGATCAAACAACAAAGTTAAAAAAAAACAAAACCGGATGTAGGCGAGGTGGAACGGTAGAAATGTAAAAAAAGTAATAGGCAAATTGGTAATATTCCTCGAACTTAAATAGACAAAATATTTGTTCATACTTCTCACTAGTTGTGCTTTTCATTAAACCCATTGGTGAAATTGACCTTTAAACCGCAGAAAAATGTCCAACGATTTCAAATTGCCGCTCCTAAGTGGCCAATTATTATCGCCGAGACGGCTGATAACACGATTACCAAACTTGGTGAGCAAATTATCGACTGAGGCCTGGGTTGTGTGACAGCGCTCCCCATTCTGCTGAAACCAAAGATCGTCCTCATTACTTTCCCATAAAATAAATAAAATGTATTAAAAACAAGTGAATGTGTTAATATTTTAAAAAAATATGAACTCTAAGTGAAATACAATTTTCGAATTTTGTTTTATTGAACAGCTAAAGTCGGTGTCGACTCCGCTGGTTCTATGGACCAAATTGTTGAGTTCATTTAATATTGTAAGCAAAACATGCAAAGCTTTTTGTAAAATTCACCTTAGACCGGTGGGTGAAATGTTAAGTTCTTGAGATGTTCCTGGACAGGACATTCTCGTACCATACAAAGGCGAGAACCGCGAGTATTGGCCACTTGTCTGACAGTCCCACAAAAACTTGCGTACATCAGACGCGGTGGTTGCCCCATTAAACTTTGGTCTTTCGAAGTAAGACACAGAAGAGAAAGGAATCAGTAGAACTGTCGTTATGCCACTGACCAGGCAACTCACTCCTCTTGTGGGCAGATTGCTCGGCAACCCTGAAAATACTTTTATGACCAGTGCTTCTGTGACTTCTTTAACGCAGAAGAGAAAATAATCAGTAGAACTGTCGTTAGAGACAATAGAGACAATAATATTAAATCACTATTTATATTTAATCGGTTGGCTGTTGATATTTATCTGTGGCTGATGTTGGTTTTGTTCTCTCCTTTGTCGATTGGTTCATAATGTGTCGACTGTCCCTTTGTCAAGAGGATGATCGGTAGGGTCGTGAGTGAGAGGCAGTAATTTGCTATCATTCCATGTTCCGATTGGCTGTTGATACTTATCTGTAAATGAGCTTGTTAGTGTTGCTTAACCCTCTTGTTTCGGGCCATAATGTGTGACCCTCTCAGTTGTTAGGGGTGGCTGAGTGGGGCAGTAATTTTCATTCACTCTCTTATTAATATTTTTCTTTAACCAGATGGCTGTTGATATTTTTCTTTTATATATTTTTGTAGAATTTAAGCATTATAATATCATGGCTCTATCCGTTGATAAAAAACACCACTATTATCGCATAAATGGAATACAACTCGCATATATGGGCAGGGGCTCCATTAACATCTTTGAAGCTTCTGGACCGTGTACAGAGGAGAGCGGTGGTGATGATAGGGGATGGTAGGGTATCCAGCTCTATTGTCTCCCTACAGCATCGCCGAAATGTGGGTTGTGTATCGCTATTCTATAGATATTTTAATGGTATCTGTTCAGAAGGTATCCGTCGTCTGGTCCCTGACGTTAGAACATTTAGCCGGAATACTCGGCTATCCAGGGTCTCTCATCCGTTCATTGTCAAATGGCCGGTTGACCGGACGACGCACTATAGAGAAAATTCGTTCTTCAGCCGGACTGTTCGTTTGTGGAATAATCTTCCTGCCATTACCAAATTCAAGGCCAACGTCAACAAACACTATTTCCCATCGCTAACACAGTGCATTGCATTTATAGGGGGCATCCCCTGAGTGTTAGTCAAAAAAAAAAAAAAAAAAATACCAACATTTCCCACTCCACTTACAATTCACTCAAATTTCAAATTTATTCTTATACTTTTTGTCAATGTCGCTTGTTTGTTTGGAATTCATTAAAGACCACAACACAGCACCGTTTTATTTCCAATATCCATAAAACAAAGTGTTCGAATCACTTGTTTTTTTTTTTGCTATTCCCATGGTTATGTTCCTACATCTTAAATATGTGCATAAATGTCCTCGATTTGTCCGTTCTGTTCGACGAAGAATTCCAGAACAGCCAAGTGAATTGAACGGAAACTCAGAAAAAGATTCGAAACAAAAAAAAATGGTGTAAAAAACACAACAAATTACAGCGGGCATCGGCGACAGGGAGATGTTAGAAGTAGAAAGAATTGGAGTAAAAAAATTAATAAATAAAATATTAAATAAATAATTTAATAACTTCCGAATAACCACATTTCACATTCAAACCTTGTGCCACTGTACGCCCATGCTGTAGGTTCTCTGTTATCAACAATCTGTGAATTTACTGAAGCGCAGAGTTCTTCTTTCCGCCTGATGCAGTCATTCGGCCACTGCCAAACGAATTCAGGTATTTTGTTGTTGTTTTTTTTTATGGTCGACTCCAACTATAACACAAACATGGTTAAATAGTGATACCGCCAAAATTGTCTGACTCGTGAACTGAGCTTTGCCATGAGATCATATGGGCTTCGCATACCGACACACATTGAAATAAAGTTAAAGTTCGAAATGCAAAAAAAAAGAACAAAACAAAACAAAAAAACATCCAAAATGTGTCGTTTAAATTCCCATACATTCGTGTAGATATGTATGTTTATCGGTACATATGTACATTCGGCATGAGAGACTGTAGAGAACTGACAATTCAAACTTTTCAATGTTAGACCAATCATAAGTTTGAAACTATTAAATTAAATATTTAAAATTTATTTGTTTTGCATGATAATCGTTAAAATGTTTTTTTTTTTTGCAAATTCATTTCTAATATTAGACTTTCAGATCATCTGGCAGGCTCAGTGGAATTTATTTGGGACACCCTGTATTTCCTACCAGCACTTGCATCTGTGCAAGAATACACAGACACCCTGTACTTCCTACCAGCACTTGTATCTGTGCCAGAATACACAGGCATTTTAAAACAGAATCAGAAAAGATTCTGCATCGATCGGTCTACCACACCCATGGCAGGCGTATTTGTATATTTTTTTTAACTAATTCGGTTTTTGACCTAATTTTTTTATTTTGAATATGTCCCACCGTAGCCAAGGGAAGAGGAATTGTGGGATGCAATTCATACCACAGACCTACTCTTTCTCGATCGGTAAATCATTTATTTATTTTATTTATTTATTATTAATTACAATACAAAGTAAATTTATATTCTAATTTTTGGGTCCAAGGGTAAACCGGGTGACACAGACCATATGTTTAGATTTTTGCAGCGACAGACCAAAGCCTCTGGTGGGAATCGAACCCACAACCCCCAAGCTGATAGGCAAGCACGCTACCAACTCGCCTACCGGGGCGCTTGGGTAAATCATTAATTGCAAAACGATTTCAATAAATTCTTCTATTCAAATGTCAGCGTAATTCCTCTTTTGTATATGAAATTGAATTTATTTTTAGGATTTAACCCTTCTAACGCCAAATATTACCATAATCTGTTTGTTATTTAAAGCTGGCAATACTTAATCTGAAAATAATTGGAAAATATTTTTATTTCGCAATTTCACCGCATATATTGTTAGTCCCGATTCCAACTAGGCACTCTTAATTGTCTTAAGTCTCAGTTTGTAGGAGAGAAATGGGAATGGAAAGGGAAAGGGAACAAACTTGTCCGTACTGGCAATTTCTTTTGTGGTTTTTGTAGTGTGAAGTTGGCTGCAGATGTAAAGGGAAAAAACCTGTCCGTAATGGCAATTCCTTATGTTTTCTATCGCTGCTGCAGATGTAAAGGGGAAAAATCTGACCGTAATGGCAATTTCTTTTGTTTTCTTTCATAGTATGAAGTTGGCTGCCGATTAAAAGGGAAAAAATTTGCCCGTAATGGCAATTCCTTTTGTTTTCTTTCGTACTGTGAAGTTGGCTGCAGTTGGAAAGGGAAAAAACCTGCCCGTACTGGCAATTCCTTTTGTTTTGTTGGTAGTGTGAAGTTCTCTAGACAGATGTGACCGCACTTAGGTAGGAAATAGTCTCACACAAGGTCTTTGCTATCAGGACCCGTTGCCTCAGATGTTGAATCCTTCAATAGAGGGCACTGTCTGATTGGAAAGTCGTTAGTGGCGACTTTTCAATGAAAGGAAAACTTGGAAAACTACTGCTTAGTGTGTGGCAATGAATAGCTAGGATTTAATGTCATCGATTTTTTGGCTGATAGAAAATATTTCAGTACTATCCAAATTTTACCAAATTTGTTTACTAATTTTTCGAATTTGTTCCATTTGTTTTTTCATTATCCATCGTCTGCTAAACATTATCCCCAATAGTATTTCCCGTTCTTTATTTTCAACTTTATATTAACATGCTTTTCCCTAAACCTGTTGAAAATATTCATATACAATCCCAACTCGCCCGCTCTCACCCATTATCCATTCCCATCAATACCACATCATTTACGTCCATGTTGTTCTCATATGCTAGGCAGCAGACTCCCTTGTCTTCCATTCTGTTCGTGCATCTTTACGGGCTTTGGCAACTGTTGTTTTGAATTTTTAATTTCCTCTAATAACGTTTAATAAACTCTAATCATTGAGCGCTAACTATAGATAGAACGGCAGACCGGCAAACATAGCGACCGAACGACAACATGCTTTCAAAACTTGGATAATATTTAAGAATACAAAAGATACACGAGACGTGGGCACTTATATTTGGTGGCTACTTACTTAAGTAAGGAGATGATTATGATTAAAACTGTCGTTATTCAATTTAGCATTTCGACAACAAGACGCGCGACTGCAAGAAGAGAGCGAGCGCACAATGTTAGGCGGACGGACACACAGTTCGGGTGGGTGAGTTTGCCTTAAAGTGACCATCTTCGTAGCTAAGTTGGAGTGCATCGATATTGTATGAAGTCGTCTTCTTCTTCTACTCCTACTACTGAAAAATTGTAGAGGCAAGTGAAATAAAAAAAAAACATCTAACAAGGGTGTAGATCCGTACTACAGAAAAATGGTAGAGCCAACCGAAATAAAGTACACCTAATAATGTTGTAAAAATACTCTTTCTGCTGAAAAATGGTAAAGGCAACTGCAATCTAAACAGCTAATAATCGAGCAAAAAGCTCTTAGCGAAAACTGGTAGAGGAAACTAATAATGGTTTCACTCATTTCAGATGTCGCTACCATTTTTCCGTTGTAGGAAGATGTTTGCGCCATTATTAGGTGGACTTTATTTCAGTTGTCGCTACCATTTTTCAGTTTTAAGGACCCTGTTGCAATCAACTGTAATTACCGTTTCTTGTAATTGTTTAAAAATCTTTTTTACATTTTCTTTTCAGTTTTTAATATTTTGATTTTTTGTGCAAATTTTGAAAAATGTGATTTCTATTTTTGAATTTGTTCAACTGTTGCTCATACATTGTCGAAGCTATAGCTCTCTGGGTTATTTTCTATTACAAAGTATGCGATTTTTTGGCTTTATTAAGATGTCAAACTTTGGTTTTTGGCTGTGCCAAATATAAAATGAAAAATAAAATTTTTTTTCAATAAATTTGTACATTTAAAATCATGCAATTAATGTAAGGAATTTTTGGACAGACAATGTCTTCTCTCCAATCCTTTCGGTCACTACTAAAGAAACCTGGTACTGCTAAATAATAAAGTTACAAACGTAAGGACAAATTGTTATGTAGGCCTGTTCTTGGGTCTCTGCTGCCTACTTGGGGCTGCTAGAGAACTAATAACAAATTGCGAAATACAAAAGACTCCAACTCCCGATTCACACTAGACAATTCAACTTGCTGCAATTTGTTGGATTCCCCTTTGAACTTGCCACTTGTGTTCACACACGGCCTTTCAGTTTCGGCAAAATATGAAAATAATAATAAAATATAAATAAAAAAAAACCTTTTGGATTATGAAATAAATAAATGAAATGAAATAATCTGCAACCAACTTCACACTAGGAAAAACTCAAAAGGAATTGCCATTACGGGCAGATTTTTTTCCCTTTCCATCTGCAGCCAACTTCACACTAGGAAAAACACAAAAGGAATTGTCAGTACGGACAAGTTTGTTCCCTTTCCATTCCCATTTCTCTCCTACAAACTGAGACAATTAAGAGTGCCTAGTTGGAATCGGGACTAATAAAATATGCGGTGAAATTGCGAAATAAAAATATTTTCAAATTATTTTGAGATTAAGTATTGCCAGCTTTAAATAACAAACAGATAATGGTAATATTTGGCGTTAGAAGGGTGAAATCCTAAAAATGAATTCAATTTCATATACAAAAGTGGAATTTACGGTGACATTTGAATAGAAAAATTTATTGAAATAGTTTTGCAATTAATGATTTACCGATCGAGAAAGAATTGCATGTCACAATTCCTCTTCCTTGGGCGGCGGTGGGACATATTCAAAATAAAAAAATAGGTTAAAACCGAATTATTTAAAAAAAATATACAAATACGCCTGACATGGGTGTGGTAGACCGATCGATGCAGTATCTCTTTCTGATTCTGTTTTAAAATGCCTGTGTATTCTTGCACAGATACATGTGCTGTAGGAAAGTCTGAAAGTCAAATATTAAAAAATGAATTTTAAAACAAAGAACTCTTGTAAAAATACAAAACATTTTAACGATTATCATGCAAAACAAATCAATTTTTCCTTTCTTCTCGCTTCAATAAAATGAGAATTGCGACAATTACAATTGCCTAGTGAGCAGCGGGACTAAGCCTAGGTTTGCCTGAACTTAATCAACACATTAAAGTCACATCGTTTACATCGGCTCAATTCCAATAGAACGATCCCCCGCAAAGCAGGATGTATGATGGTCACCTTAGTTATTTACATAAACTTATCGTTTGATTTTTAATTAATCCCATAAATAATTCAACAGCCATCAAACATATTTGAAATTGTTTATATATGATAAAAAAAAAACATTGGACAGACAGAGCGGCTAATTATTAATCAATACCTTATCTTCTGGTCGTTTGCTACGAATATTCAATAGATGTTGACGAGTTTTATGTTTTTTTTTCCTTTTTGTTGATTTAAATATTTATTTTTAAAAATGCATATAATTAATTTTGCATAATTTTCTTATAAAACAAACAAACACACACACCTTCTTTTTTTCACTGCACATATGACAAGTGACAGAATTTGTGGTAGAATTTTTTTTTTTTTTTTTTTTGTTGTCATAGGATTTATTTCTATTTCAGTTTTTCATTTCATTTCATTTTTCTTTCAAAACACTTAAAAACAAAAATATCATAAAAAGAAATATTATTTTTTTTGCATGATAACTTTTGGCACTTGTTTTGGGTTTAGGATTTTTTTTTTGTTTTTTTTGTGTGACGTTCTTTGTATATATTTTTCCCAACAACAAAGTATTTTGTTGTTTTTCTTTTTTGCTATTCACAAATATTTTATCTTTAATTTATTATAATTTTGTTTTTAGTTTCTTTTCTATTCTATTCGCTCTTTTGAAATACTTTTTCGATACAAGAAATTTATAAAAATTTAATCTTTTTCTTATAGTTTGTATTTTATTCAAATTGTGGAATTGTATTAAATCGTTTATTTCGCATTCAACCGCTCTCGTTTGGCGCTGTCAACTTTTCTGTGTTCGTATTCTTGCGCCGTTTGCGCGTAGACTGAGGAGCTAAAATGTATTTTAGAAGATCTCAGCCCAAGAAAAAAGCAACAACAACGCACACATAGAGATTTAGCAGCAACTATGTTAGTAAACCTTCGGAACGAAAATTATCATAAAAGCTTGCCTCTCTGCCTCTATCTCTCATTCAGCTGTCGCACTGATAACATTTAAGAGAACTGTTTGTACTTGGATGAGAACAAAAGAGCTTTTTTTTGGTATTTTGAATATCGTTTTGAAATGAACATGAGTTTAATATAATCGTGGACGTTTTGTTGCATCTGGATTTGCTTGAGGCGTTAGCTGTTCCGAGGTGGCCAATAGACATAGCAGAGATGGCCGGTAACACGATTAACTTGGCAAAATTGATCTTCGAAATGAAAATTGCGACAACGAAAAAAACTACTCGCCCTCCAATGTCGACAATAAGGGTCTTAACCCTTAAATGCGCAGAGTATATTATGAGTTTCAACCACAAAAGTCTACATAATTTCCCAGTTTTTTATACAAATTAATAAATTATGAATTATTTTGGCACAGAATGCTATTATTCGCCAAACCTGATTAATTCCCTGTCATAAACGTTGACCTGGTAAGCTGTACATTGCGACAAAGTCAAAATTTGGTTGTATCCTATAGGATACACCGCCCATTTAAGGGTGAAATGATATGAAATGGCCTCACAAGTTCAAATATGGAATTATTTTTGAGATAAATGTAGTGCTGGCCATGTAGGATACGTTAAATGAGTGGGATATTTCAGCTAGCATTTTGGAAATGTCCCCAAAATAACGATAGCCTTACTAACGGGTATTTAATTTCCTCAGGAGTTGAAATATATTTATTTTTTTCGGCCCACAGTGGACTTGGCAAACGAAAAACGGCCAGCGTACTTTTTTGGACACTTTGGTACTCAATTGAATCGTAATACCCATGTACGTGTTTCAAATAGGCAACTTCTTTTTAATATTTAGTAAAATAATGTTTCGAATTTTTAGTTGTATCTAGAGGAGATAGTGAGGATTAAATAGATGGTTTTTCTACAATTTCTCTACATCTTTTGACGGAAGTTTTACCACTTCAGCCACGGCTACAGAGTTTACGTCTCCTCCAGCTTTACCATTATCCCTAGGCGTTTCTTTCCGTTTGAATCTTCCTCTATTTGCGATTTCGCTGTAGCTTTTGCCGTACCCAAAGGTATAAAACTCTGGCCGACATTACGATGCTGTAAATTACGATTAACAGTGCCTCGTATACTCGTTTCTAAATTATTGGCATAGACATCGCTGGTTAATTCTTGAACATCAGGTTCCTTGTCCGATTTGGCTTTGGCCACGGCCTCATTCACTTCTTGTTTAATCATATCATCAATTGTCTAAGAGAAAAACCGACAGACAGGTTACAATGGAAATCGAACAACAGCAAACCAATGCTTACCTTAAACTCCTCTTCCGCCATCAGGCACTGGCTCAGGCATAATTCACGAAATCTCATTAGGGGATCATTTTTCTGGCGCATCATCTGAATTTCCTCTCTATTACGATAACTGGTGCCCGGATCGGACATGGAATGGCCATGATAACGATACGTTTCCATTTCCAGGACCAGAGGGCCACAGTGGCTGGCATGCCTTAGGGCAAATTCTGCAGCGCTGCGAACTGCCAAAACATCCATGCCATTCACCCATAAACCGGGTATATAATCACCGCGTGTATAATAATCCGTACTGCAGGATTACCTTTGCATAGAGGTGCCCATACCTGTACGATCAACACTTAACCCACCAAATTTCTCCTACCAACACTTCTTCCATACTTACCGTATTTATTGTTTTCGCACACAAAAACCACGGGTAATTTCCACAGACAGGCGATATTGAAAGCCTCGTGTATCTGGCCCTGATTGGCGGCACCATCACCATAGCAGGCAAAACACACGCCGTCATCACATCGATAGGCATGAGCCAATGCCAACCCCGTACCAATGGGAACCTTAAGTAGAAACGAAATCAAGAAATTACAATCAAGTTTGATATTAAAATATCTATCTCTGACCTGAGCTCCCACAATACCATTGCCGCCAAAGAAGCGAGGAGCAAATGTGTGCATGGAGCCGCCTTTGCCACGACTACAACCAGTTTGCTTTTGACACAGTTCGGCTATAAGACCGTGCACCGACACACCCATCAACCAGGTCCAGCCATGTGAACGATAAGAGGTTATAATGGTGTCCTGTGTTCTCATGGCCGCATGAATGCCTTTTAGGAAACTAAGTATGATGAAGAAGTAGTTAATTTCTCCGGTTTATTTTCCTTACCCACACAACATGCCTCCTGTCCCACATACAAATGACAAAATCCCCTTATCGCCTTTTCTTTATACAAATTCGCACAGGCATTTTCGAATTTCCGTATTGTCTGCATGTTCGAGTACAATTTCTTGGCCTGTGCTTTCGTTAGACGCACCGTCGACTGGGGCTCCGTTTCCAGATTGTACAATTTAAAGACCTAAAGCAGTTGTTTAGTTTTAAATTCAAAATGATTTGTTGCAAAAACAAATTACAGAATTACATTGTCCAATTGTATGGTAACTTCCTTGTCATCGCCAGCAGTATTTGTATTTCCTTTTTTACAAAAACGTTCGAGAAACGATTTGAATCTTCTTTGCATATGAAGAGGAATTGTCCGTGGTTGTATTAATGGACTATTTAAAAGTCGTTGCATTTGTAATTTATTAACTCTAAACATTTTAATTTCAAATGATTCGATTTTTGTATTGAAATGTGTACGTCAAGATTTCAAATCCAATTTTCTACAGTTTTCTCTCGAGTAGAGTCAATTAAACCGCATTATTATACCACGAATAATTTCACTATCTCACCGATTATTCCCTGTGTGAATTGCTCGGTTTTTGAATCCATTTCCTATAATCTAGGCAACATATTCCAAACGACGGCTCCGCTATAGATTAACATTTCTTTGACATTTCACATTATCCAGCGAATGAATAAATAGTTGATGTATTTCATGTTTTCGTATTTATTTTTCTAAGATGATCTTTATTTTCTATCAATATTTTAACAGTATTCAATGTTATTTCAATCGCATTTTTGTGATTCTCTTTTACTTTCAGCTCCATCATACAGTAGTTGACTTAATGCAATGGTTGTATGTATAAATCATAATTATATACAAATCAATTTTGAAAAAAGCGTATGTCGGTTGGTTATCGTTTTACATTTGAGAAAATTGTTGGATGTTGGGTGGTTTTTCAAAAACACAACATATTTAAAATAAATTACAGCCAATAATATCAATATCGATAGCCTTTTTCTTGCCCACACTACGAACAGAAAAACTATAAAAAAAAATTAAACAAATTAATCGATGAGTTAAACTTTAAGAGACGAAAGGCCCATGTTGGATTCTCTCGTGGCAGCTACAACGTGACTTTACTAATGATTGACACCCTTGTTCTGTTGTACATGTTTAATGTTGAAATCAACACAGCCGCGTATCTTGGGTTCCAAGCACTGCGAGTAAACATCAGTCCACAGACCGCTAATGGGCAATTCAGCATCGGCCTTGGCTATGGCAGTGGCTTCATCCACCTCTTTGCGGACTTTGGCGTCAATGGCTTTAACTTCATCGGCAGTGATGAGACCCAGCTCAATGCACATCTCCTTGAACGAGGTAATGGGATCGCGTTTTTGGCGTACCTCTTGGATTTCTTCACGAGTACGATAGCTGGTGCCGGGATCGGACATAGAGTGGCCGGAATAACGATAAGTATTGGTTTCCATGACCAGAGGACCATGTTTGTTCACATAATCGATGGCGAATTCAGTGGCACTGCGTACGGCCAACACATCCATGCCATCTACCCAGATACCGGGCAAGACATCGCCACGGGTATAATAATCGGTGTTGCAAGAAGCACGCTCAGCACTGGTACCCATGCCGTAGTTGTTATTTTCGCACACGAAAATGACAGGCAACTTCCACAGATAGGCCATGTTGTAGGCTTCAAATACTTGACCCTGGTTGGCAGCACCATCACCATACAAAGCCAAACACATGCCACCATTGCCCTTGTATTTACAGGCAAAACCAACACCGGCACCAAGGGGAACCTTGAACAAAACAACAAGAGAAATTAGACTAAAGGGTCGTAGCTTAAAGAAATGATGTGGTCTCTTACCTGAGCTCCTACAATGCCATTACCGCCATAGAAATTGGGACAGTACATGTGCATGGAACCTCCCTTGCCCTTAGCACAGCCACTTTGACGACCAGTCAATTCAGCCAACACGCCCACCGGTGAAACACCCATCAAGTATGTCCAGCCATGAACACGATAAGCGGAAATAATATTATCAACATCACGCATGGCAGCTCTCATGCCTGTTAAAGATACATTTATGTAAAATAGGCATACAAGTTATGAAAATTTGTCTGTTGACTTACCCACAGCACAGGCTTCTTGGCCGGAATATAAATGACAGAAACCTCGGATGATTTTCTCCTTATACAAATTGCCAGCCGATGTTTCCAAACGGCGAATGGTCTGCATTTTTGTATAATAATCTAGAGCTTGATCTTTGGTGAGTGTCACTGAGGTTTCGGGGCCGGAATCCAAACGGTGCAATTTGAAAGGCTTTATGGTGGGAAATGGGTAAAGATTAAAACAATTGCAATTAAGACAAACAAAATAAGAGTTTGAAAAAAGCATCCGACGATTTTGATAAATGGTGTTGTTATATATTTTATAATTCTCCTTCGATTTTAATTTGAAATGGATTCCAAAGGAAAAACAATGGATTCCTGGGGGGAAACCATGGATTCCTAAGGGGAAACTATTCAAAAGAATACAGAATGCACTGGTCACTCTCTACTTCGTAGGAGAGGTATCGTATGGTTAGAAAAGAAGATACATGAATATTCCGGAAATAGAGAGGGAAATGAGGGAAATTCATATGTCTACGAACGTGTCATATGAATCATTGAATGGCACTGCCAACAACATCATTGGCTGGAATAAATGTATCTTTATGGGCCGGAAAGTCTGCAACTAGCCAGATCTTCACTTTGCGTCAATTTCCGGAAGAGGAACAAAATCCTTAAATAGAAAAGCAGACCTCCTAGCCATTCGATATTAAACGAGTACTCAGAATTGGCAATCAGCTAAATATTTTGCTGCAAATAATCTGGAAAATCCCAGGAATTAACATAAGAGAGAACATACGCAGCACATGATCCTCGCATACCCATATGTGAACCACATTGTATGGGGAAATTAAAGATCTGTGACTTCTACCTTTGTCAGGGACTGGTGGTAACCAAGGGCAGAATGAATGTACCTACTTAAGTCTATCCGGTTTACTGATTTAGGCGACGGCGGAGGTGACACAGGACTGGACAAACAATTGAAGAACAGTCACGTAGGCATACCAGAACAGGGCAGACTGATCAGGACTGCATTTGACAAGATGAAAGAGCTTCAGGGACTGTCAAGGGACTCATTTCTGAACATCGAGGATGCTATTAGCAGTCTGGAGAAGTTGACTTTGCTTTCTGTAGAGGGTGACCATGATATCCAGAGAATGGAGAAGACATTTTTGGAGAAATGAATCCCGCCACACCTTATGAGTGTCTTCCATCAGGCTCTGAACAGAGCAAAGTAGTTCGGCAGCAAACAACGGAGTCAGCGGCCTCGGACTCGGAAGAAGTCAAGTTCAGACAAGAAAACTCGCTTAGACATCACTGGCGACAGGCATAGAAACCAAAAAGTCCGTACCGATGGATGAAGTGACCGCCGGCCGAATGCGGTACGAGGAAGTCTCTGATCATACTCAAAAAGATAGAACAGCGGACTCGAGGGCTCCTTACCGTCAGGGAGAGTCAACTCATCAGGAGGCAACGGTAGAATATCGCTAGGTTAGGTTAGGTTATGAAGGGTGATACATCCGAAGATGCACCTCCAGTCGGAGACCCATAGGGTCCACTGGGAATCGCTTCTATAGGATTGAAGAAAGTAGACTTATATAAAGTAAAGTAAAGATGTGTAGACTAATTGTTGAACGATTATGTGAGAGTCATTGGAGTACTGTTCGGTGTCCGCTGTCTCTTCAGACTATTCGATAAATCCGAGAGCATTTCTTGGAAGCCGCCTCTTCTGACGCAATCGCTATAAGGTATCCAGGCATAAGAAGACCCAATGGTATCTAGAAAAACTAATGTAGGCCAAAAGGGTGCGACTGTTGGACGTATAAAGACTACACTAACTGATGTCGTTGGAGCAAAGACCATACAGAGGGCAGACGTCGCATGTCGTCTTCTGAACATTTCCAAAAGGGTATTTAAAGAGTATTTGTTTTAATAAAGTAGGTATTTCTTTTAAAAAAAACATTATTTGCTTTGAAAACCTTTCAAATATTGCCATGTCAATTACTGACATCTGGATTAATGCATCTGAAAACGACTTGCGACGTCTGCCCTCTGTAAGGTCTTTGGTTGGAGTGGTCCGGGCAATCCCTACTTCGGTTCTAATTGAGGATCCAGATCTATAAAAACCAACGCCATCAAAGAAAATGAAGGAAGGGGGAAGCCAAGTGGCTATTGTGTTTATTCTTCTCACATTGGATACAAAATACTTTTGCAGTCCGATGTTTACGTCCACCTAATATCCAAACCTTTTAGTTTGAAAGAACAGTCATGATGAACAATCAATGACTATGGAAGAACAATCAATCGAAGTGGTTTAAAAAAGAAAAATGAACAAGAATATAAATCAAATTTTAAAAATCAGAACTAAAATCTAATGAAAAGTTCAATGACCTTTCCCTAGTTTTAGGAAAAGTCACCAAAAACAAATAACCCAACTTGTTAAGTGCAATAAATGCATATAATCGAATCACCCGCGAATTCGCGATAACAGAAAATAAACAAACCCTGTTCTACCCCACCTACCCAGCAACCGCCTAGACATTAGTAAAACATAGTGTTTGTATTGATTCCAAAAAGAGATAATTAGGAAATAGGGCTTCCTTCATTTTGAAAAGAACGCATGATGAATGACGTCTTGTCGCAATGTTCGAAATTGGAGGGAGAAATGTCAATAGAAAGCAAGCAGCGCCACATAGATGAAGGTCGGGTGAGAAGGGGAACAAGTCCGAACGTCGCCGCTGTCGTAAATTCACTATAACAACAAATGACCTTGATTTCTGATTTCTAACCAACCAATCAGCATGAAAACTTAAATAAAAACGTTCTGCTCTAAAGTTTTCACAGATTTATGTGTATTTCCAATTAAATTGTCTATTAACAAACCAATGTACCGCAAAAACTTGAATGAAAAGAAAATATTTGCACGTAAAAATTGCCAAGATTATGTAACGAAACATTTTTTCCACTTACCCGTTGCACCTGTACTGTAGCCTCGGTAGCATAAGTGTTCGATTTTTGTGTTCCGGCTATAGCTGAACTCTGGAATAAACCGAAAAATGAGCTTGAATAAAAGCGTCCAATGAGCTGTTTACTATTACTAGACAGGGCAGTCCACGGAGCCCTGTTCGTACAACACACACAAACATGCATTTGCCTAGCAGCAGCAGTGGCAGAAAATTGCTGGCGATGATGAGGAAGGCAACCTACTTTTTGCAATTGTTTGACCACTTTGGGTATTTCACCTGCTCGTGCTAATTGTCGCAACATGTTTTCACCGAATTCGATAAGTTTCACGAAATGAGGCGTTTTGATAGAATTAATAAAATAGTCCGACCTCAAAAAGGAATGAAATTTTTTCGGAAAAGATAGTCGCGTAAGACTGGCCTGACAGTGAACTGTCAAATTAGTAGCAGACAATGGAGGCGACCGAAATGGGAGAACGACGGCAACGTATTGCAACGTTGCCAGTAGTGATGATTTATTGTTATTTTGTCGATTTTTTGCACAGCGTTCAGGAAAAGACAAATTTGTCATTTATCAAAGTTTTTTTTTTGGTAAAAAAAAAAACAGATAAATTGTTTTGCTTTTGTTTACCATAGAACAACTTTGTACGAGAAATCTACAATAACTAAAAAAATCTTTATTTTGCTAAGTGGCATATTGGCAATTTGTGATTATGGGCGAAAAACGACACTTTGGCAACGTGTTAGACAAAGTATGTACATTAGGGTAGGCAACCTACAATTCAAATTAATATGCCTTATGACTTTCACGGATGTTTGAATACACAGGGTGAATTTCTATTTATAACATTAGTCACTGATTCTCTTCCAATTTTAACATAAAAAGAGAAATTACCGATCAGAAGAAAGCAGTTGCAGTGTCGAAAAATTCATTTCGGATAGAAGTTTTTTTTCCAGACGGTTTTCTCTATTCCGCCTATAAAAATATAAATGTTGTTTATATCACAAATGCGCTTTTTTCTAAGATAAAATTCAAGATAAATTTACGAAATAATGACAATTTTGATTGAAAAATAAAAATGTTACAAAACGAAACATAGTAACGCCAACTTTTTGTCATACTCAAGTGCCAAAGATCCTAGGGTAAAATACCCTTTGCCAAATAAATAAGATGTGGCAACTACGCATCTGTCGGCTTTTGGTGAAAGAGAGAATAAACCGCAAACATGTGTTTTTCAGAGTTGCCAGTCTTCAGCTAAAACATCCCCCAATAATTTATAAAAAGTTTGAAACAAATAGAAATACCTTAAACTTTAATGAAATTAAGCAAACTATTATTGAAGTCGCTAACTCTTTTCCATTTATTTTAATAATTTCCTTACTATTACGCCAAATACAACATTTATGATGATTTATAACCGAGGAGTTTTACTGTCATCGCCGTATCGATATTTATTTTCTCACCACGACAACCCGGATTTGCAAAAACATAAACATTGCGTGAATTTTACATCAACACGCTGATTATTTTATTTTTTCGCCACTTTCAAATTATAATTTACGAAAATGCCGAAAGAGCAATTTCGCGAGGCAGATCTTATCAAGAAAATGTAGGTTTCTGTCACACATTGTTAATTGTCTTTTATTCACACCTTCTATTCGCCAGATCACATGTCCAGTTCAGCATCAGCAGTCCCGAAGAAATTCAACAGGAGTCTCAGTTGCGCATTGTCTCCAAGAATTTGTATCAGGCTCAACGTCAACCCGTTCCCTATGGCGTCCTGGATCGTCGCATGGGTGTCAGCAGCAAAGATTCGACATGCGAAACTTGTGGCCAGGGTTTAAATGAGTGTATCGGGCACTTTGGCTATTTGGATTTGGCCTTACCGGTCTTTCACATAGGCCATTTCCGTTCTACCATTAATATCCTGCAAATGATTTGTAAGTCTTGCTCGCACGTCATGCTGAAAGATGTGGACAAGAAAATGTACGAGAAAAAGTTATTGAATCCAAATTTCAGCTATTTGGCCAAGAAGGCCTTGCATGGTCAAATTTTGAATAAGGCCAAGAAGTCATCGAAATGTCCCAATTGCGATGCCACCAATGGTGGTGTGAAAAAGGGACCCGGTTTGTTGAAAATTCTACATGATCCCTACAAAGGCAAGAAACAGGATCCATTGATGTCCAAGGATTTGGATGATCTACTGCAAGCGACGGACAATAATCGTGAATTGAATCAAATGTTGACGAACTATAATCATTTGGAAGAGCTGAATCCATTGACGGTGTTGGAGCTGTTCCATAGTATACCAAAGCCTGATATACCATTGTTGGGTATGACCAGCGAGGGGGCCAATCCGGCAAATCTGATAGTGACTAGAATATTTGTGCCGCCCGTATGTATAAGACCGTCTGTGGTGTCGGAGGTAAAGGCGGGAACGTAAGTATGGAAAAGTATTTTAAAAGTTATTTTTTGATGAATAGATACGATATGGAAACGCTATGGCCGTTAGAGTGTTTTCAAGCCTGATATTTCCAACATTCCACGATTCTATTATGAATCTGTCCCCTGGCTAGCTCTGTCTGTTCTCCTCGTCGATTTCGATGATACGCTTAACATACAAACGTTATAACCATTATAAACCGCACTGTCCTTTGAAGCCTGTGTTTTCCCCAGCTAGCTCTGTACTGCAACATCAGCCTTCAAAGATGTGTGAATGTCGCGATAAAAGTGGATTACTTCCCTGTTATGGTTTAGTGCTGCTGGTTATACTATAGTCCATGAAATCGCCCTGATTTCTAATGTTACGTTTCTTCATTCAACCGACAGTCTAAATGTACGTTTAAATGCACATTGATCTGTTTACGTGTATAGATTATTGAAAACTTGTGTGTGATAAAGATAAAGAAGTATTTAGTCCATTCTTCTAACATATAGTATCAATTTCATGATTATATTTCGTATCAAATCTCCCGTTATTATGCAATCTCTTATTGTCCAGCTTTACAAGGCTTCAGAGGTTTTATTTAACTGGACTGAAGAAGACACTATCATAACGGTTTCTGCTACCACCGAATTTATTCTATTATAATATCTGTTACAAATTGTAAACCTATCAATCATTCTTCCCCCCCAGAACTGAAGACGACCTCACCATGAAACAAAGTGAAATTTTACTCATCAACGATGTCATCCAAAAACATATGACCGGCGGTGGTAAAATGGAACTTATCCAGGAAGATTGGGACTTCCTCCAACTGCACGTGGCTTTATATTTTCACAGTGAAATATCTGGCATTCCCTTGAATATGGCTCCCAAAAAGACAACTCGCGGCTTGGTGCAACGTCTCAAAGGCAAACAGGGCAGATTTCGTGGTAATCTTTCAGGCAAACGTGTGGATTTCTCAGGACGTACCGTTATCTCCCCCGATCCGAATCTAATGATACACCAAGTGGGAGTTCCCGAAAGGGTGGCGAAAATATTAACATACCCCGAACGGGTTAATCCGGCTAATATACACAAAATGAAAGATTTGGTTAAAAATGGGCCCAATCTTCATCCCGGCGCTAACTACGTTCAACAAAGAGGTTCCACATTTAAAAAATACTTGGCATATGGCAATCGCGACAAGGTGGCCCATGACCTGAAGTGTGGTGATATTGTGGAGCGGCATCTTTGTGATGGTGACATTGTGCTGTTCAATCGTCAACCATCGCTTCACAAAATGTCCATTATGTGCCATCAGGCCAAAGTACAGCCACAGAGGACATTTCGTTTCAATGAGTGTGCCTGTACACCATATAATGCCGATTTCGATGGTGATGAAATGAATTTACATTTACCCCAAACCGAAGAGGCCAGAGCTGAGGCTTTAATACTCATGGGAAACAAATCCAACTTGGTCACACCGAAAAATGGTGAAATTCTAATTGCAGCCACACAGGATTTCATAACAGGTGGATATTTGCTGACACAAAAAGATGAATTCCTTACCCGGGAACAGGCTATGCAGTTGGCCGCTTGCTTTTTGGCTGGCCCCGATGCCAATATGCAAATTGATATGCCACCGCCGGCCATATTGAAGCCACGCAAATTATGGACCGGCAAACAGATATTCAGTTTACTATTGAGACCCAATAAACATTGTCCGGTCAAAGTGAATCTGATAACCAAGGGTAGAAATTATACCAGCAATTACGATTTGTGCGTCAAAGATTCATGTGAGTAGTTAGAGAAAGTGATATTGGCTAAGGCATTTGAATTGTTTGGTTTCCTTCTAGGGGTTATTATACGCAACTCAGAAGTGATATGTGGTTCCATGGATAAAAGTACCATGGGTTCAGGTACCAAGAATTGTATATTCTATGTGATACTAAGGGATTTCGGTGAAAACTTTTCCACAAAATGCATGTGGCGTCTATCAAGGGTAAGTTCATCATAATGCATTTATTGTGTATTAGAGTTTCTTTTTGTTGTTGTTGAGAAGTACACATGATGTTTTCTATTTCTTTTCCCCGTTTTGAACAATTGATAGGAAAGAAAATAGAAACATCTGTATAAATATCAATTTGAGGAACGAACTGTTGTCTTGTTACTTAATGACAATGTTCTCTGGCATGATGACGTTCATCGATAGAAAACGTCTTCCCTTTGAAGTCAATACTAAACTAATTTTATATTTATTTCTTACAACATTACAATTGTTTCAATTCGACTTTAGGAACTAAAGAGTATTCCTTTTCTACGTTGTAGTTGTAATTTAGGTTTTTAATATCACATTTGCAAGCAACGGAAACAATTTATTAAAACCTATTCGAATATTTGTTTTAAATAAAAACATACTAATCTAAATAGTTCAAGGAAGTTGCGACGTGACCTTGCTCTTTTATTGTAGGTTCTAGGTAGGATCCCTAGAAAAAACGCTAACCATTCGCAGCTGGATTTAAACAGTTGATTCCGGTCATTTAGTTTACAAATTTTAAGAAAATTCCCCCTCAGTTCTTTCATGGAATGTTGAGGGAAATACATAAGTTTTGTTGTTTATTTTAAATCGAATTACAGGTTTAGAATTCAAACTCAGGGAAAAATAAATGAAAGGATATATGCATCGTTTGTATAGGTGTTAAATGGATGGGGCCCATCAAATGAAACAGCCTTAGGATCGGTCGTGCCGAATATCAATGGATGACTTAGGTGAAGTTCGGCGTTTCAAATTAACAAAGTTGGAAAACTACTTAGGGTCAGTTTAAACAAGGGCACACACGTCTTAGAAAGACAAGATCAGCATTTATTTTATTTATTTATAATTCGACTGCAACTGCAAAAACTATTCCAATCTACAGACAATAATACTGAATCAAGACATACAAAAGCACAAGTTGAATTTCCTAGAGGATATGGTGATGATGTTTGGGATGAGATCAAAAAGACAATCTTTGACATTTTGTTGTTCATTGCAAATGCTTCGCTCTTTGATAAGTGAATGATAGATAATCTCCTACCTTGCCCTATGGCAACGTTTTCTTAGAATTTGTTCTGTCGACATTTAAGAACACCAAAAAAAAACACAAACACTTACCTTCAGTACTTTTAAGTTGAGGTTTTTTCTTTTATTTTTAACAATTTCAATTAATTTATATTTCTCTTATTGATAATACCCAGTTAAACATAAACAATAACAACAACAGCCATGTCAATTGCAAATTAAAATCTGATTATTTGTCTCACGGCAGCCAGAGTATAACATTATTTATTATCTTATCGGGATTTAAATTGTCCGTTTGTTGGAATGTGTATGTATTTCCCCCGAAAGTTTGGAAACAATTCAATTTCACACGTTTATATAGTAGCGCGATATAAATGTATAAACGGAATACGGATACGTTTGTGAAACTTTAATTAATGAAAAAAGAAGCAATGGTTTCTTACGGAAAATTATTGACTTAATAAACAGCTGCATGGATTTCAGGGGGCGATTTTTTTTCAAATAGTTTGCTAGCAAATAGGAACAATATTTTAACTGAAATAACTATGAACAGATATGTGTAGTCCATTGAATTACTGTAACAAGATCTAATAACTGAAACAACTATTAACAGATATGTGTAGCCCATTGAATTACTGTAATCAAGGTATATCTTATCTATAACTTCTATCTCACACGGTCTTATTTGAAGTAAATAACTGAATCAATCAAAATATGATCCGTACTTAGAAAGGATATCCAATACATAACTTCGTTGTAAATACAGAAGACAGTGTTATTAGTAGCCACATACTTCATTTATATAACTACAAATTCAGTTCTTGAATTTACTTTTCGTTTCATATCCGTCCCAGAGTGGGGAATTAGTTTATGTAAAATCAGTTCCCGAAAGTAGACTGAGTTCACCTTCTCTGTGTCACAGTATTTTGGATGTTGGAAATTTATCGTTTAACAGTTATTGGGACCAAAGAAAAACAGTTTTTATTACATTAACGAGGAAATATTGAAACTCCCGGTATATTGAAAACTACTGGAACAGAAATATGTTCGGTAAAATAACGATAATTTGTTCAAACTCCCAATATATTGAAGAAAAAAAACGTATTCTGTAAAAAACAATAATTTTTTCAAACTCCCCGTATACTGAAAATTCTGTGTTACACTATAAAGTCCTGCCATTAGCCGCCTCATTATCAACTGAATACTTTTCCAAATGTATTTTCTTTGACATTTCATAATACTTTCTGCTTTATTCATAATTTAAATTCGCGGTATACCGGTTACATTGTAAATATAATCTAAAAACGATGTTACTCTGGCATAGGCCGACGGATAAGCCTTTGTACACGCATCCAGAGCCACAAATGAATTAATACCAATTTGTATCCAATTGCCGTTGTCATCACGTATTATCAGCGGACCACCAGAATCGCCACTACAAATCGACATATTCGGGAGTTCATAGCCTTGACCACAAATGGTCGAATCAATCACCAATCCAGGGTTAAAGGCATCGTCACATTGGGAATTGTCAATTATTTGCACTTGGGCCCACATTAGTGTTTCCGATGGTTCATTGTACTCATCGTCCACCACACCGAAGCCCGCAATGACCGCTATAGAGTTCACAAAATTATTAGATGCCAAAGCGGTGGGTACCAATAAAATGGAATCAATGGTTTTGGAGAATTGCAAAGCTTCGGGTAGCTCAATTAAGCACACGTCATTGTTATATGTTGTGGGATCGTATTGCGGATGTATGAACAGATCGGTCGAGGTCATATTTACAGCATCATCATTATATAGATCTATGGTGCCGAATCGTAGGAGTAGGGAATCATGACCATAACAACAGTGGGCAGCTGTAAGAACCCAACTATCCGAAATAATCGAACCACCACACAAAAGATCATTGACTTCATCTTCTTTGATTAGAACTTGCCAAGGTAATTGACCAAGAACTGCCTCGTAACCGGAGATTATGCGGCCTTGTGGCTGTGTAGAGGAAGAAAAGGATAGGAATAGAAATTTTAAGTAAAAAGTATCTATAATTAGATAAGAATTCACAGTGATATAGAAATCCTTCTAAAGGAACACAAAGGGAGTTTTTTTTAATGCTCTCATGGCAGACTGACACGACGTAGTTAAATGGGCGACTTATGTCTTAGAGCGTATCCTATACCAGGAGAATAGAAACAATATTAAGCCACTTTGTACATCGTCACCGTCATATCCAATTATATTCTCGCATAAGCACAGGAAAAAACTAAAACCATTGGTCAAGGTAACGGAATTAAATTTTCGGTGTTACTTTTTCTTAATTACCCACTTACTGTTGGTATCGTTGATTCTACATATTTCGCCAGAACCACTGCACATATTAACAGTCCCAACAACTGACAACCGAATGTCTTTGCAGTGTGCTGACTATTTCGCAATGTCCCCATAGTCGTTGGTTTTTTGATAGCTTCGACGTTGTTGCTCGGGCAAAGTGTGTGCCAAGACTATTCCCACTTTCTTTTATGCGAAATTATATTGTTTGGTTCAGTGTTCAGAGTCATGTACTGGTAGTTGTCGACGATCTTCTGTAAATGATACTGTTCAAGTGCTATGATAAGACTACGATATTTTTGTTTGCCGCCAACTCTCCTATATATATATACATATATATATTCAAAAAGGGGGCTTATTAAACGAGACGTATCTGTTTGATAAGCCCCACCATCTGCGTATAGTGTAAAGTTCTCCGTTTTGTTATCGAAGATATTCATTCATATATATTTGTGATTAAACGATATCGTTGTGATGTGACGTTTAGTTAGTATTTAGGAATCACAGTACCATCTTCATACACTGTGGGAAGAAAGTTTCCTTGACTTACTGCCAATTAACAATTGTGTATTTGTCTACATTGCACATTCGTTGGAATGTTATCAGAAAAAGGTTTAAATTGGTTTATGACTTCGTTGTAAAACAAAATTTAAGAATCACAGAGACAGTTCTTGATTGCAAATTGTTTTTATAAGTTATGGTGCTATCTATCAAAATTATCTCTGCTCTCACGATTTCTTCAGAAGTACATCTGCAATGTATTAATAATTTTATAAGATTTTTATATGTTTTTTTTAGAAAAACGTAACTTCATATTTATTTTTATATGTTTTTTTGGAAAAAGGTATAAAAACCCTACTCCGTATTTATTTTTAAAACCAAACGAAAGATTTTATACCGCAAATTTGCACATTGATGGACTTTTATCACAAATAAGGTTCATGTCACGGGTCAGATATAAATATATATATACCTACGTGGAATATACGGACTATACAAGGATTGATATGAATTCTGTAGTTTGTTATACAGGGTTTTCCAACAAGAGGTGTTATTTTGGTATTCAAAAAAATTAAATTTTTTTGAGATGAATTTTTTTGATGAAATAATGAAAAACAACATCAGCCAAATGGCCACCACGACCACGTTTACAGGACCATATCTTTTTCATGAAATTTTCCATAACCAAATCGCAAAGTGGCTGCCCAATGTCCTCGATAGCCTCACGAATTCTATCTTTGAGGTCTTGAATCGCCTTGAATCACTTGGCCCCAACGGAAGAAGTCACAAGGTGTTAAATCACAAGATCTCGGTGGTCAATTGTGATCACTTCTTCGAAAGAAAACACGGTCCGGAAACTTTCCAGTAAAAACAATTGCCTTGTTGAAAGTAAACGTTGTCCAGATCGATATCATCCAACTGCGACCATAAAAAATCATTAATCATCTCTCGATAGCGCAATCCATTCACCGTAACTGTTGATCCAACATCATTTTCGAAAAAGTAATTTAGTTATTATTTTATTGGGTTATTATGTTGTTTGATCGGATGTCTACTTCCTAAATTATAGGCAAAATAATAAAGCTACATCCGACAAAAACGGAAATTGTAAAGACAATTTTTTCAGAAAAAAAGTGTCCATCACATTTCTGCATCACGAGTGGCACGGTACGCGGACGTCTCTACTTCGGACTTCCCTTTTGTAACTTAAAACCTGGCAACCTAGAAAGGACATTTCAAACAAAAAGTAAAACAAACATTCAATCACAGGCAATTAATATGTTTTTATTTCACATTATTGACGTTGCACGCCAGTAACATTAACAATAAAATCTAAAAATTCTGTTACTCGGGCATAGGCTGATGGAAACCTTTCTGTACACTGATCCATTCGGACAAATGAGTTAACACCAATTTGCATCCAGTCACCATTTTCATCTCGTACTACCATAGCTCCACCGGAATCGCCAGTACAAACTGATATATAATCGTTATCATAACCGACAGCACAAATAGTTGAGTTAACAATCTGACCGGTCGTATACGACATGGCACAGACACTGTTATCAATTATTCGTACTTGGCCAAATATTAACTTTTCAGAGACATCCAAATATTCGTCACTCATCATGCCGAACCCCCCAATTCTAGCTGTGTAGTTTACGAAATTGTTTGAAACATCAGAGAGTCGTGGTAATCGTATGGTCGCAATGGTCTCGGTGAATTGTAATCGTTTTGGTAACTTAATCAAGGCAACGTCACTGAATTCTGTTTCGGTAATTGGTTCGTATTCGGGGTGTACATACAGTTCGGTGGAGGTCATATTAAGAGCCGTTTCATTATTCAGGTCTACAGAACCAAATACTAGAAATAAAGATTTAAGTTTTTTCGTCATACGCCTTATATTAGTTTTGCGAAAATGTTCATCGTCAAGTCTGTAGCAGCAATGTGCAGCAGTTAGAACCCATGATTCGGAAATAATAGAACCACCACACTTTAGATAATCAAAATGGTCTTCTTTGATAATGACATGCCAAGGTAACTGGCCCGGAATCGCTGTGTAATTGGTAGTATCACAAGCGGGATCGGTACTCGCAGAGTTCTATAAAAAAATTTAAAAATTATTTATATTTGAAGTTACTAAAACGATTGCAACATTGTTATGTGAAGAGAATTACAGATAATGGCTATAAAACCACCTCCTAACCCGAGGGAGGTCAAAATGTTTCCTCTGTGAGATACGGATTTTTCGGTAAAATACAAAACTTCTTCCGGTCCTAGAAGAACCATAAAATACTAGAAAGGCCTAGCGAATACTTACAGGCATACAATTGGGTCCAATAATCATGCGTTTTTGCTGAAATTATACAATTTTAATCTTCCAATTGTAACGATTTAATTTATTCAACAATTTAATTATTTCAACTTACGACATGCGATTCAATAACTAATATATAAACTATATATATTAGCAGACCCACAAATTGCACTGCGATTTTGTTCATTATCTGGTAATTTCTCGATCGTGGGCCTCGACGCTACTGTGACATTGTGCCTAAACGGTTAAAGTTTTTATATAAGAACTATTTTATCAAATTCCTTTTGTGTAGTACTTTATTTATTGAAGAAGTCGAAGTCTTTGGTATTAAACAAAACATGTATTGTATTGAAAAATATTAAAATTGTATATTAGCAACAAAGATTCTCTAAATGGTTTGTGGTTTATGTGACCTTCAAACTGCTAAATATAACCATTTTACTTGTCTTTGGTTTGCCACTTGTCGTTTGAGCATTTTGTCTTCAAGCCGATTTTGTTTAAATTTAATTTATATATTAAATTATTTTTGTTCTAGTTCGGCTTATGTGGGCGGCCATGGTAGTGTGTGCGACTATCACACAGAAGAACCCGAGTTCGAAACCGGGTAAGACCATCAATCATTTTTCGTCGGCTGTTTCCACCTCGTAAATGTTGACGACTTTACGAGTAAGAGAGTAATCTCTAAGCCGTGTAAAACTTCTTTAGAAAAGCATTAGCCGTATGGAGCCGGCTTTAAACAGTAGGTCCCGGTCAGTGAGTATACAAATTATATCGTACACAGCTCACTGATTCGAGAGAAGTTCCCCGTCTGTTTCTTCATGGAATGTTAAGGGAAAATAAGTAAATAAGTTCGGCTTGAGGTCATATATTTTAATTTATTATTAGTTTTCCCATAATTTCGGTTGTCTTTGTCAACCATCATCAGGGGGTAATCAAATTTCAATCATTTTAGCGTTACTGTTTCTGATCGCATTAGAACAAATAAAAAAGAAAGAACAAATTTAATTGATATAAATAAAAGTTAAATACAGGGTTCCCCAACAAGAGGTGTTATTTTGAATCACCCGGTATTTCGGTAGCTGTCACTTTTGAAGCTTTTGACAAGTATAAACTACGCCATTACGAAAAATGGAACGATACACGCTTCAACAACGCATTGAAATTATTAAAATTCACTACAAAAATATGGAAAATCTTGCAGTCACAGTTCGCAAAACTAAAATGTTTCCGGACCATGTTTTCTCTCTAAGAGGTGATCACAATTGGCCACCGAGATCTTGAAAGATCACGTGAAAGATAAGGTCTACGCCAACAGCCCAGCGTCGATTCAAGACCACAAAGATGGAATTCGTGAAGCTATCGAGGACATTGGGCAGCCACTTTGCAATTTGGTTATGGAAAATCAAACTGGCCTCGTATACAATGGTATAATTAAATGTATTTTGCATTATTTTCCTTCTCGTCGCATTTATTTGTACTGTTTCTATTGTCTTTATTCTTGTTATAAACAAAGGAATAAAAAGCGGGTGGTATACAGAAGTTCATTATTTTTGGTTCGTTAATGTTTATTGGGGAAGAACGTGAGGTGGAGAGAATTGTGAATACCAATATTTGCGTGTATTATTTTTTTCTTCATTTTCAATAGAATTTCAATTTCGGTTTATTTTTTCTTCTCTACGTATTTACTAAATTTGTCATCATAGAATGTCTACCAAATCTCTTTGAGGTGCAGTGAATTGGAAATACCAATATTTGCGTGTATTATTTCTTTCTTCATTTTCAACTAAATTTGAATTTCCGTTTACTTAGCATTCTCAACCTATTTACTAAATTTGTCATCATGGGTCTAGGTGGTGGGATACAAACCTGAGATTGCTATATATCACACAACGGCCGTCCATCCATGTTTGGACATATACTTTATACTACTCTGGAAGACACAGCTGAGATACGACCTTCTGTATATTATGATAGTTCAATAACCCCCCCTGGATAAACACGGCGTCTATACTTGATATCTAAATGACTTCATTTAAAAAACAAAAAACGGCTAATTCTATAAACTTTTCCATACACATTCAACAGATATGGGAAAACTTAACCTCAATAGCCTCCAATCTCGCCAATATACTAATTTTAAATATCATTTTTTATTATTATTAATTTTCTTTAAATCACAAATACTTTAAGCATATTCATAAGCTATTCATAACCTCCCTCCACCACATTCTAATTGCGTGGCAAATTGGTGGTAGTGTAAATAAAATCTAAGAAGGGTGCCACACTAGTATAGACCAACTGTGTGTCTGATGCACAGCGATCTGTTATTAATTGTGTATTGATGCCAATTTGCATCCAACGACCATCCTGATCGTCTTGTACAATCAAAGCGGAACCAGGCTCACCGCGGCAAAACAGATTGAATGGAATTTCATCGTAGCCCTTGACACAGAGGGTGGACTCAAGCTTCTGCCCAGTATAAACAGCATCGCATTCCGAAGTTTCCTCCACAGTCACTTGACCCCACAACAAATTGCCATCGGTAGTTTCACCCACGCCCGATGTGGCACCAATATTACCCACAAATGATTCCGATGCAACAGCCGAGCGCAACATTTTCAGGGGCCCAATGGTTTTGGAGAATTTCAAAGTTTCCGGCAGTTTAATCAAACAAACGTCATTTTTATGTTTAAGCTGATCGTGTTCAGGATGCACATGCAGTTCGGTCGCTGTCATAGTAACGGCTTTATCATCGGACACACTGATGGAGCCGAAGATCAAATCAAGAGTTTTATGGCCAGCACAACATTGACCGGCAGTTACCACCCATGAATCGGAAAGAACTGAACCGCCGCACACAGCTTTATCGCCGTCTTTGATAATAACGTGCCAGGGGAATTGTTGGGAAACGGCTGTACCATGGACGGTTGCTACTCCCTAGAAACGTAAAGTGTACGGTAAAGGAAAAATTATCATAATGATGACTTTTGAAGTAAAACATATGTTTCACTTGAATTTAAATTTTGTAGCAAAAAATCATATTTTCGAATTGAATTCAATTCAAGTTATTCTAAGCGTTGTTTAATACTTACGAATGGTCCAGCTAGAGCTGATACATAGCCTCCTTGCTGAAATATGAATTATTCGTATTAAATTATATTTATTTAAAATTATTATAATAAAAACCACTTTCGAAACGAGGTAAACAAAATTTAAAAATGTACCGTTCTTGGGTCGATGAGTGGCCTTTAAATATTAATTGAATTTATATTGATTGTAATTTGCAGTACAATACATAACAAAACTTGATTTTCAAAAAAGAATCAATTGGCACAACCGGAAACTAATTACAATTAATTTTGACTAAAATAGAATAGAATGTGTAGAAATAGAACTTAACTAGGTTGGACACAATTATGCAATAATCGTACTGTTTTAGAATGGCTTTAATTGTTGAGTTTTATCGGCAATTTTCGCCATGTTTTGAACGACCTGATCGAACCTGTTCAGTAAATCACCTTCTAATCATTTAAATTGATTGCTCAGATTCTTAGTAGTACGACTTTCGCAGGATTATCAGCCTTCAGTGGCTCTCAAACACAAACTAAAGGAACGGACTAGCATAAAATTTGACAGTAGCAAAGACCATACAGAGGGCAGACATCCCAAGCTATGTTTAACACTTTAACCGGCAAGCCCGCCCCCCGATGATCATCCAGAACGAAAAATGCCTTTAGATTCTATGACCCAAAAATTGTGATTACGTGTCTCCTCGTTGTGGCGTGTCATTTCAAACGTTGAAATTTTACTTAGGCACTTTTTTTAATATTCTACTTACAATGGCTATGATTAATAATCCCAGTAATTGCAATGCGAATTTCTTCATGTCGCCTGTCTTTTAGCAAATTTTCTTTGTCGTTTTATAAAAATTCTTTCCGTCGTATATTTCTCGCACAGCTGCTTTGCCAAAGTGTAGCGTAAGACTGGTTCGGACTTTCTTTTATTCGACCCAGAAATACTGTTGTTTATTTTGAATATTCATCAGTGGGTTTCTATTTTAACAGAGAGAAAAACAAAATTATATAAAAAACAAGTAGTTTGTTCTTGTTGAAATATATTTTGAAAACAAGAACTGTTATTATGTCTCATACCGGTTGAAGATGTTGATCTCTGTTTATCAATGCCCGGCCTACTGTTCTAATTATTTGGTTTAAATAAATAAAATGCCATTGCTTAAATGAGAATTAGACCGATGTATATAACTTTATGTAGGTATGTATGTATAGGTTTAAACGAAAACACCACGCGCACATATGCAAACACATAACAATTATTATTTGCTAATAATCGCCTGGAGTTATTTAGACGTCATAAACCGTCATCATATGCCAAGTAATGGCTCCTGATGAAGTATACTAATTTGGTATACATACATACATATTATATATTTCAAGTTGTCTGCTACCAAATAAAATAAATAACATCAATATCTTTATGAAATATGTAGATTTAATTAATTAATTATTTATATTGGTACATGCGATATCTTCATATTAATACAGATCGCACCAAAATAATGTATTCTACAAGAATCCGTTAAAGCTATAATTAGCCTCTATTAGAGTTATCATAAATTAGCCGGTGGCGGTTTCTCTCTCCTTCATCCGTAAGTGCTGGATTTCAACTTAGCGTAACACTTAAGCTAGTTTGACATTTGGGAAATATTCGACCCGTGTTTGAGCAACGAACGTCAAATATTTTCACATTTTCTCCATTTATTTGCAACTCATTGTTTTTCCCAACAGTTGTCGAACTGTAGTTTCATTTTACTAAGTTCTCAATAAAAAAAATTCATTATTTGAATTTGTCTGAATTATTTTGCAAATAAGAACTTTTATTTAAATAAATACATCTGAACATGATATATTTCTTAACAAACATCATTATGACTCTTCAGACTAAACCTCAAATTAGGAAAAAAGATACTTAATTTTATTTAGATTATTTTCGCTTTCATGTCTTTATTGATTTTTTTTTTGTATTCCTAAGTAATGAATGATGCGTTTAGATCTGTACAGTAATAATTAACATATCCGCTTGTCGTTTGATTTTCAAAATTTAAACTGAATGGAGTTTTTCAACGTCATTGCCCACATTCTTACTTACTTAAGTTTGATCTATATTTTGTTATTGGTCTTGGCTGGCTTAGTAAATGATTTCCCAGAACTTCGGTATTGTGTGTGCTTTCTTCAATTTCAGATACCAATGATTTCCATTTCTTCTTCCAATTGGGCTTTCCACCGCAGTTTCAGTCTCCCTGTTTACACCATTCTGGCTGAACAGCTTGGATGAACCAACCAGCACAATCGCTGTATTTTCATGAGTATAACTACTGGCATGTGATGATATAGCTCACGGCTCATACATTCCTCTTTAACACAAATCAAGCCATAGATTTTGCCAAGGGGTTTTCTCGAAAACACCCGGCTTTCGAGAAAACCCCTTGGCTGGAACTCATCAAAAGTATTATCAGCAAAAATATTATTAGTGCAGTCATTGCACTAAAAAACAGTAAACTGGACTTTGGCGACAAGATAACAAACATAATCGCTACGTATCCAGTTTGGATGTACTCTTTTTAAATGCGCACCATTTTCAACTTTTCGCATACGGACAAACACCTTTTCCTAAAATGCTCTTTATATTTCTAATACAATGGTATTTCATGAAACTCAGGTTGATTATTCTTTCCTCAAATACGGCAGTTTTGCTAGTTAACTCAGCAAGAGAGCCTGGCCGTTCTTCCAAAAAATCAGTTTCAGTGGCAACCATTCGAGCAACTGATTGGTTGTATTTCAAACGATGTAATACTTTTCCTGTTATCCATTGCATTTTATACGAAAATAACGACAAACAGTTGTCAGTTTGTATAGAAGTTAAAATGTATAATTGTTGGTTAGCTAATATAATATATACAATATAATAAATATAATAATATATATTTTATAATAATGTATACAAGCAGAAAATTGCTTTAAACTTGTAGTTTTAATAAACAAAAAAAATTGAATCGCCCTTTTGTTTGCTACTGTTACAGATCTCTTCATATTTCATACAAAATCGCGGTTTCTCCTTTGGCATCAGTGATGTTACGCCCAGTGCTCGACTTTTAGATGAGAAACAAAGACTCCTGGAGAAGGGTTATGCCAAATGTGATGAATACATTCAGGAAATGAAAAAGGGCACACTCCAATGTCAACCCGGCTGTACGCCCGAACAAACGCTCGAGGCAGTTATGTTAAGAGAACTCTCCAGTATTCGTGAGCAGGCGGCAAAGGCTTGTTTCCGTGAGCTGCATCCCACTAATAGTGCTTTAATTATGGCCTTGTCCGGTTCGAAAGGATCCAACATTAATATATCACAAATGATTGCCTGTGTCGGTCAACAGGCCATCAATGGCAAGAGAGTGCCGAATGGATTTGAAAATCGAGCATTACCACATTTCGAAAAGTTTTGTACGTCAAAGATAAATGCACATGTGACTCTTATAATCTTTCATTGTTTCCTCTGTATTTTTCAGCTGCCATCCCTGCCGCCAGAGGTTTTGTACAGAACAGCTTCTATTCGGGCTTAACACCCACTGAATTCTTTTTCCATACCATGGCTGGTAGAGAAGGTTTGGTGGATACAGCTGTCAAAACTGCTGAAACGGGTTATCTGCAAAGACGTTTGGTTAAGGTAGGCTAGTGGAATATGGAATTGTTAATTTTTTTCCGTATCAGTAATTGTTAATTTTCATTTAAAGTGCCTGGAAGACTTGGTGGTCCATTATGATGGCTCAGTACGCAATGCCATTGGCGAAATCGTCGAACTTATCTATGGCGGTGATGGCTTAGATCCGGTATTTATGGAGGTCAAAAACAAGCCTGTCGATATGGTTCGACAATTGAACCATTTAAGGGCGGTTTGCCCCTATCGCGAAGAGCAGCCCATAGTTGCAACTAAAGTAATGGATAAAACTAAAAGCATACTTAAGGAGGAAGAGTTTACCATGAGTCGTAAAGATTTCCAAGACGAGGTTCTGTAAGTATAGCGGATCTGAGTCTGAGCAAGATTGAATAAATAGTTTGGGAGAATAAGCTTTCAAAAATAGGTCTGCTTAAAATTAGAGTAATTTACGGATCAAACTGTCTGCTCTGTTATCAGTCCACTCCAAATGACTTGTTTTTTCTTCCCACTAATCAATAATAATATTTCCCTTTACTCTGCAGAACATTCATTGAAAAGGTTAGTGACAAAATTACCAAAGTCCAAGAGAAATACAGAAATCATCTCAAACTGGGACACGAAGTCGAACGATTGACCGAGGGCCAAATACGCACATTCATGCGTTGGGTCAATGACAAATACAATAGAGCGGTGACCGAGCCGGGTACGGCAGTTGGTGCTGTGGCAGCCCAGAGTATTGGTGAGCCTGGTACACAGATGACACTGAAAACTTTCCATTTTGCTGGTGTAGCCTCCATGAACATTACCCAGGGTGTACCGCGTATTGTGGAAATTATTAATGCCACCAAAACGATTTCGACCCCGGTCATAACAGCGGAAATTGTCAACAACAAAAGTATGGAATACGCACGCAAGGTTAAATCACGCATAGAGAAGACGACACTGGGAGAAATTTCCTCGTACATCGAAGAGGTCTACAAACCGGACGACTGTTATCTGGTCGTACGTTTGGACTTGAATCGTATCAAAGTTTTGGGTCTGGAAATCAATGCAGAGACCATAAGATATTCGTAAGTTTACAATGTGTGGTATTCTGTACATATTTGTAATTTTTTTATTTTTCAGAATTTGCACCTCCAAACTTCGCATTAAACCCGCCTTGGTTGACATTATGGGTTCTTCCATTATCATAGTACGCATCGATAGTTCCAAGCATGGAGCAGCTCTAAATGCCGAACTTCAACGTTTGTCATCGGTCATACAAAATGTAGTAGTAGCTGGTCTACCGCACATTTCCCGTGCCGTCATTGCCATAGACGATTCACGCCTGCCGGCAACATACAAATTGTGCATTGAAGGTGCCGGTCTCAGAGACGTTATGGCCACTTACGGTGTGGTGGGGGCGAAAACAAAAAGTAATAATATCTGGGAAGTCTACAACACTCTGGGCATAGAGGCTGCCCGCACCACCATCATGACCGAAATCACCGATGTCATGGAGGGTCACGGCATGAGTGTCGATCATCGCCATATCATGTTGTTGGCCAGCCAGATGACGTCGCGCGGCGAAGTGTTGGGTATAACACGGCATGGTTTGGCCAAGATGAGAGAAAGTGTGTTTAATTTGGCTTCGGTAAGACTGAAAAGTTTACGTTAAATGAGATAAACTATTTAATTGTACATGTTATTTTCCAATTTCAGTTTGAGAAAACTTCGGATCATTTATTCGATGCCGCTTACTTCGGTCAAACCGATGCTGTGGATGGTGTATCTGAACGAATCATTTTGGGCATGCCCGCCGCTATAGGAACTGGCCTTTTCAAACTAATACACAATCATGAGAATACGGATCTACCCGAAATACAAGCACCCATTTTCTCCTCCGTGGCGGCGTGATAGTGATGGAGTTCTTGACATTCTTCTAAGAACTTTTGTAATGAATTTAAGGTTTGATACCAGTTGTGACTGGGACTTCGTTTTAGCACTCATGTATTGAATTTCAGCTTTGATTCAATAAAAAATACTTCATTTGTAGTTGGTTAATTTCCTATATTTTCGTTTGTATATGTTGTATATTGTATTAAGTATTCCTTAAATTTCTCTAGGGAAAAGAAAAAATTGGCAATATTTCTTTTTTACTTCCCTTAAAGCAATTAACACGTTCCACAAATGCCAAATTGTATTCCAATAAAAAAATTGCCATCACACAGCTTCTCTTTCGCTCTCTTTCTGTCTCTGGTAAAATGGGATAAATACACAATAATAATAAAACTAAGCCTAAATTACATATGAATAAAACTCTTGAACAAATTTAAAAGTAAATCCTGACAGCCTCTTCGGCGTTCTGTTCTACAGGACAATAGGGACACTTGAGTATATGGCCATTGCTTAATTTGTGCAGGGCGTCGTTGGAAATGACATGACCACAGGTTAGTTTCTTGGGGGGATTGTCCTCTGTGGTCTGTTGCCTTAAAATGGGACAAGCGAATATTGAGTGATAACGATATTCGGGATCCAAATCGATTTCAATGGGCAGTTCGTCTCGGCCACTCCAGATATTAAGGACTTGACGGGATTGCATCACCTGCAAAAAGCAAAAAAAAGAATATATATAAAAGAATTTCGGTGATATATTGTTCGTTTATAGCGGACCCTAAATCTGAACAAGACGATGTTTTCAGTTTTTAGATTGAACATATAGTTTGGGAGGAATTGGTTTCAGCGAATGGGTTTGTTTAAAATGAGAAAACGTTTCTTGAAACTATTTGTGCAATTTTTCAGCAATGGAATAATGCATCGAAAACCAAATTTTAGATTTTTCTTTAAACTAATTTTTGAAAAATTTACGAAAATTATATGAGCAAGTTTCCTGTTTCATAATGCCAAATTTTAACCTAATCGGGGTCAATTTGTTTTTGTTGAGTCCATTAGCTTTTATCCCTCAATCTTTGTCTGCAACCTTTTTTAAAGAACTCGCAAATGTTGACTAGATCAGAAGTTGTAGATTTTTTTCCGATGGAATTTGATTCTAGGCAAGTGTGAGTAGGCAGTCTCAATGAATTTTTATAGACAGGATATTAGTATTTCCGAAAGTGTTTTTGAAGGTACGTTTGCCAAATTTGGCTTACCTAGAGCCTACAGTAAGGAACAATGTACAGTGAGAAGCCAAAGGCAATAGTTTCCACACATGCACACATTTCCTTCAAATACAATCATGAAACAAGCGGAGAGCTCTTCTTAAATCATTAAACTGTGCATAATGTGTATGCTCGTTAATATGGGTATAATATGTAAAACCGGCTGCGAACGGTCAATGCTTTTTCCTTGTATTTAGAGATTTGCCGATATTGACGAAGTGATACCACCCGCAACCACTTTGAACAAACAGAATCTAAACAGATACGAACTTTTGCTCTCGATGTCGGCAATGGTTATTACTTTGAATTCGATACATCTTTGCCGATGGTCTTAGTTAAAAGTCTATACCACTCGATTACATGATTCGAAATAGATTATATTGATTGTAATGTCTATGTATATTTACCATCTTTACCTGTTTAATGTTCAACAATGCTGGCAAGGCTGTGCAACCGGCATTAATGACCACCGATAAAGCGGAATTCTTGCTAATGCCAAGTGTGTGACAGGAGTCCTTTAAAAATATATAAGAAGCTTCAGTCCACATTTCGGCTGAAATTAAATGTTTATAGGGCGAATTCTCAATACCCGATGGCAAGTAAATGAAACAGCCCATTAGATTGGGTATCTCCTGCTGGAAACGATCAATGAACTTATGAAAATTATTGCGCGCATAAGCTATTGCTTCGCCCTGAGCCGAAATACCCTTTGATATGATTTGCAGAAAGGCCAAACGGTGCAATTTAAATTCCAACGTTGAGTTCTTGGCTATCAATTCATTGGAAAATCGAGAAGTCCAGTCCAAGGCCAGACTTAAGTCATGCTGTTGTATGGCCTTCCAAATGCGAAAGATTTCGGCAAAGCTGCGTTCAGACTCAAACACCTCACGTGCCATATCCTCGGGCATTTTTGATTCTTTGATCAACAACTGGGCCACATCGTCCATGCCTTGACGGCAATAATGTTTGGCCATAACTTTGTTCAGCAGCATCATATTCTCCTCATCCTGCAAAGCATCAGTCCTAGTGGTGGCTGTGAAATCCGAAATAAAATTGCGATCGATAACTTTGCCAACTTTTGAGACGGCACCATGTAATTCACGATGCTCGCTGGACAAACGTTGTAACTTTTCGTTGGTCTTCTGTAAAGCCTCAGTAATTATGGATATCTGACTGTCAGTTAAACGAGGTGGAGAAGCTACAAATGCACAAAATATTACAGGGAAGTACCGTGATCTAGTTCCACTTCACTTACGTTCCATTTCAACTAACATTTCCGCCTCATCGGCCATGGGATCGTCCGTATCTACCTGTGTTCCAGTATTAATGGTGCCAGTCATTTCCTGCTCGGCTCTGGCCAAGACCTGCATTAGCTCCTCCAACAAGGAGGCAACATCACTAATTTCAGCGGCGGCATTCTCTCGTATCTCAGTGAACTTATTGATCACACGATCGAGCTCTTTTTCAACTGCTTCCAATTCAGCGGGGAGCATAGTGGCCATGGTTGGAATACGGAAACGGGAGGAAATTTATTTTCTTTGTTTCTTTGTGTTGGGTTGATGGGGAAGACTTTGTTTTTTTTTTTTTTTGAACAGCGAAACTGACAGCAAAACAAAATGAAGTACAAACAATAGAGAAGAAAGAAGGAGAATGAAGAAAATGAATGTTGTTTGGCAACGCAATAAGTAAAGTTGAGAATGATAACTGGTTGGCATGTCAACTCAAGCCGTTAAAATCGATTCAATGACTTGTGGAAACAACACTCAAACTAAGATTTACGGTCAATATATTTATGAGCTTAGCGATTTGTGCAATGGAAAAGTGAACAAAAGGATTGTTTTATTACAAAACACCATTCGTAGAATCCACATAATCCGATACGTGGCTATTTAAAACTACTCTAAACAAATATGTCCAGATTTAAAAAGTAAGTTCCGATTAGATATCACACAATTTATACTGTAGGTCAACTTAACATTGCTTACGTGATTTTTTTTACCTTTAAAAACGCACAACCCTTTAAGTCCATGCATCTGGTGAAAAGTGTGAAGCATATATGTGAAGCCCACATTATCTGTTTGTGTTTTGTTTGTATGCTTCAAAAACAGTGTAGCCAACCGTTTATGATTTACTTCGTCATCGTTGGCAACTATGAGTCTGACATCTCCCTTTAACACGTCTCTGTGTAATTTTCCCCCTCACAGATAGTTTTTTTTTGCCTTTTAATTTGTTGTCCCTAATAAAATACAAAAAATGAGCGAAAAAAAGAAAAACAAAAAATCCGTAAGTACTTAAAACTACCACATACATCCTACATATACTCAAGAATATGAATCATCTGTAAATTGTTGTCTTGCAGAAAGAGGAGATCGCCAAAGAGTTCGATCTGCCCGAAAGAAAGTCGAAAATAGCAACGATAATGAAACAGGATGGCCAGGCTTATTGTATATGTCGATCATCCGACTGTTCCAGGTTTATGATGTAAGTTCCATGGGGTCATTTGTTGATAAACAAAATGTAATTGAAACCTTTCTTACTCCCAAGTTGCTGCGATGGCTGTGAGGAGTGGTATCACGGCGACTGCATTAATATCACGGAAAAGGAGGCTAAACACATTAAACACTACTACTGCCAAAGGTGCAAGGAGGATGACCCCACACTTCAAACAGTATTTCGTGTGGTGCCCGTGGAGAAAACCGCCAACCCATTGGGATCGTCGGCCATCGCCATTGAACAGGAGAAACGCAAGAAATCAAAAGACCTCACCGCTTCCGCCGATACTCCCAAAATGACTACCAAAGTTAATCGCTGTGGGACATGTGAAGGTTGCCGCACGCCGAACTGTAATGTTTGCGAGGCTTGTCGAATTCGAGTGGGCCACAAGCCGCGCTGTGAGAGACGTGTCTGTCTCGTGCAATTACAAGCCGAAATGTCCGGACAAATTCCTTCACGACCCACCAAAGAACGAAAGAAAGAGAAGCCCATAAAGGATCGCCAAAGAAAACGTAAAAGATCCTTGACTCCCGAAAACTTTATGAATCCCGAATTGGAAGGTGTTCGGCAATGTTACGGTCCCGGCTGTCGACACAATTCCCGACCTCAATCGAAATACTGTAGTGATGACTGTGGCCTCAACTTGGCCACAGCTCGCATATTCCAGGTATTGCCACAGCGAGTACAGGAATGGAATTTAACTCGTTGTCGGTCCGAAGAAGAGAACAAGAAACAACTGGATCAAATAAGGTCCAAGCAGGCTTTGGTGCGTTTTGCGTTGGCTGAATTGGACAAGCGGCATCAAGAACTCGATATGATTGTGGAGAGGGCTAGACACAGTTCTTTAGATCCCAATTTAAAAGAGCACAATGACATTGAAGATGAACAATCGATGTACTGTATAACGTGTGGCCATGAGATTCATTCTCGGACGGCTATCAAACATATGGAGAAATGTTTCAACAAATATGAATCGCAAGCTTCCTTTGGGAGTATCTTTAAGACTCGCATCGAGGGTCAATCAATGTTTTGTGACTTCTACAATCCCGCCAGTAAAACATACTGCAAACGTCTGAAAGTGTTGTGCCCCGAGCATTGTAAAGATCCTAAAGTCAGTGACACTGATGTGTGCGGTTGTCCTTTGGTCTCCAATGTTTTCACGCCTACAGGCGAGTTTTGTCGAGCACCAAAGAAAAGCTGTTACAAACATTATGTATGGGAGAAAATTCGGAGGGCAGAAATCGATTTGGAGCGTGTAAGACAGTGGCTGAAAATGGATGAACTGCTGGAGCAAGAACGGTCCATACGACATCAAATGGCCTCCAGGGCAGGTGTTTTGGGATTAATGCTACATTCTACCTACAATCACGAAGTCATGGAGGAGTTGTGTCGTCAACAGCAACAACAATTGCAACAGCAATACAAAATATAATAAAATGTAATCTTAAGAATTTGAGTGTAAAAGAAAATTTCAAGTACAATCAGAGATAACAAACTACTGCTGCACTAAAATGAAATAAAAAATAGAACAGAGCAACAAGAACAACCACAACAACAAAACAATATAAAGTTTACCCAAATATTAAGGGGTTATTATTTAATTATTAAATATGTTTTACTCATCATATGTTTATATTTTTTTTTTGTGAGTTGTCGTTAAAGTTATAAATACAGTAAATAAGAGTAATTGTTATTTTTATTTATTCTATGGCTTTATCCATGAATTCAAGAAATCTTTTGGCATATTGTTCAGGATCGCATGTTGAAATACCATCGACATTACTACCATATTTTACTGTCTTCGCAGCCTTGGCTGCCTGCTTCTTCACGCCATACTGAGTCAACACATCGATAATGGCAATGAAGTAAATCTCACGTCTCTCCTCAATACTGGGAATTGCATACTTATCCACCTCGTACACCACCTCCTTGTACTGAGCACATCTGGGCGAGTCGGGAGGTGTGTTATAAGTCCATCTCTCACCGCTGTCGCACTCCTCACTCTCACTGTTCTCGCTGCGCCCAGCCGCATTCTGTGGATTACCACCTTGCAATACTTCTTCTTCGGCCCTTACACAGTCATGCAATCCTACTAGCAGTGAGTAGTCCATTATGTGTAGTTTTGTCAGTAGCTCCACGTCATTGGAGAGCACATCCATAATCTTCTTTTTGGCCTCTTCGCCGATTTCGATACGTACCTTTTGCTTCATGAAGTCATTATCTTTGAATGTCGGCAAGTGTTTTTCCAATTCCTTCTCGGAGGCCTCGCGATCGACGGTACTGCCTTTTAAGTCGAATTTCTTGTGTATAGTCAAATTGGAACTGAAGACATTGCGCATAACCCCAAAGTAGTATTGAACACTCTCCACGGTGATGCGGTACATGCCCAAGTATTGCGGCAACAGGGTGTTGCCGTGATGTTCCACAACGTATGGGTGATACTGTTTTAGAAATGCATGCATACGTTCGATTTCCTCTGAAGTCAAACTTTTTATAATAAAGAACTTGTTGTAGCTCTCATAGAACTGCGCACCAGATTTGCCTGATGAGTCAATGCGTACTGGTTGGGACCGAGTCAACGACTCACGATAGTCCAAATCGTCCACGCCAAAGCGTTCACGCAAATTGCGGAATACCAATGGACAATACTCCTTAACCTTAAAATGCGAGGGCATATTTTCCTTATTAAACAAATGATTATCCACTTTTATCTTTGAATATGCACGGAAGTCGTCCGGCAACAACATCACAGGTATATTCACATGGCTCAGTTCATTTATTGTATGATCGATGCCCCACATCAATACACTGAGAATGGGTTCATTTGCACGGAATAGCTTCACCTTCTGGTGTTTAACACGAAAATGCTTCTTTTTCAGTATACGTGGTTCCGAACCTGAACCTTTCTTATCCATTTCTTCGTACGAGTATAGATGATTTTTTAACAAACGCGACTTTTTTTCTATCGATGGTAATTGTGTGTGCTGTGCAAAAATCAATGTTTTCGTTTTTTTTCTCGGTCGAACTCTGTATAGTAATCCTGCGAAGAGGTATGTCTATTGCTGTTGTTGCTGTTCATCCATTATTTGCGTATATCTATTTTCTTTGCGTTTTATTACTTTTTTTCCAAAATAAAAGGTAGAAAAGTTTTTGTTTTATTCTTTCCTTCGATATTTTATGTGACTGTGAACCTATCAGCTGTGAGGATAGGTGTGAACAGAAAATGAATGACAGTGTAAAACAAAAATAAAATGCGACGGCAAAGCACAGTGGGGTGAAATAAAATAATATAATTTGTCAATTTGTTATCATGAACAAATGTAACGGGAGAACAACGAAAATTTCCCGACTAGACTAGTGAGCTTCGGCACAACGGCTGCTTTTGTCATTGTTACCAGGGGTGCTGGGGTAATTGTCACTCTTGGAATTGTACTTCATAGGGCAAAAGATCGTAAAAACTTTATTTATTGTATTCGTATTGTAATACTAAAGACCAAACATTTTAGTACATAGGAAATTCTAAATTGATACTTATGTAGGACATATTGGCGCACCCAGCCATAATTACGTTAACGTAAATGAACCATTAGAGAAATTAATCCTAAATAGCCATAACATGTATTTTCTACATTCGTTTTTCCTCGATAACAAATGCAGAAACCATATAAGAGCTGACAAATATAGACCAATAGCCAATAGTTTTAAACTGTATGCACCATTACAGTGAGAAAAAAATCTCGCAGTTCATTAAGCATTTGTTTCTGGACACGGACAACAAATTACATTTAAAATATCATCCAGAAAAATTGCAAATATTTGACAAAACATGATGAGGTTTTCATGAAACTTTCACTTATGATTCATTTTTGGAATGATTGCTTACTTTTCTTTGTAAATATTAAATTTCGCAACCACTCGAAAAACTCTGTCAAAACTACTGAAATAAGCAGCCATGTTCCAGCTTTCACATTCATTCCGCTTCACTTTCCTTTCACCAAACTGAAAGCTAACTGTCTAAGCTTTCATGTGACCGACATTTTCGGTGTTTTCTTGCGATTTACTTTTTTGGGTTTGTAAATTGTAAAACTATGGCATCTCAAAGATCGTCATAACCAACTGTAGGCATAAAAATAAAAACTTGAATAAAAAAAAATCAATTGGAACAACACAACAAATTGGGGTTGAAATGAAAATCTTTTCATAAAATCCGTTATTTGTATAGTAAATGGCTCAGTTTTCTTCATATATCTATAATTCCGAAATTATATTCATTTTGTTCAATTGCATTTTAATGTATTTACTAAAAAGATTTCGTACTTTCAATCCTATATTGTCGTCGACTTTACCTGAAGCAAAAATTGGTTGGTTGAGGAGGGGTGAAGGAAGATGATTGGTGGGGGGAGAACGAAAATAAGACAATGCGAAAAACTGTAAATTTTGTATTTTAATATTCCAGTAATTTGTCAAAGAAAGTAAACAAACATCAAAACAAAACGAAAATCGTAGAAAAATGAGTCATCTTATTATAGAGTAATTCAAACTAATCAATCAAATAAGTTAAAAATGCGTAATAAATATTTAAATAGTGTACACATTTATCATTGATTATGGCCAACCAGGCTTAATAAAAACCACAAAAAAATGATTGCATTTTTGTAATTTCCTTTTGCGAAATATTAATTCTGATTAATAAATATGGTATATTTTTTGTGGTATTTGACTATATTAGTCACGTTTTTTAATGAATGTAGTAGTCCATATTATTCCAAATATTTTTTAACCAATAAATTCATTATGGTTGAGGAATACAAAAATATCAAAACACTCCGTCCCAAAGGTAAATCGCCTCCTTCTGGCCTTTTCATATCATATTTTTTTATTTTTATTTAATATTTTCAATACAAAGTAAATTTATAATATATTAATTATTTATTCATTTATTATTACAAAACTATTTCTAAGATTAAACTAGTTATAGACCACTAGCAGCTTAAGTTATCGGCTCATTTTTCTATCAAAATTTGTATAGAAAAGACAGATCACGAAATATAAATTAAGGAAATTTTAATTGAAAATAAAAGAAAAATAGATCATTTTATATAGTGGACGGCCGTGGTATTGTAGGTAGTTATTTCGACTATCACACAAGTAACCCTAAATTCTAAACCTGGTCAACTTGGGTCAGGCTCTTAATGTCGATTATTGCATTGAGGCATTGAGATAACAGATGAACAACTCTGTCAACGATTGTAATTTCCAATATAAAACTTCTGCACAATTTTACCGACAAAATTCGAAATTCGTTAGTCAAATTAACACACCACAATAAAAAATCCACCATTTTTTGTTCAAATATTTTAATAAACCACCACACTGTGCCATAAACGCAGAAAAGTCTGTGAAGAAAGGGGGGAGGAAATACTGAAAAATGAAGAAATAAAGGCAAACAAATGAACAATGGAAAAATTAAATGAAGGAGAAATGGACTGAGGGACGACTGACTTAAAATTTGCAATTCTATTTGTGGACATGATAAATGCACGGTGGCGGAGTCGGAAGACAAAATTATTAATAACGTTTTTAAAAATATTAACCATGCTCCTCTTGTTGATTAACTTTTATTGTTTATTTTCTTTACCGGCCACCACAAGACAGTCGTCGACAAAACCAACCATTGTTGGTTGTCGCTGCTTAGTTGTGCACGTAGGGGAATTCTTCATGTACTGTGAGTGAGTAATCGTCACAACTGTGTCAACAAAAAGTGATACACTTCGTTGATGTGTATCACCAGCAGCAGCGGGGCGTTAGACGCATAGTCATAGCTTAGAGTAGATATAGTTGCGGGTGTGTCAATTTTCTAATTCCAGAACACATTCTGAGCAATGGCTTTTTGCAAGTGCGTCAACGGAATGTAGTGTGTTGGATGCCAATATAAATCAATTAAAAATATCCAAATATGTAAATTTTAGGGTCAACAATGTCAAATTCATTGAAATATGGATAGGACGCAAGAGACGATGGTCAATGGCGGCGTGGGTATGCCGAACTACGTTGCAAAAATTTATGAAAACTATTGTAGTCTATAAGCTATCCAAATTTGGCATTTCTCCCTGAACATTCTATCAAACTACTAAGTGGGACCACCTCTCAAATCAGTGGGCTTTGCTAGATACAGTTTTTCGAGTCCTAAGGTATAGAGTCCGACTCGAAGTTCAAATACTTTTTAGACCAAAACACACTGTCTTTACGAAATTAATACCTATTTATTATATTTAACAAAGTATTCTATTGAGCCAACACGATATTCAGACTGTCTTCTTTTCTAGAGAAGTTTAACATGACCTCAAAGGCTCATTTCTTAGCCCCGAATTACAAGCTGACTTCCCACCCAAGTTAGCAGAGTGGGTAAAGAAGAGTGGTGTCAAAACAGTCAGGATTCTGTGTCTGATTTGTATTTTTCTTTTGAATAACAATTTTTTGACAATTTTAAATTAAACTGTCAATTTTCCCCCAAATTATATGTCGTGACTGTTTTGTTACCCCTCCCCACCTTGTTAAATTTGATGTTTAAATGCTTCGTGCTGCAGTGCTTCCTAATATAGGTGGCAAGGTAGCATTTTCGCATTTTTGGGGTATGAAGATTTTGTTATTACGCGCTTATTGTATTTCTTAGACAAAAAAGTCTGAGATATAATAAAATACGTCACGTATTTATAATTTTATTAAAAAGGCTATCCGATATTGGATATAAGTCACAGAGAGTGTTACTGTTTCTGAAAATATACATGGAATCTTATTTGTACCGAGCCACATTATCCGTGTGCATTGTTTTTTTTTTTGAGTCTTTGAAACATTTGTATATTACCTAAACAAAATACCTCTGATCCCTTTATGATCAACATGGCGTATGCCAGCTATTTACAATCGCCGATTTTGTAAAATGAATTATATGTGTACTAATAGTTCCAAAATGACAAGAAGAGCTTAGTGCGGAAACACGATAAGCCACAGAACACCTTAGCAACACCTACAGGCATGTTTTTGACTATTTTTCGCTAAAAGTCTGCAAAAGTGACTTTTTCAATTCGATTATACCTATTGTGATCTGTTCCCCTCTAAAACATACAAAGTAAATGCTGCTCAGAATAAAATTACGAATGCTGACCAAGATATAAACGCTATTGACGATTTCTTTAAAGTGTTGTGGATCCGATAAAGTTACATCTGCATTACTAAAATTTGTTGGAGCTGATGACCGTGGGCAAAACAAAATTTGACTCATTATATCTATGTGGTTGCAAATATGCTCATGTGGTTGCAAATATGTTCATTCCCTCAACAAAACATCTTCGTTTAAATTTAGCAAATCGCAATATTTTGGCAACATCATTTTTGATTTAAAAAATGAACATAATTGGGACAATTTTTATTAGATGAACAAATTTCAAGAACTAGAAACGATTTCAAACTAAAAAGATTTATCCCACGAACGTCGTAGAAGCACACGAGTAAAGGTGCACTCAGTCACCTTAAATTAAAAATTTCCAAAAAGCAAAGATATATATGTACGTACATTTACGCATTCTGTTTAAAGCCCATAACATAAGGCGACTTCTCAATTAACTGAAAGAGTTGATTTTTTACCACTGGTGAGCTATTCTTGGCATCCACATAAATCGTTTCACATCTTTTTAAAAGATAATCATCAATTTCTTGTTCGTGTTGCTTGAAAAAACGCATCTGTATCAAATAAATCAAATTACCTCAATATCTTTGTGACAATTTTTACCCACCTGATGTTCAAAATAAGTACAGTTATTATAAGGTTGTCCCAAATTCGGCATAGTTATCAATCTGCGCATACACATCTTCTGAGGACATTTCAAATATACCACCTTGTTGGGTGGTATTTTAAAACTTTCCAAAATGTACTTAAAATCTTGCAGAGTATTGGGATAATTAACCAAAACCCAGCCTTGTGACAAGCAATCATTTTCCAACACACGTCTAGCAATGATGTCAGCTAAAGCCTTCCCTTTGGCTGCACAGTTATCGTAGTAAAAGGAACGCTGCAATTCTCGAGCTAGAGGATCATTGGGATGCTCGTCGTCTCCTCTCAAATAATGGTAAATCAAAGTATCGGCATCAACTAGAATTTTGTATAGAAGTTAAAGGAAACGTTGGCTACTGGAAAATGGGCAACATACGTAACACTAAATTGAACCGTTTGACCATGTATACGGCTTGGGTACTGCGTCCGGAACCAGGTCTACCGAAAACCACCACTCGATAAAGATAATGGGCTGACAAATGTAGGGAAGCAATCAAACCATCTTTGCCCTGATTTAAACAATCCTGATATATAGCCGCAGCAATACGTTTGATATTCTTAATTATCCACAACTGAACATCGTCGGGGCGTTCTATGGCGCATTCCACTAAAATCCTCTAGATAATTCAAACTAGACATTACAAGAGAATAGTGGAATTTGTTTTTTAACTGACTAACCTTTGCTATTTCAATGAGTTTATGTTTCTCAAAATATATCATGATCTCGGCAGCATATTCAGTTAATTTGTAATTTGATTCTTTTAATAGTATGGACATTTTACAATTTAAAAAAATGATATGTTATTATTTCAACGTTTTTTGTTGTTGTTGTGAAATAAACAAACGAGAAAACGATAAATGGATTTGAAACTGGAATACGCAACCTAATTGCAATCGACGGCGACAAATGTTAACGGTACAACACCTAGGCCCAATAAATGAGTCGAGGTTGATTTTAGTTTTTCGTTTCAATTAATTTTGTCAGTCAAAGTTTAACTGCATTTCAATTTTCTGTTGTGAAGGAAACACGCTAAACAGATGTTCAATTTATTTTACACATTTGTTGCCTTTCATAAACAAATGTATTTTCCGGCTTTTGGCGAAATCTCCTCACTGACAAATAAACTACAATTCGTCGATGAAATGTATTAGGTGTTTATGTTATTTTTTTTTAATCAAAGATCATAAACTCAACAAGATGCTTGATCGGCAAATTGGATAACGATTAATGTGTTGCTATGGCGTAAATTAATGTTTAAACACTCATACGGATAGTTAATGCTAGTTTAACGATTGGACAATGTAAAAATTTGGTGATTTATTATTTTATTTCTTTTGGGTGATTACTTTAGTATAATCAATCAAATAAAATATTTGCCCACAATTCGCCTACGAAACGTCTTGGCAATATACTGTCTTTGGTCTGATCATTCAAATCTTAAAGTTCATACTGCGTCTATTCATATTGATACCACCATAACCGACGTAGCTGATAACATTCCAAAGTAGAGTTTAAGGTGACATTTAGAACATGGCCACGGCAATTGCGAAAATACCTCCCGTAACACGCCTGTCCTCGTCTATCATAAGGATACTGGGCTGCAATCCCGGTCATATGACTCTTCAGGGAACAAATACATACTTAGTGGGAACTGGTCACAAGTAAGCAGTCTGTAGAATTCAGAAAACATGAAGAACAAAGTCCAATTAAGTAATCAAACTTATTTTTATCTCAGGCGTATATTAATAGATACCGGAGATCCCGATGTTCCCGAGTATATAAATCATTTAACCGGGGTATTGAAAGAGGAGAAAGCTTCTATTGGCACCATAATCCTTACACATTGGCATCACGATCATGTTGGTGGCGTCAAAGATGTTCTAAAAACTTGTTCCGATAAAGGTTTTTATTTCCTTTTTTTTATCATAAAACTCATATATTATGGTGCGAAAATATTTCCATTTTTACTCATTTTTTATGTCTGTTACATTGTATAATTTTTAAAGTAAATCTCCATAAAGATTGTCAGGTATACAAATTTCCCAGAACTGACGCTGAGGACGTATGTCCTGAGATACCCCCAGAAATAAGAGTGGAAAAACTACAAGATCAGCAAGTATTTGAAGTGGAAGGAGACAAAGTGAAAATTCATCATACGCCTGGCCACACCACCGACCATGTAGTACTAACCGCGGCGGATGGTACATTATTTAGTGGAGATTGTATCCTGGGTAAGAAAGTACAAAAGCCGATAGAAAAAAACATACCAACAGATGTCTTTCAGGTGAAGGAACGGCTGTTTTTGAAGATCTGTACGATTATATGAGGAGTTTGGACAAAATTCTCAATATCAATCCCTCTGTGATATTTCCTGGCCACGGAAATATAATCGAAAATCCTTTGGAAAAAATTAAATTCTATATTAAACATAGAAATCAACGTGAGGAACAGATTATGAAATTCTTTCTTGAGAGACCAAACGAGAAACTTGAAGCCATGGATGTGGTTAAGGTTGTCTACAAGGAAACCCCCGAGCAATTATGGCCGGCCGCCGCCTACAATGTCGGCCATCATTTGACGAAACTACAAAAAGAAGGAAAACTGCAAAGTTTAAAAAACTCTGAAGACGACGCATATTATATGCTCCAGAGAACCAGCAGTTTGTGAAAGGCTTTTATTTTTAAAATAAACGCTAACATCTTTGGCATGTGATTAAGGTGGTCTACAAAAAAAAAACATGAAAATTAAGACCGACCTCCGAAGTTTCTAAAACTCTAAGATGAATTCAGCTGGCTGTAGAATAATCCAAAATAGATCAATTTCTTAAAATAACTAACATTTTATTTCGTTTAACAAAAAATCGTGTTTAAAATAAACGTTATTTATTCTTCTGGTTGAAATGTAATTGTCTCATCTCTGAAATTATGCAAAGTATCGAACCATATATCCTCTGGGCCTTCAGCTGGTTCAAACATTGTAGGGAATGGCGGGGCAGTTGTGTTTTTACGCAGTGGTAGTATGGTATCGTAGAGGTATACTAGGCCATTGGTAGAGCCGGGAATGGCACTGCCATTAACCCACATAACATTATATTTGGTATTGATACGCCATATGCGGAGACCTTTGGATATGCGCCATCTGTTGCCCATGTGACCGGGCAATTTCGTACCGGGCCATACACGACCTTTTTCACCACCACCTCCAATGTTACCGGGACGTCTGTGAGTTTTGGTGACACCATGAGATGCAGGCATGCCCTTGAAGCCGTGCCGTTTAACAACACCTTGGAAACCATGGTCAACTCTGGAAATAATGAATAAAGAGAAAAATAGAAAAAGTTTTCCTTATAACTCAGTACACCTACGTCTTTCCTCTAACATCAATGAAATCACCCACTCTAAAGTGGCCCACATTTAAAGGAGTTCCCGCTGGAATGGCAGCAGTTGGTGATACCAAAAATCGCATTATATGCTTTTTGGGCATTAAGCCAGAATCCTTGAAAAGACCGCAGTATTCTTTGGTCAAAATCGAAGGATCGCAGCTTTCGGCTCCCACTAACAAGCAGCCATACGAGCTCAATCGTGCCACACTGGGTAGCTGAGTGGGCTTATACTCTTCGGGTGGTGTATATTTAATAACATGGTTATCCACAATCTGTAACAAAGTTGTACGTATTTTCTCCCCATTCTTCATCCACAATGGATACTGCCCGATTTTGCGGGCTATAACACCGGAGCGTCGAGTATATGGCGTCCATGGCTCTGTCGACATTTCACTGGTTTTCACCAACTGTTCACGCTTAGTTTGATCATACGAGGGCACACCCTTTATTAATGCTGGCGGACCGTAGCTGTCATGTACAACTTCTTGGACAAATGATTTATTTTCGGGTGTCACCATATTATCGCGCATCTTGAGCATTATAAAAACAAAGGATGAATAACATGTAGGATGAATAAAGTCAGTGCATTTACCTTGCGCTCTTTGCGTAGAAACCATGATGGATTTCGTAAATGCGGCCGGCTGAGATGACCCTTCTCACGTACTTGTGTAACAGCAACCGTCGCCGGATTGAGCCTTTAACCGACGAAAAATTGAGGTTAGAAAAGGAATTTACAACGCAAAAGTATTTGCATAGATATTTCAATTGAACGCACCTTAATTTACTTAAATCTACAATTAGGGTTCTAAGCATTTTGTTGTATTGCTCTTTTTATTGATGAAAGCCAAGGGAAAAAATCAATCCAACAAATGTCCCACACACACCGTTTTTATTTTTTATTTTTTGACCGAACAATGAAAACAGCTGTTTGTGTTTGTTTCTTTTTTCCAGCCCCACATATGGCAACATTGGTTTCTGTGGAATTTGACATTTATTACTGACATCTGACAGTTTGAGTTTACGACTGAATTGTGAATTTTAGGAACAGAGGTCCGAGTTTAATTTGTATATTTTGGTTGTTTTATAGAAAATGAAAAAATAGCCGCCACAAGAAGAGCAATTTAGTTTTGGATACAAGTAAATTCACATGAAGTATTAGCGTTACATTAGATAACTGAAAAGAACAAAATTATTCCAATAATTTGTGTGAACTCGATTGATTCGATGGCAGGCAATTATTCAACGTTAATGTAAGTTAATTCAGTTTCCATTCTGTGAATAATGTATCTCAAACGTAACATTCAAGGTATGCCACCAATGCGAGGCCCATAGAAACAGACGAAGATGAGGGCGATGGCAGACTGGAACGTTCACGCAGTAATGTCTACTCATCATCTGGCGGGGATCCAATCCAGGCTATGCCTATGCAGCATCCAACCACTTTGCCCTTTCAATCGCAACCACCAATGCAGTATGTTTTAGATCACATCAATACTGAATTTGCCTATGTCAAACATGTATTCTTGTTAAAGATTTCAGTTGAACGACGAGCAATATCAACTGTATTTGGCCAGTTTGGTGTCAGGCCAGGATTCTGGATTAAAAAATGTGAATTCGGAAAGAGATTTGTCGTTGCCTTTCGAAAAACACAGGGCATTGGAGAACTTTTATGATAGCCAGGAAGATGGTGAGAAAGCCAATTTAGTATATTATACTACATACATATTTTGTTTCGTTTTATATTCGTTGGTTGACTCATCATGAGTTTGTCCCCTTTTAGAGTGTCCTGAGCAGCATATTTTGAGTTTATTTAGCTTTCCCGATACGAAAAGTATGTAGCTCATCCGTAACCAAAAACTAAACATTTGCATGCTCTTCCTTAACCATCAATCACATTTTCAACTTTCAAAACCTGGAAATGTAACCTAGTTTTTTAATGATTAATGTTAAATCTACTTTCTATCGAAGTCTATTCTGTGGACACGATTCCCTTTTACTTTCTAAAATCCCTTTTTTTATTGCCTTAGAAATCTCGATACGTAAATATTTGGGTATCGGTGTACAATGGGTTAGTTTGGTCACGGAAAACTTGCTCAGTCATCCTTTTGTAGTACTGCGACGACAATGTCAAGTTTACAATGCCTCAGAAAGGTAATGTTGGATTTAATTAAAAATAATCTGTGTATACTATATATATGCTTTTAGATATCATCTCCATCCTTTTGCTTTGGTACCTTCCATTATACACCTGCATCGTCGTCAAGGCGTTACTACCCTATGGAAAGGCTTGGGCAGTTGCCTATTGGTCCGAGGCATGTCTATGGCTGTGGATGATGTCCTGTCAAAAGTTACATCTTGGCCTAAGTAGGTTTTGTCTTAATTTTAGTTTTGTTTAATAGAAAATAATTAGAATATTCTGTGTAAACTCATCCAGAGATGTGGACAGTCGCACTTCGTTGAAGCGTTTTGGACAACATGTAATCCTTAAAAGGTTTGTGTGTACTTCTTTAATTATTGAAACGGTAAGATCTTAATAATTTCCTTTCTTAACAGCATCAGCATTGCTGTGGTTATGCCCTTCTATGCTGCTTCTCTGGTCGAAAGTGTTCAAAGTGATATAGCCAGCGAGAAACCGGGACTTTTTGATGTTTTCCGCGAAGGCAGCTTACGTTTGTTGTATTGGAAGTCACCTCAAAAGGGGCGAATGTTACCTGTGTGGTGCTTAATAGGTCCTACAGTTACGGTAGGAATAACAAAGTATCTGTTTGGGTAAGCTAAACCATTTCCACAACTATTTTGCCACCTACCAAAGAATTCGGTTGTACAATAATGTAAAATATTTATGAGGGATCTAATAGTAAAGGCTCTACAATTACTTATTGCCGAAGTTTATATGTCATACCAAATACAAAAAGTACATGCCCATAGGCAATCCGGTTATGGCAGTGTACAATTTATTTATTTATTATTAATCAATACCCTTGCGGAAAAAATGTTGATAGATCAGGTAACACAGTTACGAAACATTAATTTATATGTTTAACAACTCCAAAACGTAAATACGCAATCGTAACGCACAATATATCAACTTATACAGTAGACATAACTGAGTAAGAACGCATTTGGTACACTACACCATTTCCAACGTTCCAAACGACCTCCTCCATAGAATTTTGTTGTACAAAGTCCTAAAAGTCCTTTTCAAACACCTACCATTTGGGTAGGAATAACTAAGTATTTATTTGGGTATGCTAAACCATTCCCAATGTGACTATGCTACTCTACCTACTCTAATATTGTTGTAGAATACCCTAAAATATTTGAAAGGAAAGCCGATAGAAATTGTTATGAATGTATACAAACCATTGGTGTACTGAATCTTTCAACATCTCAATACATAGTTTGCGATTTACAAATCAATGATAATTTCTATTTGAGAAAACAAATGTAGCATGCTATCGATAGGCGTTTGCCTTCTGTGTAACATGAATAATGATAATTATGTTAAGATATTTAAATCAAATCAAAATATTAACGCGATCAAGTGTGATTATGAATTAAAATAGTTATTTCGCAGATAGAATTGATGAATACTATAGAATTCTTACTCAAAAATGTTTTTTCATTCTGCATTGTAGTTTGGTCATCAAAGGCATCTCGTCACGCATTATGCGCCGACGTATTCAACAATCCCAGGAACGCAAGGGAGCTAAGTTTAAGGATGATTCACTCGAAAATCAAAACGTTGAAGTCTACTCGAATCTAATATCAGTGTTGACAACCGAAGTAATTTTCTTCCCGTTGGAAACAATCTTGCATCGCATTCAACTGCAGGGCACACGCACCATTGTTGATAATTTAGACAATGGTTATGCTGTTGTACCCATCCTAACGAATTATCAGGGAGCCTTGGACTGTTATCGCACCACAGTGGCGACTGAGGGTTTCTCCGGACTCTATAAAGGTTTCGGGGCCATCATATTACAATTTGCTGCCCATATAGCCGTCATAAAGCTAACCAAATGGATTGTCAATCAAATTACGGAAGTTATATCCAATCGGCCTCCACCAAAAGTTGTACAATATTATAATTTAGATCGGGGACTGAACTCGAATTCCACAACGATATCACGTAGTCTTAGCTCGGGAAGTGATATGGATGAAAATAGTGTTGGCAATCGGTCGGTAGACTAAATGGAGAACACTTGCAGATTAATGTAAATGAATGGCTATAGAAGATTTTAGTATCCCTACGTCTAACAGAAAACTCTATTATCGTTTTTAAGCATGTAAAAACTAAAACTACTCTAGTAGCAAAACTATTTTCATGTTAGCTTTTCATTTTTGTATTTTTTTGTTAATAAGGAACAAATCTTGAGTTTTACTGTGATACCGTTACCACATGATGATGATATCCATGTTTTTATGAAGTGAACGATTATTTTATAAAATGTTAATATTTTGGCCAAATTATTGTTAAACCTTGATTAACGACACTTATTTATTTCTCTAAATAAAACCCAATATTATATTAAAAAAAACACTGTTTTGTAAATGTTTTTGGAGAACGCTGAGAAAAGCCATCTGAGTCTGACATAGTCTTTTTTCACAACTCTTTCCTTTATTAGGTATGCATTAAAAATATTGATCCTCCCAAGCCAGTTAGTTCATACATTTTTCTTGTGTTGTGTATATAAAAACTTTATTTTTTACATATTCAATTATACTTACATTTGTTAACATTACATCTAAGGAAAAAAACAATTTCTTAACTTTTGCCTACTTTTTGCCCTTGCCTTTGCCCCTGCCTTTGTCCTTTTTTTTCTTGGCTACCAACGAACGTTTATCTTTCTTTTCACGTGGATCGACCACCTTGTAACGACCCTTAACACCAGCTGGACGTCGGGCTCGACGACCTGTTTGATGTTTCTTAGCCACCACGTATGTAACTTCCTTCTTTTTCTCCTGAGTCTTTTTGTAGATCCTCTTAAGCTGTTTGGCCTTCTCTTGGTTTGTGGCGTCGGCATTCTCCATAATTTTCTCAGCTTGTTTCTTTGCCTTGGCCAGACGTTTAACGGCACGCTTACGTTTGCGTGCTTTGGCTTCCATGACTTTCTTAATTGGTCGTACATTGAGTTCTTGTACTTTACGTTGGTATTCCTCTGTCAATTCTTTGGGTACTGGCACAGGTTTCTGCATGTGTACTTCTTCGTCTTGGACGAACCACGAGGGCAAATGATCATCATTGAAGGCATATCGATTCCAAGCACCATCAATTAAATCACGTCTCGTCTTTTTGCCTTTGATCATCATGGCTCCCAAGGCGAGTTCTTCTTCGGAAAGACGTATTTTCTTGGCTTTAGGCTCCTTGGACATATCTCCTGCGGTCTTTTCCTCCTCTTCATCGTCGTCTGAATCACTTGATGAATCCGAAGAAGATTCCTCCTTTTCAGCATCATGGCGTGCTCTACGTATGGCTTTTTTGCCTAACACTAATTTATTGGAATCCCCGGTTTCTTGAGATTCCCCCAACACTGATACACCTTTGCTCTTGTATTGATTAGCTAAACGATCCAGATCGAAATCCTCATCATCATCATTGTCGATTTTTTGAAGATTTTCCTTTTCATACCACAACTGGACCCTTTGCTGCCTCTTAGTGTCCTTATCACGGAAATCACTAGATTTAATGAGTGGATGATCTACCTTCTTCTTCTTTTTGCCCTTTTTGGAAGCTTCTTCCAGATCCTCATCATCACTGAGACCTAAACCTTCTTTTTCCATATCACTCTCACTCTCCTCACCTTGGGAGACATCGGGCTCATCATCATTCTCATAGTTGGCATCGTCGTCCAAACGTTTATCATCTTTATCGTATCTAAAAGAAAGATAATATTAAGGAAATACAGTTTACACTAAAATGGGTATCCTTACTTTTTGTATTTAGGCAACTTTGGACGTATGACTTCCTGTTCCACATCGAAATCAGGTGCCACATCCAACATGTCATCTAATTCTTCTTTTGTTTTAACACTTTTCAAATCGAACACTTCCTGGTCGACTTCTTCTTGAGGACCATCATCGCCTTTTATTACCATTTTCAAATTCATTTTTTCTTGAAGCTTGGATTTTGCTTTCTGGGTCTTCTTGCGTTTGCGTTTCAGGTCCTTGTCTTCTTCTTCAGCCAAATCGTTGATTTGCTTCTTCAATTCCTCATCCTCCATATCTTCGATTTCCTCCTGTGTCAATGGCTTTACCGGCACCTCTTCCTCCTCAATGACAGCGGCTTCCTCATTTTCCTCTTTGAAAAGTTCTTCCTTGATAACCTTGTACCAGGCTAAAATACCTTTGATGTCTTTACGACCCAACACTTTAATGTCCTTACAGCACTCGAGGATTTCGACGGTGGTTTTTGGGTGCTTGGCTATTCTCTCATCGTCGATTGTTATGGATCCAATACCCTGCAATGCTGCCAAACCATTGTCGCTTTGCATAAACTCTGTGGCGGAGAGATCGTTCCTGAGAGCAATGTCTTGTTCGGAGTAACCTTCGGCTTTGATGCGTTTCTGTTTTTCTGGATGCAACAGACTGGCCTTCTTGGTACCCTCCAAGTCCAGTTCTTCAAAAACGTACTTGGCATCCAACAATTTGGGATCTATACGATCTGGAGCCAAAAAGCCTTGGCAGACAATGAAGATTTCGGCAGATTCCTTACGGGAAGCGCTGGGTTTGGTAGCATGTACCTTCTTAAACAACTGCTTCAACACCCACAGAAGAGCATTGTAATCTTTCGATCTGAAAACCTTGGTAACAAACCAACCACCTCCTCTCAAAAACTCAGTGGCCAACTTCAAGGACATCAAAGTCAAGCATATCTGTTGATAGGCATCAAACAACCAATTACGACCAACATTGGGCGCACCATCGTGCAAAACCACATCAGCCTTCCACGTCTGCAATTCCTTGGTGAGCGAAGTACGACATTTGTCCGTGGTAATATCTTCCACCAAACTAATACACCCGGCTATGGGTCGGATAGGAAACAAATCCACGCCAATTACAATACTCGACACAGGCATGTTCTGCTTGGCCACTTGCATCCAGCCACCAGGCGCCGCACACAAATCGATGCATACTTGCGACTGCTGAAGGAAACCGAATTTACGATTAAGTTGAATTAACTTGAACGCAGCACGAGAACGAAAACCTATTAACAGAAAGCAGAAAGAAATATGAAGAATCTTCTGAATCTGATCATCACAGAATATACGAGCTCTTCTTACCTGTTTCTTTGGCTAACTGATAAAACTTATCTTTACGGGATTTTCCAACTTTGGACTTTTTACCCATTGTGATTTAAAATAGTATATCCCTAGTTGTACAACTTTCTTTTTCTTTCCTATTTATTCTGCGTGGAAATTCGAAAAATAAAAGAAACGCACCACACCACAGAAAACACTCGCACGTGTTTGGTTGAAATAAATTCGTTCGTCGTCGGTGCTGTTGTCAAATCAGCCAGCATCTGTCAAATTTTTGTAAACAATGAGAGTTGCCAAACTGTTGTGATCGTAAGTACACTGAGAAGAATTTACGGTACGAAAGCGAACTGACGAAAGCTAAAAGTTTTGCAGTTTTTTGTGGTAAAAATATATATATTACAAAAAAATGCAGGCTATTTTAAGTTTCATATGAGACAAAGACAATCTTCGTATGAGACAAGAAAATTAGAACTCGCTCATTTTAATTTTAATACACAAATAGTGTTGCCAGTCCACTGGATAATTTTCAATTAAAAGGTTGGTACAGTCGACTCAGTCAAAGAAGAGTTAGCATATTTAAGCTGCCATCAGACAATATGTTTTTTACATATGTACAGTCAAATTTTCAATCTGTAAAAGTTGTACACACCGCCTGAAACATTGCATATGTAAAATACATGTAGCTGAAATACACATAAGCTGAAAATCGGCATTTGACTGCAAAGTTCGAACTAACATAAACAAACGCCGCGATACGGGGCTTCTAATTTAGCCTATGTTATCACCCCTCACTCTCAGAATCGACCTAACTTTTGCTAACCTGAATTTGTTCCACAGCGTAATATTAAAAATTGTTCTATCTAAAATCCAAAAAGGGGTCAACTTTGTAAATACACTCAAACCTGTTTTTGTTTTATATATAAATAATGTGATTTATTAAAAGAAATTTAATTTAACATTCCAAACATTTTTTACGCGGGTTTAAGTCACATAGTTCGATTTTGAATGTTAATAACTTAAAAAATCCGCCAGTAATTCTATACAACATATTTTTTACAGAACTGAAAACTATTCCACAAGTTGGACTTTATTCCGGACCACTATGCGCCGTCACTTGTTCTCAACCAGATTAACCAAGTCGTGTTCACCAATAATATTCTTGCAATTACACTTCCCCTGCTTTTCAGTGTTTGATTGTTAAGCAATACCTTTTTTCCTGATTCATCACGGAAATGAAACCAATGTGCTCACAAATTACAATTTTTTTTTTTTTATTAAATTTGTATACTAATTTGATGTCATAATATAAATCATAATAATTTTGATTTATAGAGTGCTGCTTAGATTTAACGATATTTAAAAAAAATAAGAAAAACGAAAAATGGAAGTATTTACAACATTTGATTTTTATATAATTTAAAATGGAATACGATTTCCATACACTTATAATCCTCTTGAGTGATATGAACGAAAGGAGTTAGTAGATTCGGTATTTTAACTTTGTTATCAATTCGATATTTCTTGTGTGTTTTGCTTACAATCTAAAAACATAATGGGTTTTTGTGGTTCAAAAATAGTCTTGTTCTATTGAGTTTATTTATTTTTTGTAATTTAATCAACATAATCATACAAAGTATCAGAAATATAATGACATTTCTATGTTTTAGCAGAATTTCTGGTGATGTCAAAAAAAAAAATGAGTTAACAAACATTACACTAAAATTATAATAATCTTCACTGAAATTAGGCATCGGCGGCTGATATAATAGTTAGGATTCATTGTATTACAGAGTTCATACACACATTTGTATACTAGTTTATTTGAAATCAGAAATATATCAAGTCCTAATAAATGTTTGAAGATAGACGCGCGAGAAAAAAAGAAATACAGAGAGAGAGAGAGAGAAGAGACTTAAGACTACATTCATCTTTTTTGTGGATAAAAGAAGGCAAATCCGTCGAAAACCGGCTATCCGTGAAATTAAATAGTATTCCATCTTTTATTAAAGTTAACATAAATATTTAAAAGAATAGCTGATTAAACTTATTTAACGAAGGCTTCAGGTGGAATTTTACACTCCTTGTGCAACTTTTCAAACACGAAAGCTGCATGATTGTAGTCCCAATTGGTTTCTTCCAAACATCTGAAAAACAATTACAATTTTACATCATAACACTAATCCAGACTGCAGGGGAAATTGTTTAAACTTACTTTCTACTCCACTCCAAATTCATATTACTTTGAGCACTCATAGCCTGAACCATTTGCATTTTGGTAGCATCGTCTGGTTGGATGGCAACAGGAGCAGCGGGTGGGGGCATTAAAGCGGCAGCAGATGTCTACAAAAAAAAAAATGCATTTCAAAATCCCTCCGTTTTCTCTGTGTCTCATTGTCAATTGCACTTACCGTTGGTTGTTGCATTTGCAAACGACTTTGTAGACTGCCAGCAGCTGTAGTGGGCATATGGGAGGCAGAAACGGCTGCTGACGCTGTCACTGTGGGTGGTTTCAGGAATGTACGTGCCTGCGCCCCTGTAGCACTTGTAATTAAAATCATTTCATTGCGTATACAAAAACCACCGCCAGCGGGTACGATAACAAATTGTCTTTGGAAATAGCGGATGTCGCCACTGCTGGAGGTGGATGATTCAAATTCTTTGAAGAGTCCAGCAACGGTAAAAGATATTAGTTTCGGCTAAAAATAAAATATATTTTAAATGAATCCAAGAAAATTCGCCTATTTCTCATTTAGTTGTTTATTATAGAGAATATTAGCTATCTCACAACTTACCGTAAACAATGTCAAATCTACAGAAAACGACTGGGGATCATGTTGAGTTTTGGGCCATTCAGCCAGAGTTGAGACAACGGGCAAACGGCCAACTTTCAATTGGCGCAATCTAGATAAATCCTCATTGTTGACGAGTCGTCGGAAATTCCGATTGAACTTCCAGAAAGCCTGTAACCTAGAATGACGATTTTTAATTTTATTCAGTAAAGAACAAATTAAACAAAATATAAAATAAATTGTGGGGGTCAGATAATTGTTCTTTTTAAAATTTGTGCAAGACTGGCCGTGAAACAATTACAAAGGCAACGAAGTTGTCTATTTGTATGGGTGATACCACTGATATCGAATATGCCACTGAAATATTGCATTGGATTAAAATTTTAAAGAACTGTATGGGATTTAGTTTAGTTTGGCTGACGCCATTTCAGCCAAAGTTCAATAAAATACAAAACAAGAATGCCTTTTTGTTTTGTATTTTATTAAGGCTAAAAAACTGCTGGTACACAAAAAATTAGCATACTAACTCTAAAACCTTAGAAAATCCTTTTTTAAAAATTGTTGCATCAGTAAAAAAAGGCTGTAGGTGTAGAAAAAAAGCACACACTTTGCATGTTTGACTCAAAATCCGTGAACTACTCCGACTCCACAGACCTGGTTTTATTTTAATATCTGATAAGGTCATTTGTATGGAAGTTACTGGAATGGACTAGGCTTATGATTTCAATCGTGAATTTTAAGCAAGATTAGTTGTAGTGTTTGAAATGTATTACCAGAAATCCACGAGTGGGTGAAATAAAATGAAAATATTAGTCTAATACCGAGTGGTCCATCCAGTTTATTTTTGAATCATAAGCTATTGTATTCTTGTTTTTGAAAATGCAACTTCTTCCATAAATGAAATTAAGCAAATTAAATTAATAATCTCTCCAGATAGACAAAAAGCTTTTAGGCCAACTACGATATTAAATACAATTTATTGCAACTTAAATCTATGTCATACATTCCATTACCACATCATTAGTCTTAAATATATGCTTCACCCGTTGGCTAACTTACCTTCCCGCCTGACTAGCTGGTGGCACCGATATGGACATCATAGCCTGTTCATGATAGGCATCCAATAGCGGCTGCCGGTTATCCGAATCGAATATCATAAAATATTGTTCCAAGAATTGACGTATTATATCAGCACCCGAAGCATCGCACAGAAACGAGGCCTGTGCTTTGGGCATCGTTGAAGCATCATTGATGTCAAAGAGTATCTGCGGTTCCAATTCTTCACCATCCTATATATGGAGAGGAGTTCATTTGTGTTTTTGGTTTATAAAATTAGCAAAGGAAATGTTAGTTATCTTTATCTATATATGTATTTAGATTGAACGTTTTTAAAAGACTGGCATTGTTGAACAAAAAGAAGACTTACCAATTTTAAAAGTTTCGGGAATTTACGTCGTACTTCGCTGTGAATTGAAAATATGAATACACAAAGATAAAATAAAGATTGAGCTATGCTGTACGAAAATGTAGGTTGATTATCGTGAAATATACGGGGGGAAAAAACATCAAAGTAAACTGATATTAAAAGTACGGAGTTGTCCAAACAAATATTGAGATTAATTGAAGTTTAGGTTAGGTTAGGAAGAAAACGATGTCATTTAATTTTGCAAATTGTAAAAAAAAACGTAATCTTTTTATCTTCTTATGATATGGCCAAATTACACTTGACAACGACAATTTCTATTTGGAATGTAGTTCTTACGTTAGTGTCTTCCTCTAAGTACAAAAAAGTTTCACAATTTTTTTTCTGTGGTTAGGATTTCTTTTTAAAGACTTGTAATAACTTATAAACGTCCAGTTTTTGTTCAGTTTCAGACTCTAGAGCCCTTTAATCAGAATGACAATTTTGGAATTAAAAATAAATTTTGAAAAACTCATTAAAAAGAGTGTACAATTAAAATAAGATACAGATCATGAAAATTGTTGGAGAGTTTTCGATTTTATTCAGTGAAGCGGTATCTCATTTTAACTTCTCAATTCTAAATATTTGCTTGAACATCTTTTACAAGTTCTGGCTCTGTTACTGGAAACATAAAATCATATTATGGAGTATCCTTGATGAGTATCATTCTTTATGTAAAATGGTATTTATTTCACTTTGTTTCGAAACCAAAAATATAATTTTGAGTATTTGTAATAAACGAAATGGAAAATGCCATGATATGATTTTATTCATTAACTAGTGTTAGTCATACATTAAGTTACAGATTCCTTGACAATATTTAACAAATTTAAACATAAAATTGGTTTACTGTTCAGTTTGTTCTCTAATTTAAATGTAATGGCTAAATTTTAAATGGAAATATTCGAAAATCTTTAAATTCCCAACGGAAGAAGTGCAAGTACAGTTCTGTTCCACGCTTCACATAATTTAGACATTTCATGTTCAAGGGGAAAATGAAGCTCAAATATATCTGTTGTCACAAAACATAAAGGCCTACAATTTAGTTTAAGTACCATTGTGTTCACACTTGTGATTTTCAGCAAGACCTCTTCTAAAACCATTTTAAAAATAGACATGGGCTGTTATGTCTTGTGACCGCAGATATGATAACTGATATCGCAAGGGAACAATACGAGTTAAGTATTGTTATACTCTTCTGTTGCTGAAATCTTTGATTTAAACAAAATCAAGTTGTAGGAGCTTGAGTTGACAACTGTTATAAAATGTTTTAAATATTTTAAATCAAAATTAATAAATTTATTAAATTAGAACATGTTATCTTTCTAAACATTCAGGGTAACAATTTGGAAAAACAATTGAAAAAGCAAATAAATTTAGTTTAAAATGCTTTCCAAAAATATTCAGCATTTGAAAAAATACTAAAACGCCTAAAAAGGTTTTTTCTGGAATTTCTTTTCTTTCATTTTTTTTTACCAAGATTTTTTCTTTTTGCTATTTTGAGTTTTTTTTTGTTCATTTTGTATTTTTTCTTCTTATTTTTTTCTTTTCTTTTTGACAGCAGTAAACTTTTTCTCTTATTACCCGCAGAGCTCACCAAAGAATTTCTCTTAATTTTTTCTAATTCTCTCAAACCAAATTTGTAATCCACTTTTAAGCTGTTTTTTATTATTTATTTATAAATCAAGGGGTCGTTTTATTTATTTTTTATAATTTGTATTATATTACTAGATTGGTGAGTTATAGGTTATTGCCCTTGTAGTACAATATCTTAAGACATTGGTGTTTTTTTTTTTTTGTAAAAAAAACCCACCCAAATAGGGGAGTTATTAACACCATATTCTTTTAAAAGATCATTGAAGGGGCAATACTTTTTATTTATTTTATATTTGTGTTTTTTTTGCGGAGGTAGGGGTTTAATTGAATTTATGTAATTTTCACCGTCTTAATACCACCTTAAAGAAAAGCTTAAAATAGAATGTCTTGTTTATGATTCTGGCAAAAGTGTGGTGTTGTCATGCCCTTTAAAAAAATGCAAGGACATTTATAACACTTTTCAACACAAAATGCTCTCATCAATGACATCTTTCGGCGTGTTTTAAAGCTTTAAGTGGTTTTCTTTTATGACGGCTTTGGTAGTTGGTGTGGGGTTATTTTTCTTATTGTTTATTAAATTATATTTATTTATTAAGCTTTAAAAGCAGCTACAAATGGGATATGTTTCAGTAAATACTTTTCAATAGGGAATAATTAACAAAGTTGATTGCCGTCTTAATAATATTCGTTTTTTATATTATTTTTTTTTCGTGTCTTCTTTTATTTTGTTTTAAGGTTTTTTAATTTTTTCTTCTTTGTTGCCTTCTTTTTGTATATTTTTTCGTTTTTGTTTTGCCATTTTTTTTTTAAATTTTCTCGGTAAACCCCTTTAGGCTTGTTTGTGGATAATGTATTTAAAAATACTCCTTAAAAAAATTATATCACTGAAATGTATTTGCTTTCTAAAGAGTCAATACTAAATTATAACAGTTGCTGTAACATCAGGCATACTTTCGATATTTTTAATTTATGAAGAGTCTGGAGTATGAAATGCCAGGGTATTTCGGAAGAGCATTTGTTATTACAATTTGCTACAAAATGCTAATTATATAAGAATCTCAGAAAAATGTTGTATATTATTATTCAAATTTGGTTTTTAAGGACATGTATAAATGCAAATAAATAAAACCGTATTTATTCCATTGTTTTATTCCGAAGTTTCGCTGGGATTTTCCCGCTTTTTTAGGGACGATTATTTTATGACAAATTCACTGGGGCAAAATGAATCGAGTTATTTATCATTTTTAATCTGAGTAAACTATTTCATTGATTCCGTTAACACTTTGGCCTGAAACATTTGAGCAAACGGTGCCTTCTCTGCAATCGTTAGCGAATATTTGTGTAGTCGAAAACCAATTTTACATTTTTTTTTAAATTTTGTACAAGATATCTGTAACCTGTTTCTAAATAAGATATTATATATAATACACCAGATTTTTTATATAAAATGAAATTACATATTGTGAAACATATTACAAAATACACGTACGGAGCAAAGCTGAAGGTTCACTTTAAAACAAATTTTACAAAAAATATATCAACTGTTCAGTAGATTTTCAATGGTTTCGTGCTCTATTTCTCAAATAAATCCAGCAATAATCTGCTTAATTGTTCGCCTAACATTGACCTTATACACAGGTCGGTGAAAGCAAAATTATATCACCAAACAGACTTAGTATGAGATTACCGAATTTAGTGGGCATAATTAACTGTCTGATGGACTGTGTGACATGTCAAGCCATCCAGCTGATACAACAGGTATTTAAAGTACCCCAATTTCTAGACCTAGAAACTGCTTTCATTTCGAAATGAGTGAAAAATACTTCTTTAAATTTAGAAAAATTGAATTAACCGATTAAAAGTGTTTATGCTTTTCCTTATAGGACCCATACACCAGACCTAAAACCGTCGATTGACCATGTATGGGCATGTATTGTGATTGTGCTATACCAAAACGAGTTAAATATTTTTATGATTGCACCAGTTTGTGGGGTCATGTATTGTGATATTTTTCACATTTGGGTAGAAAATGTCTAGCAGAAAAAAATTGCCAGACTATGAAATCGAAAGAAAAAAAATCCTGATAAACTTATAAAAAACTGTAAATTATCTTCGGCACTCATTGTCAACTTTTCCAGAAGTTTGTGTCACATCATTATTTCTTTTTCTAACCATTTATTCATCCGAACTTGTTTTCACAGCGATCTATTCTACGCAGTATTGCAGTATTTCTAAAGAAATAAATATTGCATCAACATGCTGCTGTGATATGAGCTTAAGCGTTATGGCACAATCACTTGATTGCTCCAGTTTGCTGGTATCGTGTATGGGCCCTATAAACGTTTTGGGTTTTTAGCTTATGTTACAAAAAAATTATTCCTATAATGGATAAGTGTATTATTTTGTTGGCCTGTATTTTATGTCCTATCGAAAAGATTGACATTTTTTAAGAAATTCTTTTCTTTTTTTAGAAGTCATAAATCTAGTAATATCTACTTCCAATAAAAATATATAACAAATTAGGATTGATTCAATCTTGGATAAGAACATTTGACATTTTTAAGCGCGGTGGCTTTATTACCGAGAGTGTGAAAGCATAAAAACGCCTCCATAAACCGTTCGGTGACGGCTTTAATTTTGTAGATCCTGAACAGTGAGTAAAGAAATTATATCACGCGTAAGAAGTTCTCCATTTATATTATTTAAGTTAAGTATTGTGTTTTCTCGCTTCTAAGCATCTATTGTGTCTACCGCATAAAATTGTCGTGCTTTATAGAAATTCGTTTCAGCTTTGTAAGTGACGTCTCCTATTCGACTTTTCTCGATTTAAAGTTTATCGCTGGTGTTTGTGTCTTTCAAAACTCTCTCCATTTGTTTTTCACGTGAAAACTTCAACTCGCTTTACAACAATATGTACGATTTGTATATACAATTATTTTTACAGCCTTAGTCTTAAACAAAAAATAAATTTCAGTAATTTTTACTCGTACTCATATCACCAGTCTACAAACCACACAGTCAGTCAGTTGGTGTACCAAACTGCAACTGCAAATAAACTGATGAGAGTTGATCGCCGATGAATTGCCGGCCACCCATCCACACAACTCACACTCACAATAAGCTGGCGGCAAAAGATCGGTACACCATATTCATTCGTTATTAAGACACAGACGAAAAATGCATTCATTAAAATCATAGAAATATTAAATTTTGATACCTGACATAGACAGATTGATTGTAACGTTGGCGCATGGGATTATTCTTCAATACCAGATCGACAATGGGTACATTGCGCAAAACCAATAGATGAGCCAAAGACGGGATCTGAACAAAGACGGAAAATGGAAATAAGAGTCTGGAAAACAATGAACTAGTTCTGCAGCATACTTACATTATTGTTGGCCAAATGCAAAATCTTCAAATTGGGCAATCTTTGTTCGACATTTTTAAAGCTCTCCAGAGAATTCAAGCCGTTCTCACTTAAATTTAAAGCCTCCAAATCGGGTATATTCTTTTGAATAATGTCTATAGCTGCCGACATTACCGGGGCACGAAATAGTCCCACAAACACATTACGAAAATCAGGGTCTGCATGGAATTTCGTCAAATCCAATGCCCTGGTATGGGCATTGTATCTCTTGGCCATGGCCAGTTTCATTTTCTCCTTGAATTCCTCATCAATCGATACAATGGGACAGCTGGCTCGAACGCGTATGAATAAACGATAGCCATCGGACATTTGAACACTGCGCTCGAGTTGCATCAGACGCAGAGCAATGGCAAAATCGTCAACGAAAAAGATCACACAATTCTTCTCGGTACGCCAATAGTGCGGTATAAAAATGTCCGGTGAAATGCCACTGAGAAGGGCACGGATAACGTCATCCTTGGAATAGCGATGACCGGCTTGTATCTGGAAGAGAGAAAAATAGGACTACATAAGACTTTTATTTGTATAAATGTTCCGAATAGTAATATTACTACTTAGAAAATAAAACCACTGAGCGGGTATGTCGTGCTGTTTGCTGTTCTTCAATATCGTAATAAAAAGAAACCATATTTTTCTGTCCCCGGCCAAACGACTTAGTGAGTCAACGACGTTCGATGTTCCTATGGGGGTTGGGGGCTTTCTTTGGTTTTATTTTATAGATAACTAACTACGCTTATTTTATTTGAAACACTTGGCCATTATAGACAAGTTCGCAAAGACACATTTTTTGTTACTGTTATTAATAAACAATACAAATAAACCACAAGCAACAACAACAAAAAAAAAGATTATTATAAACAATATCAAGTGTAATATTGTAGTATTAAAAATGTTATAGAAGTGTTCATAAGTCTATTGAAACATTAAGAGTCACAACTAAATTCCCTAAAACAGAAAGGAAAAAACCTAAAAAAAATGCCTTTCAACTGTTGTTGCTGTTGTCGTTCCGGTTCGGATGCCGAAACGGTTTCAAACAATTCCTGGATAGCGGGCACAGTTAATAAAAGTTTTGAGCCAAATGTCGCCTCAAATGTGTGTATTCTCTCTAAAGTGAATGTATAACATTGTACGTACTAATTCCAAATTTTATAGCAACCTAAAGCGGCGATGGCGGCAACGACTACCAGTGAAAGTGTGACGCCAGCAAATGCCACCGCACGCAATTCCCTGGAGAGTGATGACAAACTGTCAAAAATCGATTTGAATTTGAATATCTTTGAGAATGAACGGTTTTCCGATATGGCAGCAACAATACATAAAAGTAATATGAGTTTAAATAATATCTAAGAGTTTAATAATAAATATTGCGGATACTTGTACTTAAAATTCTTTAAATATATTGGATTGTAAATGGACGAATGGACGGGTGTCTAGTGTGAAATGCTGATTGTTTTTAATATTTTCCCAATATTTCTCCTGTTTGTGGTACATTATCTTCTCGAACACTGGTTCAATCTTGGATAAGAGCATGTGACATTTTAAAGTGGCGTCTTTATCTTGTAATTCCGTCATCGGGGAGAGAATACTCAGGGAGACCTTATCTTCGACAATATTAGATTAATGATGACGTACGGATTTCAGTGCTTAAGTTATATGGGGGAAATTGTTTCTTCATAACGACTTTATAGTAATGGACAAATGGCAATAATTCCCAAAAATCGTTATATAGACTTTATAGTAATGGACAAATGGTAAACAAATCTCAAAAATTCACTTTATTGAAAGAGCAAACACTCGGATAACTTAAGGAACACGATTTCATTCATGAGGCTGCCTTGGCTGACAATAGCCCGATTTCCCAAGATCTTCGTAGTGGTCTCTGGACTCTCGTCCACTATGCATGCCAGTTTTACGAACTTTTTGTCTCATTTCAGACAAAATTTCTCTACAATAAACGCACTTTTTGGGCCACACAAAATCGATTTTGGACATAAGTTTGAATTTTTTCCTAACGTTGTTCCACAGTGAAGCGATTCATTCCATTTCACGGATATATAATACTGACTGTGTGTCTGGATTTCGAGCGGGGAAACAGCTGTCCTTGTCAAAATAACATATGATGCAAAAATAAATCACTACGGAACGCACAATTATGAAATTTTGCATAAATCTAAAATTTTTTTTCTACACTTTCAAATTGGGCAATGTACGTTTTGTGATATATTTTCGCACATTAACTAATATTATTAAATAATTGTTTTTCCAATTGACATTGAATGCAATCAAACAATCAATAATACAATAAACTCAATTATAAAAAAAACACACTCTTTCTTGTTCATTCAATTATTCAAAAAATTGATAAGACTCCATTTTTGTTGTTGTTATTTCATTTTAATCGAATTGAAGTGATGAGCAAAATAAATGAACAGAGACATTGAAAATTATAAAGAAAGACAGCAGACAATGAATGCACACAAGCAGTTGAAATGGAAGAAAAGACAAATAAAAAATCACTTTGTTTTACAAGTGTGTTTATTGCCCTGTACTAAATACACCTAGGGAGAAAATGCTTACCCATTATCTCGCATTCCAGTGAGTAATCTGAACAATTGTAGATCAATGAAAATGTTATAATGAAAAAAAATAAGAACACTTGAAAGACAATAAAGATTGATAGGGGAACCGAGTTATGTAGGTGGATGGTGTCATCAACCATAACCTCCCAATAAATATATCATGGTTATATATAAATTGTTATACAATGTTTAGAACTACACTAGTTTACAAAAACTAGTATTAAGGTGAACTTTTTTAATCGATATTTGATGATTTACACGATGCAAAAAGACAATGTATGGGGGGTATCAGAATGTCCTTCACTAACATGTAAATAAAAGCGGAAATTCTCCATCGATTTTAATGATTAATGAAAGAATGTTTAGCAAAAATAAAAAAAAAATCCCTATAACATCTTCAACCACAACACAGTGTTTTCTTAAAAATACCTGTTGTTCCCCATCAGATCATGGCAAATTAGTCAATTCATTGAGTGAGTTTTAAAAATAACAAATGCACAGCTCACTGATTTCCAAGAAGTTCCCCGTCTGTTTCCTTATGGAATAATAATGGAAATTAGTAAGTAAATCCTTTAGGTTGCAAAAGTACGAACTAGCCGGACATAATTTCTTAGTAAACCCTTAAGAATGATGGTATCTTCTCTCAGATCAGTGAGTTTTATAAAAAAAAAATTTGTTGATATGATTTATGAACAAATTTTTAACCAATTGGAATACTGAAATGGTTTGCATCCCAGAAACAAATCTCTACCTCTCTAAATTGAAAATGTATCATATAAAATAGTTGGTAGATTAGTTCAAGATACAGAAAATCGAAATTTTTCTAAAGAAATTCACCATTTCTTAAACTGAACTGAACACGATATTATTTGTATACAGTAAGTAAGAGAAACCCGAATATAAGAAAGTTATGCAAACATATCGTTTGTTATTTTCTCTTTAACAATAATTGTTTATAGGATAAGAAAGAAATTTGTGGCATTTTTTTTTTGGACTTTTTGATATCCGTTTTCTACGGTACACACTGGTTAGTGTACAGCTAATATTTTTGTAGAGAAGCCTGACATGGATTCAGATATATATTAATCTCTTGTAAAGTATTCGGGGTTTACCACCTCTAAAAATAATGAGATTTTCTTGTGTGAGGTACTTGTGTGTTAGACGCTCAAACTATATAAACTGACTTTCCCTCAGAGTTATTCTAATTATAAACGGCAGTATTTTCTTTCCGAATAATATAATACGAAGTTTAAATTGGATGGTGTCATGGCCAAAAACCATAACCCTATGGGTAAATACCAAACAAAATTAAAAGAAATCATAATTCTTTACAAAATGAAAATTCTCCATTTTTATAATCTATATATATATCATAAAAATTAAAAGATATATGGCTTTATAATAAAGTAATCAAATTTATGACGCTGTTGAAAAAAATTGAGGGTTCAAAAAAAAATATTAAATTAAAATTTCAAATCCGTAGTGTTTACTCATTACAAACATAACGTTTTTTTCTTTTGTTGCCCCGGATTATTATTACAACTCCGAAAAGATTTTGTTAAATCGCAAACACCCACATTCTTCCGGTTGACGTGTTTTTCCCTTATGTGCGCAAATAACACATTGCTTTCAGTCCGTCAGAGCTTTGTAATTTTTCTATGGAATTTCTTTAATCATAACATCATAACTAACGCTCGTATTTTGTTTGGACCAAAAACAGTACATTTCACTGATTTTTTTTTAAAAAGCAGTAAATCGATTTGAAATAGCATTACTTTTCGCAGTATATTTTTTATTTAATATATAAAACAAATATTAGTAATCATTTCCATCAGAATCAGCTTCAGTGGTTGTTTTGTATTTGTCGTTTGAGGCAATTTGATGAAGCAATTGCGGCTTCGTTTTGAGTTATGTGTACGCATTTGTACTTCAAAGAAACGCCTTCAATGTTTGCACATCTAATCGGGTTTTGTCTGACGTCCTAGTTTTGTTCACTGCAAAGAAGATTCGTTCCACTGATGCTGAAGTTCCTGGCAAACATAAAATATATTCAACGATCGTGGTCATATTTCTTTGAATTTGCAATCGGCTTTATTGAGATGCATAAATATCTTCACCCACTGATCCACAGTCAAAACATTGCCTTCTCTACACATCCGATTGTAAAAAACAGTGTAGTACTGCGAAAAACAGTACAGATACGAGCCTTATGTATACGTAATGCTGCGGGCTACACCTATGTTGGAGGAAATCCAGAAAATTTTCACATTTTTTTCTTCTATTTTTTAGTTTAATTTTGTTTAAATTTCGATTTTGATCAATTTTGTGCCAAGAAATTGAGTTTTCCAGTCCATCTGTGGGCAAAGACGAAAATAGTTGGTGTAATTCGAGAGCAGGTTGTTTAATCAATTCTCCATCCTATTCATCCTACTCACACAACCTGATGAACTGAAATTGTACTATAAGTCAGAGTTTGAGAATGTCTGTAACCAAGTGTTTAGCTTATATGGGCAAAGGGTGTAGCTGCATTTTGTTTTATAGTCAAAACAAATACAATAGGCATGATTGTGTAAAAATATTTAGACGGCCACAGACCGCATACCATCTTGGTAAGTCATCATCCAGCCCTGTGTGTTATCAGTACCAATATTTCGTATGTGAGGTTTGGGGGGGTGCGTGCGTTTGTTTTGCAGCAGGAGGAAGAAAATTATCGTTTTTTGTTGTTTTGTTTTTGTTTAAGATTAGAGTTCGTCAATGAAACGGAGCGTTAAACACTTTAAAGTTTAATTTATAAAAATAAAAACATGACTTATTTATGAACATTTCACTTGTTTTTTTTTTGTATGTCTTAGTCATTGCATATGTTTCTGTATATGTATGTATACTGGTGTTTTTCTGATAAAAAATAATATGAATTGTATACACTCCTACATAGATACATTGTTTTTGCCAATTTATATTATTTACTTTGTCGTTTTTGCTGTCGCTCTTTGTTGTTGTTTATATTCCAACACATAAGAAGAAAGAGCAATGGAGAAAAAGGCACCATCACTTTTTTGGTTTTAAAATATGAAATAATAATCGTTGAGGTGAAGTAGGTTTTTCTCAATACAAAAAAAAAGTTCTCGTCGTTCAGTACAGGCGTCGGGTAGTGTTTCAGAAAGTGAAAAGCGCCACTTGCAATACATACAATTTATTTAAATTAAAATAATACAAATTTAAATATTAAAAATGGGTTGCTGCGGTTCAAAGGATTTGGATGCCAAGAAATCATGGAGTCCTTCCGAAACAAATAACGAAGTACGAAAATAAATTGAAATATTTACAAAAAAAAAGAAAAAAAAAACTATTGCTGGTCAACTCTGTTTCGGCAACGTTGGAAAGTGTTCCCTAAAAAGGCAACCTTCGGCTTAAGTCAATATAGGGCAAAAGTCAAAGTCAAGGGAAAAACCTAAAAAAAAGTGCTCGTTAAAGAAACGATTTTGTTCAGATCTTCTCATTAAAAAAGGAGTTATTAAATAAAAACCTAAATAAATCTTTAATTGGAAAATAATTCATGAGAAACATTAAAAAGCATTGCAAATACCTGTGGATAAGCATGGCCGCGCATATTCTGGGGTAGTCTGCTAGTGTATGGATTCAGTTTGACATCAACAACGGCGATGTGTCTTTTCTAATTTCCTACTACACTCTGTGGGATTTAAAACAGTGTAAAGTATTTTGAAAAGCAAAATTGAAAAATTCCGTTTATAAAGGACGAAAATACACTTCATCAGAAAATATCAGTTTTTTGAGCAAAATCGTTGTCTTTTAAACTGAGCAGCGCTAACGAAGCGGATGACCGTGTGCCTTCTATTGCTGAGACACTTGGACCTTGTCAGTGAATAATGCAGGGTCTTTGTGCACAAGTAACTGATGCGTGAAGTATTCACTTATTGCGTTCAGTGGCGAGTCCAGGATTTAGTCGCACGACCGGCTTCGGGGATCGAGTGCCTTTTGCACAAATCTGTGGGCTCCTCATTTTGGTCCAAACTTCTGTTCAATCAACACACTGTTTGGGCAACAACGCATTGACGTTGGAAATAAGTTTACAAATTCTTGACTTCGAGCTTGAAATCATTGAAAAAAGTCGATACAAAATATTGAATATTAAAAAAAGTTTAACTTATTTAGTAACTTTGTTCAATCGTAAAGCGATTCTTAATTTGTTTCCTCTGTCTGTCAATATTTCGAGCGGAATCGAGCTGTCACTATCAATATAATAAAGGCTTAAAAAATGAAACCACTTCATGGACTACCAAACAAAAAATAACATTTCACAACGAAATATTGCTTACTCTGAATAAGCTCCCCCCAATTAATTCAGTTTAAAGAAAATCGGTGTAATTTTTCTCTATGAAAGACATTTTTAAAAATTATTCAAGACCGGAATAATATTAATTCGATAATAATATCGAATCAATCAGATTTTTCAAGAAAACGTATCGCTTTTTTGGTTCATTTGTTCACTTAAAATTGTTGGTAAAGAAGTCGCCCAATGAAGAAAATAAAAACAAAAAAATATCGTTTTGATAGAATAGACAATTACGCGTGGAATAAAATTCCCCTTGTTATTTACGATAGGGAGAATATATGAAATGACGTTAATAGGTCCCGTGCACACAATTGTCTGGCAAGACAAGCAACTGATTAATTTGCAAGATTGGCCGTCTATGCTGTATGACAGTGATTGACTGATTGTGTGCAGCCAGATTGTGTTTTTTTTTCAAAAAGTTATGAATTTTGGTCTGTTGGCCATGTGAAATAGAAAATAGTTAAAGTGGAAGGGGGCAAAGAATTTTCCGTGAAAGTGTTTATGGTCGAAACGATTATTCCAAATGACGTTTATGTCCCAATATCTCACTTATGATTGCCTAGAGTCTCATCAGCCCTATAAATTATATTGCCTACTAAGGACAATGTTATTGTTTAAACCACAATATGTAACTTATGATTGCCTAGAGTCTGTGAACTATACATTATTTTGCCTGCTAAGGAGCATGTTATTGATAATCCCAACGTTTCGCAGAAATGTACAAATCGTTGTTAATTTCCGAGAAAAATTGGAAATAATCGAAACGACTATTTCCAATGACGTTTAGCAACAATATCTCATAATTAGATTATGGGTGTTATAAATAATTGTGCCTACTAACGAGAATACTAACAATGTGAATTTCGGAGAGAAAAAAATCGTATAAATTTTCCTATTATTTAATATATGAACTTCTGCTTATCTCACTACTTTCAGAGCACAACATCCACAATTGTAGCGCAGCCAAGTGATACTGGGACATTTAGGCGAACCATCACAACGACATCAACTCACCAAATGAGTAATAATATTATGGTAACAGCGATTGATGCGGACGAAGAGCCTCGAGAGACGGTGTAAATGCAATAAATAAAAAAAAACAACGAAATATGCCAAAATTTAGATTAAAACAACGAAAAATTTAGTATTAAAAACAACGATCATATCTGAGGATTGAATTAGTTTTAAAATTATTATATAGATTTTTGTTTTTAAAATAAATACAAGAAGACAACTCTTAAATAAAAACAAAAAACAAAAGAAGTATGACAAATATTAAATATTTATTCGCAGACGAATAAAGATAACACAAACGTCGCACAAAAGTCTGGGCAGCGATGAAAGTAGATAAAGGTTTGTCGGGATTTATAAAGAAGAAAAAAACACTGAACTAATTTATCTACAATTGGACTGAGGAAGAAAAACAAACTGATGAAGTATTAGGTGTAGGCATAAGGGATGACCTGAATGTTTATCAGATGACGCACAATATTATGTCTAGTTGACTCATATCCGGAATTTTATTTTATTCGGAATTTTTTGTGATTAATTTCTTTTTGAGCTTACAAATCTAATCAAATATTGGAAGGTAATCAGCCCTACTGCGGTTGTAGCGTCTTGTGTTTGTCCTTAAGCAAAAATCTCAACGTTCCTGCCAAATTTTATTGTTTTCCAAATGAATTCCGTCTTTCAATTCCGCCTTTCAATTTATGTGTTATTGTTTCCAGCACATGCATAAAGGCAGCTTCATTAAGTCGCAAGTAACACTCAAACCTTATGAATTTGAATTGTATAACTATTTTGTAACTAAAAGCCTGACGATCAAATAGAGATATAAAAAAATTAAAAAATAAAAAAATGTACACGTTTTCATCTGGTAATTTGAAGATATCGGACTCCTGCCTCAGTAGTCTTCTTTGTAATAGTAGGACTTTGTTTATTTTCTTCATCACTCGAAGCGAAATCAGAAATAAAAAACATTTTGCCACTAAAAACACAAAATAAAATAAATAAACAGACTTAACTGCTACGGATGACATTTTTGTTTATTCAAATTATTGATTAACAGCCAAAATCGTCTCAAACTGATTAAAAATTGGGTTTGAATATGTGACATTGACTTTCGATCAAAACTTCTTTTCAATAAACACACTGGTTGGGCTACACAGCGTAGGCTTGAATAATTTCTTATTTAACTTGGCATTCCTACCCCACGTTTATGGTTTTGAGAAAAGTTTCCCCTCTGTTCCTTAATCGAGTACCAAAGAAAATACGAAAGTACTCTAAATTAGAATGGATAGAATTGGACCGAAAATTAAAATGTATCGGCTAGTCGACTAGAACCAACTTCTTTTTAGTATTTTCACACGAGCAAGTCATTCAGTTCTTACTTCTAGAAAGCTTCGACAAGGCCAACAGAAATGTTTTGAGTCGGCCTTCTGGAAGGAAAGCACAATTGTTGTTAATAAGAATTCTCTCAATAATTCAATTCTCAAGATCAATTAAGGTCTCAATGAGAAAAGTCCCAAATGCAGAATGCCCCAAACGAAGAATTTATTTATTTACAGCAATACCAAATAAATATATGAAAAATTCTCCAAAAAGGAAATCCTCCTATTTGGGAATTTCTTTTTTAGATTTCAATAGATTTTGAGTCTAGGATTCGAGATACCGGCCACCCATAAATATTGACATGTAGGTATTAATTTCAAAAATCCACTAAAGTGAGAGCTTCGTTTCGGAAATGTGCTCTAGGTACAAAGAATTTAGTGCTGTTTTACAAGAAAAATGTGTGAAAATTGTTTTTGTATTTTCATAAATTTTTCTTAACAAAGGTTTTTTTTATAAATTTGTACACGTTTGTACACGAATACGGGGGTTTGTTTCTGTATAAAAAAAATGTTTATGTTTTGTATAATTTGGAACTTATGGTGTTTCACAAAAATGACTGTTCTGTTCCCACAACACGACAAGGAGTCTCCCCTAACGCACCCTAAGTTGATCACACTTTCCCTATAATGCACAAATTTCTGCCGTTAATTTTCTCTACCCCTAATCTATATACACAAAACACAATCATATCAATTTCGCCCTCAATGATCTGTGGCTACGAAACACAAATCTGTCGAGCCCAGCTTCAATTTTTTTTTTCAGTTGTCACAAAACGTTTGGCGAGCGCGCACACAACATCAAACGAAAAAACAAAAGAAATGAATACGACTCTAAAATTGATAATATTCGGGTGGCTTATAGTGGACATCTACGGTTATGTGGTTCACCAAACCACACAGATCGAGGAAGTGGGTTACAATGAAATAACAGCCGCAGATACGTCCGAGGAGGACGCCTCCTCAACACCGTTTACTTTTATTGGAAAAATTGTGAAACCTGCGGAGATCAAGGAACCTCAAACGCTGCAGGAAATTATCAATTTCGTTGGCAGTAATAAATTGAGTAATACAGAAGTGAACGCTGTGGAAGAGGGTGGAGGCGACGTCGAAACGCTCACCTATACAGAGCTGTCAAAACTTTTGTCATTTTGGCAATGGGCGCAAGAGCATAATTTCTACGATATGCAAACGGAAAATTCAAACACACATGTGCAAACAAATTTTGTAACGGCCAAATAACACAAGAAGAAGAAAAGTAAGGTAGTTTGAAAAAAAAGGAATGGCAAAAAAATAAAAAGTTAATGAATGAAAAGTTCAAAGAGAATACAAAATAAAGTCTACAATATGTGTTTATAATTAATTTGTTTAAAATTCATGTGTCGACATGCAAAAACAACGCTAGCAAAACAGACTACTGATAAGGCGGGATGAAGAATTTTGTATTGAATATTACTTAGGTGTATGTACCTAATACATGTACTCGTATGTATGTATATTTTGTATACAAACAGAATATATTCGTACATATTTAAATTTGACACACATTTTTATTAACATTGTACTTATTATCGGTAATTGGCAAAACCAAATGTTAAAAAAAGGGTGACCCATAAAGAATGACAACAAAACTCCAATAGAGTATTTCGTCACCAGAAATCTTGGTGTGTTGTTTTGAAAGTCGTCTATAAAATTGTACACTATGGATACTGAAGTGAAAAATTTTGTAGAGATACTGGTTCATGTGTATTATAGAAAATGATGAAAAATCATAATAACTAATTAACGCACATACATTTTAATATTATTTAATTTGAATAATAATAACAATAAAGCTTTATTACTTATTTACATTAGAACTTATTAAAAAAAATATGTAATTCAATCAGTTTTTAATTCATTCCTTAGAGTCTTCAACGACCCATTCATGTGTTGCTCTTGTTCTTCCGGTATAGCATCCATGCTACCCATACCACTGGAGGCTTTCAAATTGTCATTAGTATCACATTCGTCGACGTCACCACCTTTCGGCACTGCTTCATTTTCATCGAATTCCGTTGTATTTGTATAGGATTTCGTTAGAGAACCGATCGGCGGTTCTTCATCCACAAAACTCGCCGTCCTCGATATATTGCCACCATTTTCGGAGCTTGTTGCCGTCACCACTACCAAAGGCATTTGTTTCTGTCGTATGCGCTTGGCTATGGGCGGCACAAAGAGATCTGATTTAATCAAAATTCTAGAACTGTCGGTGTAGATTTTATCGTTGTTGTCCCATTTCAGTTTATCGTAGACCCAGGAAAATAGTACACCCATCACGAAGGCGACCAAGAAACCGCATACCGCATACCACATGTAGGAGATGCGATACAAATAGAAATAGTGCTCTTCTGATCCACTGGAGTCTTTCGCCAGGTTGGAGAATAGTTCGCTGATGTGGGTGGTGAGTGGTGTGGATGTCACCGGACAGCCATCGGTCTCCAGTGACAAACTGGGCGTGGGAGGTTTGGGCTGACCGAAACCAATCCAAAATGAAAAGGCCAAACCCAACGTGAGGCCGGTTATGGCTCCTTTTTGATTGGCCATCTTTACATACATGCCCAACGTAAAGAGACCCAGCAGTGGTCCACCAATCATGCCAAATATAGACAAAGCCGCTTGCAAGAGGCCTCCCATGGAACCGGCCAAAAAGGCCAAACCCAAGCACACTCCTCCATAAATGACCGAAAGCAATTTTGAATAGAATGTAGTCTTGGCATCACTGAGCTCTTGGTGTTTGCGGTAAGCCACGTAGGGTTTAATGTAATCCTCCAACGTCACGGCCGACAGCGATGAAATTGCTGACGATATGGAAGACAAACTGGCGGAAAATATACCCGATACAAACAGACCCGATAAACCGGGTATATGGCCCATGGTGTCAACTACAAACAACGGCATAAGCTGATCGCGTGAATTGATTCTGCCCTCCAGCAATGGATCACATGTCTTGTAGTAATAGTACATGCACAGACCGGAAAAACAGGTGGTCAGACTGAGCAATATTAGTATGGGTAAACTCCACCACAAGGAGTTGGCCGATGCCCGGAGAGTCCGCACAGATAATAAACGCTGTACCTGCGTCTGATTGACACCGTAAATGGTCAAGTAAGTAGTCAAGCCGCCAATCATTTGGGTGAAGAATGTATGTCTGGTTGTAGGATCCACACTGAAGTTGAAAAACTCCAAGCGGCCACCCTCACGCGCTGTAGACCATATTTCGCCCAGACCGCCCGCCTTTATGCCAGCACAAATTATTATGGCAAAAACAGCGGCAAACATCAACAGCGACTGGAATATGTCGGTAACCAAAACTGCTTTCATGCCACCAATCGTTGCATAGAAGGTACACACCACGCCCACAATAATAATCGAGAAGATGATATTTAAACCGGTCACCGCTTCCAAAGCCAAAGCTGGGGCATACAGCACAATTCCCATGTACAATATCATTTGCATGGAAAAGGCCAAGGAGGCGTACAGTCTGGTGGCATAACCAAAACGTTGCTGCAAATACTCGTAGACACTGGCGGTCTTTAGACGATAAAAGACGGGCATTATCAGATAAGCCGCTATCGGGGTGCCAACAATATACGAGACATTAATAATAACGAACTGCGTGCCATACTGATAATTTTCCATGGAAACACCCAAAAGGGTAACGGCCGACATGAAGCTGGCCATTAAACTGAAGGCCACCGGAAGTATGGGCATTGAACGATCGGCCAGTAGATATTCCCGGGTCGTCTTTTGTTTACCACCTGTTAGGCGGTAGTAAACACCAATGCCGGCCGATATCAGCAGTACAATGGCAAGGATGGTATAATCCCAAGGTCCAAAGTGAGCCATCTTGTTGTTGTGTCTGTGGATTGTCTGAGTTTTATGTGCAGATAATGTGTGTTCGCTGAACTCGGTATTCGATGATGAATTCAAATAATCATGATTGCTAAATAGTTAAGGGGAAAGGAGAGTTTTCAAATCTTTTGTTTTTCTCATTTGAATACCCGAGATTTTCCACTTTAGGTGTCAACAGTATTTTGTAATTTATGAGCTTTGGTTTTAGGGTCTGGTTCGAAAGAAAATATTAAAATCCATTGATCCATTGTAATTGGTATGGACATAATGGTTTGGTTTGTTTTGATATAAAAATGTAAAATTCTACCAACACTAACGTCATTTTAAAATGTATACATTTATTGAAAAATATCCAAAATGTTTCAACTCGCCTTTTGGCATTCACGATTTATTTGAGGGCGAATAAAGATGTGGAAAAATGAGAAATTCCTGGACCTTTGGTTAGGTTTCGTTGAATAGTTTGCCCCCTCAAAACAGTGGGTTCACTTGGAGGCCAGATGTTGGCATATTGGTCGACGTCTATGACCACAAACAAAACGATCGCATCTGGGGATCGGAAAACCGGCCAATGTATTCTCAGAGATTGACAGTTTGGTGGAGATTTTGAAGCGTTGGCATCATTGGTCAATTTTTCTTTGGAACGGTGTGTACTACAGAGGCAGGCTTAACCATTTTTTTTTTTGTGACGTGACGTTACAGATACGAACATGGACAGTCTTTGTTAGGCACCATAAACGGCCGATGTAATGTAAACAATCCATTAACGATTCAGGCCCTTAAGGTAAATATCGAGCAATCCATTCGTGAGACAGATCCACAAACCGTCACCAAGCTTGGACAATTAGATTGACAAGATGGCTCTACGGAAAAAAAACAACCAAAAAAATATCCAACCTGAATTAAAATTAACCTCAAGCTCAATTGAATTACAAAATACTGCTGTTAATTTCTGGAAATATTCACTAAAAGCGATAAGGATTTTTCTTTGAAGATGTATTTTCTTGTTTATGCAACTTTGTTTTTGTTATTATAGTTTTTATTTTTCATTGTGAAAACCGTACTCATTGTGTTGCGCGGGTTTTTCCGATTTTGTTTATGTCATTTAAGATTAATACCATTCACGTATCATCTACTACGCGATAAGATTAAACATTTCAACATTTCATTACAAACGAACGGATACGAGATGTAGTAACCGGCTGGCAACAAAATATTTTGTTGAGGTATTAAAGTTGTGTGATAAATTATTTTTTGTTGTCGGCATTTAAATTGTTGAGGAAAATCTGATCATCTTTGTGTTTTTTTTTGTTAATTTATCCCCTCCACCATATGATGGGGTCATGTCCATTAATGTTGTCATTTCATTTTAAATTCTTTGTAGTATTTTTCTAAATGACGAAAAATAAACAAAGTCAATTTCCTTATAAATAATTTAATTTTTTTATTTGTATACGCGCAATTGTTGAAGACCATCGAACAACGACCCAAAGTCAATGAACTTTCTAGAGTACAAAAATAAATAAGGTCCATAATTTATTCAGAATTACAACAATAAAGCTTTCGCGAAAGTTAATAACCGATTTTTATGATTTGTCTGCTGGAAATTTGAACAAAACCAATTACAAAACCGTGTTTTATGATTTGTGTGTTCGAAATTTTTTGTACAATTTCATCATTTTTTTATTGTAAATTTGAAAAAAATGTATTGGTGTTTCTGCGACAGCTTTCATTTGTTGTATTTTACATCACAGATTTTTTTTTGCGTTTTTCCTTTTTTTACCTCGCAATCTTTTTGAGATGCTGCTAGTTGCAGAGAGCTACCAGCAAAAAATGGACAATGAAAATGTGTCCTCTCTAACGACGATGAAACATTAACGTTCCGCGTCAGGCACTACATGTCGTGTACGAAAATATATTCAAGGGCTTGTTTATCGAACTCTGTTGACGACAAGATGTCCTGTAATTCTGTGGTTTTCACCCAGTAACGATACATTTTTTTTTTTTTTAAATCGTTAGTTTAGTGGAAAGTCCTTGTGTAGCACTTTGGCATAAATAAATCAAAATCCCCCAAAAATGTATTTAAACGGTTATTCGTGAAAACTACAGAATTGTCTATTCACTGTCTATATCAGATTAGGTGGATATATCTAGAAGAATTAACAGGAATCTACGATACGTTTTTAATACCCGAGCTTCTTTATGGCGCTGAAATAGGCTTACTTTTCGAATGCTGAATGTTTTCGGAAACATAATGAGGAAGACATTAGGGCCATGTCGACCAAATTAATTCACATACTCTAGCCTGAAAGGCGCTAGACGACCATGGAATGCCCTGGCGTATTAGATGGAGACTTCGGTAAAGGGAGCAAGTGGAAGAGGACAAATCCTTGACAGCCCTACCTTGAGAAAACACAGACAATACGGAAGAGCTTGGAATTCCATCTATTAAGACCAATCCATATTCTACAGACTTGGGTCCCCGTACCAAATCTTTATGTACATATTTGTTTTTTAAATATGATAAAATAATCATAATCAAAACTTGTCCTAGTTAAGTGTATCAAAACACAGCGACCCATGACATCCCAACTTTGAGAAAGCACACACAAGACAGAAGAGCTTGGAATTGCATCTATTAAGACCAATCCATTTTCTACAGAGTTGGGTCCCCGTACCAAATCTTTATGTACGTATTTGTTTTTTAAAAATGATAAAATAATCAGCCGATGGAGTTTGATTGAAGCCTTAAGCGGAAGAAACTTTTGTAAGGGGATACGACAAAACAGGATATTCGTGGTCGAACGTATATAACATTTTGTTAACTAGAGTATTCGTTACCTTAAAGAAAAACACTTTTTACAGGAGAAGGAATAACATTAATAAATAGAATACAAATAAACTAGAATAATATATATAAGTCAATGAAGCTGTTTATGTGGAGGCGCCTGGTGGACGCAGAATGCACACAGAAAGGATACACATGGAACGAAATATACAACCTAGCCTTAGATAGAATGAAGTAGAATGATTTTGTTACGGAACTATTCTCCTCTTGGGAACGATGGGAAAAAATATATATATATATATATATGTAATCAACCTCGTTTAAATTTAATAAATAAAAATTCATTGGCAATGTTTGTGTGGCCACATTTTTTTCTAGTTTATTAACTGCCTGTTTCCACAAAACGTTCGTTTCAAATTGACAAAATTGGAAGCGTTATAACGTGGGCGAAGCCTTGATGCAATACTTTTGATTCGCCTTTTTCATTTTCTTGTAATCAAAAACTTTTGAATAACAATTATCTCAGACAGTGGACCTCGTTCAAATGTCTCCATAGGTTTACCGGGCGGAACTTGTGTTTTGGCTCTAGTCAAAAAGCCGTTACACGCCTGACTACCACGGAAGACAGGTTAAACCGAGTGAGTTTTCTCTTTTAGGGACAACTTTTTTAATCAAATACTTTTGAATAACAATTATCACAGACAGTGGACCTCGTTCAAATGGCTCAATAGGTTTACCGCTCGGAATATTAAACATGTGTTTTGGCTCTGGTCAAAGCCGTTAGACGCGCGACTATCACGGAAGACGCAGGCCGGTTAAACCGAGTGAGTTTTCTCTTTTGGGGCCAAATTCTTTAAAAGGTTTTTTTAATTCATTTGTAAAGTTGTTCCTCTTTTATAGTAATTCATATCACACGTTTTTTATTATAGTTTCTTTAAGACAGTATTTTAATTTTCTAAATGCATCCCTCAATTGTTTTTCAATATTTATCCGTGTTACTTCCAATTTTATTCAGGCGGTTTGAAGATTTTTTTGTATAGTCAATGTATTTTTCTTTGATCAGTTTAATTTTTTGTATTCATGCCGTTTAAAGTTTTTTATTTTAACCCCCATATTCATAAAAATTTAATAAATTCTTTTTGTATTTTCATACATTTTTTTTAGCAAAGGTTTTGTAAATTTTTATGAATATGGGGGTAAATGTTTAAATGTATGTATTTCATTACTCGGTTAATTTTTTTTGTTTTTTAAATTTTTTTTTTTTTTTAGAAATATGAAATAATGCATTTTTGCTAATTAATACGAAAAGCTTCTGCAACCATCCCATCACGCGTTCTTCATATCGAGCGTTATAACGATCACATTTTGTTGAATTCGTTTTTATGAGTTTATTCAAATTTCTTTAGCGGTTTTCAATATTTTACTGTGAACGTTTTCCGATTTCTTATTGAATTAATCAAAATCAAGCGAAGAAATTTTTGTTATGTCGTTTTTTTTTTCATACAAATAATTTGTGCTGTTTAATACTGTTCTTCTTCCACCTAATTGTCCACGATGTTTTAAATGGTTTGGATATGTTTCCAAATGGTTCTTTCTTTGTTTTTTTGCGACTTATTCGTTATGTAGAAATGAAGGGAATAAAAACGTTCGACCGGTGTTTTTCCCATTGGTTAATCAGAATATTTGCTGAGTTAAGTACTTTTATTTTATTTGAGACTTTCTTCAATATTATTTCTTAATAATTCACAAGTGTTAATCACCTATTAGTTAAACGTTTATTAAGTGAATGACAGACTTTTGTGTTTTTCTTTATTTTTGTTTGTTTTTTTCTTCACTCCACGTTTATCTAGGAAATCAATTGGCAATTGAAAAAACAACAATTGATTGTAGATTTCAATAGTTTGTTAAAGTAATTTATTTAATTTATTGCAGTTAAGCAATTTCTTTATGACTCCTACGACGGTAGGCATATATTATGCGGTGGCGGGAGGAGATTATAAACGAACAGTCTATGGTTGATTTAAGATTATATTTTGAAATGGTTTTTCAAATACGCGTTTCAACGATGATTTCGGCGTTCTTGCTTATTCCAGGTATAGCAGATAAATGCACTAACCAACCAACCATTAATTGTATTAACATTGTGGGGCCGCTCGGGAGATAAATAATAAATTGAAATGGTTGGCATATATTCAAATGTTAATATTTGTAGAAAATGAATGGCTGCACCAACAAAATTATATTAAGAATTACCCACACACACACATACACATACCAATTACAAAAGAAGCACAGAAAGATACAAACAACTGAAATCCGTAACATCCATAAACAATGCTAAACAAATATAAACACACCGGCAATGTAAATAGTAGTGAAATTAATTCACACAAAAACTAAACTGAATATGCAGTGAATTGAAACAAAAATTGCCGCACCGTCAAACAATACAGCAGAAGCGAACAAAAGACTCTGTTGTCACTGTTACAAGATAAAAGTCTAATGTGTTTCTGGCGTACTAAACTCAATTATTTGTAACGTTTAATAATAAAACTGAATTATTGCAAAAAAAAAAATGAAAAGACAAAAACAGGCCATATAAACTTTCATAATCATTATTTAGCCAGGAACATTTGACACCCCTGCCCACAGTGTCAATCATTTTCACTGAACCTTTCATTGGCAATTTGCAGTTTATCGTTTTTGAGAACAGACATTGCAGCATTTTGTTGATATTTCGCTTTATTCAAAGCAGTGGTTCCACAATAAATACAAACCATTGGGGTTTCGCTCTATAGAAAGCAATGGTTTCATCAGACAAAAATCTTGTATACTACACCTCAGGATGAACAGGCCATGTTTATATAAGGGTTGTTTTATGAGTCATTTAGCTTATGGCTATCCCACGGTACAGTTTCAAATGAAAAACTGGCCACCGATTAGTTATCAAGACCAGATCTGAAATAAAACCCCAAGTTGTAACTCCAAAGAACTTCTAAATTGCATCATCGCCATTGATTGCAACACGTGGTTGTTATTTGGCTTCTGCCAAATTATTCACATAACAAATCAACTATTCCTTTTTGTTTTGAATATTATTTTTCATTGTTCTTTCAATAAATCGAAATAACACGTGAGAAAAGCTAAAGTACGCGAGAGGGTAGTCGCGATAACCTACACCACTCTCATAAACGTTTATCAGACATCATCACCATTAGAGTACATTATTAAACGTAGAGCGATTAAGTTACGCTAGTTGGTAGAGAGCTAATTAATTGAGAAAAAGCGTACTTCAAAGTGGGAGGGATCTCTCTATGAAGGTTATATCAAAACATACTTCGGTAAAATCAACATTGTTGGTTATTGGTCCAATAGAACATATGGAACATCTGCAGTGAAGTTTTATAAAAAAGATGGCCTCATATGACAGATACGATTAGGGTCAGATGAAATATGTGACTTCTCTAGGCGTATGGAGAGCAGGGAGAAAAAATTGTATGACGTCTTTATCAAATCATTGACCGATACGATCCAATTTAATTTCAACTGGTTATTGATCCATTACAGGAAAATCACAGGCGAACGAATTCAGCTTTAAGCGTAAGCTCTTCTAATTATGTGACAGTTTTGGATGAATTTTCTTGAATGGTTTTTCTGTTCGTAAGAGCTGGTGCACTCGTAAGTCCACTGTGATACCTTTGAGTTAGAGCCGGATAACTAGAATAGGCCAGGGAGGGAGTATAATAAAGTACAGGCTTAGACAAATGTGGTACATTCGATGAACATATTAATTAATTACCACAAATTCAAGGTCCTTCCTGGAATATATGTCTGCCCAGTAAGTCTGACCTCGTGCTGCTGGATTAGGATGAGGGATTTCATTCTTTCAATTCTTACGTAAACCTAGATTTCACCGCGTTTGAGTGTAAGGCTTTGAGGTCCGCATACATTTTTATCTACGAGGTGGGTATGTTCGCCCAAAAATCTATTTATTTCCAATTCCGATTGCGACTATCTCCGAACTCAATACAAAAGATAGGTAGCCTGCATGATATATCTATTGCCAAAGTTTCAGAGAAAACTCCCGAGTTCGTTTCAGTCTCGCTCTGTAAAGACTGAGATCCAATCCTCTTCTGTGACTGAGTTCTTGTCTAGATGATATGTAGACTTTGCAGGTTTTATCGAACTTCATTAAAGAAGTAGGAGACAACCTACTTCTAGGACGGAGCTATGTCCATAGAACTTCTGGCTTAGTATGTTGGTTTCTCTCAGATGGAGGTCAACTTTTGCTGCACAACTCTTAAGATGTTAGACTTTAATAATGAAACGTTTTCCGTTCGGAACCTTGGCATGGAACCACTGTCTGTCGATATGTTACCTATTTATCTTTTTCCTCAGGCTGCATTTTAATTATATTTGCATCTGTTAAATGTTGTTGCAAATATTGTCATTTATTTGGGCAATATAATTGGGATTCATAAAAAGGTGTGTGTATAAAAGTTTAAGGGGAAGAGTGACAAAAAGGCAGGGGTTATTAATTTAATATGTAGCCAGTAATCAAGACAACAATATAAGAATATGGTTATTAAGCTTTCATAAAGTTTATATAAATGTGTTCATTATGGGGGTGTGGAAGCAGAAGATAGACAATGGCAATTTATGACGAAATATATTCGTATCGACAGATGATGAAATTGTCTGACGGTTGTTTTTTTTTAAATTGTTAAAAAATGAGTTTTATTTGTACGCATCATTAAATTGATTACAAACCAAGTTGTCTGTTACCTCGACAATATAGTCAATATATGGAGCGATTTAAAATGTTTCTGATTTTTTCTGGTGTGGTAGTTAATGCGGCTATCACACAATAAAACCAGTATGAGAGTAATCTCTAAGCCATGTAAAACTTCTCTAGAAAAGTGTTTGCCCTTCGGTGTCGGCTTTAAATAGTAGGTGTCGGTCAAATTATATCGATCATTGCTGCTCACTGATTCGATAGAAGTGGCCCTTCAGTTATTTAACGTTGGAAACAGATATATTTTTAAGATATATCTAATTACCACACCCTCAATTGGTTTACAATAATCCACAATACTATCAAAACATGATGCGGTACAGAGGTTGCTGCACTGCCAGTAATTCGGCATTTTCTTTGAAATTCCAGTGATTTACATATTCAATCGCAAGGGTACTTTATTTTTAAAAAATAGTTCTTCTTGGCTTCTTATTGAACGATTTTTTATATGCCTTTGTAATTTGAAATTTGGCCTACAGGCTTAATATTAAAAATCGGAAAGAAATAAATGAAAGGAAATATTTTGTGTGTGCTTTCTACAGGCAGATGGACATTGTTTCAAATCAAGAAAGGAGCTGTTGGTTTAATCTGCTGTATCAATCGCCTATTATTGTACTGGCCGTTGCTGTTCTACGTATTTATTTCCCTTAATATTTCATGAAGGTAGTGACGAATCAGTAAGCTGTGCACCATATAATTTGTATACACACTATTCGCGATCTACTGTTAAAGACGCCTCCGAACGTCTAATGCTTTTCTAGAGAAGTTTTACATGGCTTAGAGATTATTCCCTTACTCGTAAAGTCGCCAGCTGTTACGAGGTGAAAGCAGCCGCTGATTTCTGAAATCAAACCCTTTAACCATTAGAAATGGCTGATAGCTGTGGCCGGTCTTAGTGGTTAAAGGGTTGATCATAAGACCTAGCATGATATAAGAAACGCTGACATATAGATGACTAAGAATCGTGATATCGTCAAAGATCTGCATCGCAAAGGACGAGGCTTTTTCCATGCTCTGTTTGGTGTACGTCTATAACATTTTTAATATATTTTAGAAACATCCTCGGCATACTCTGTCCTCATGTCGCAAGTGTTTGCTTTCAGCATATCCGATACGATCATTTAGTCGTAAAAACGAAGAGAACGTGATTAATATTCTCCATTGCGAGCTTCTCTACTCAAAAACACAAACAATTTTGTGCGGAGACTGGCTCACATTAGCAAGAGTTACTTAATATATGAAATATTGGTTAAACGGGTGGAAATAGGTGAAAACAGTGCTCCTGGAGATGGCGGACAATATATGGCGATTACCAGCCTACCATTTCTAAAAATGTTTTTTGACCGCATAACGGTGTATAACGTCTGCAGGATATTAGTGTCCCCCCAAAGGTTTAAAATAGACCATCATGTAGCGTACGTGAAAGCATGAAAGAAGCCGATATCAATCAGTAATCCTATTTAATGCTTTCCTGAATTTCCATCTATAATGTGTGTAATCTTCATACACCAAAAAATGTACTGACTGCATTTAAGACAGGAAGTTGTCAAAACAGTTAGAATTGGATTTCCCTACATTTCTTTTGCAAGCATCTTTGAACACATTGTGTATCTACTTGTGTCATAAATCTGCAAGAAATGCTAAGCTATGTTTTGCTCCTCGTACATAGATTATTTTCCGCAGGAGTCATTAAGTGGGTTACAACATAAAATTCAAAAATGGTGGTTTACACTCTGTAAACATAAAAGGTAAGTTCCGATTCAAACATACCAGTACAGATTGTGCATTTATTGCTGATGCCAGGTAAGCATTTTCGGGGCTACCCCGCCATTTTCCATTCTCGGTAAATTCATCCGGGATTCCCGGGACATTATTTTTTTCTCTTTCTGCATTTGTGACATTAGTTTAAGGTTTAGTCAGTGACCAGAATATTCCCTTTGTAAGTGTTTCGTCACCTACGATTCCCTTTTCACTAATTGAGAGTTAATACTTATAGAGATTTTAGCGAGGTCTTCATTTGAGTATTAATAACTAACAACCATAGGGTGCTTTGGCATCCTTCCGGAAAAAGAGCAACTCTAATCATAAATCTACGAGAAATGCTAAGTGTATGATATGAAGAAACCAGAAGTTTCGCTCCTCGTACTCGATTGTTTTCCGTAGGAGTAATTGAGTCATTGTTTAAAGGGAAGTGGGTTACAACATAAACTTCAAAAATGACGGTTTACACTCTGTAAACATAAAAGGTAAGTTCCGATTCAAACATGACAGTACAGATTGTGCATTTACTGCCGACGCCAGGTGAGAATTTTCGGGGCTACCCCTCCATTTTCCATTCCCGGGCATTATTTTTTTCTCTTTCTGCATTTATGACATTAGTTTAAGGTTTAGTCAGTGACCAGAATATTCCCTTTGTAAGTGTTTCGTCACCTACGATTCCCTTTTCACTAATTGAGAGTTAATACTTATAGAGATTTTAGCGAGGTCTTCATTTGAGTATTAATAACTAACAACCATAGAGTGATTTGGCATCCTTCCGGGAAAAGAGCAACTCTAATCATAAATCTACGAGAAATGCTAAGTGTATGATAACAAGAAACCAGAAGTTTTGCTCCTCGTACATCGATTATTTGCCGTAGGAGTCATTGTTTAAAGGGAAGTGGGTTACAACATAAACTTCAAAAATTGCGGTTTACACTCTGTAAACATAAAAGGTAAGTTCCGATTCAAACATGCCAGTACAGATTGTGCATTTACTGCTGACGCCAGGTGAGAATTTGCTGAGCTACCTGCTTCAGAATAGAGTTGGATTTCCCTACATTTCTTTTGCAAGCATCTTTGAACACATTGTGACATTGTGTATCTACTTGTATCATAAATCTACGAGAAATGCTACGTGTATGATATGAAGAAACCAGAAGTTTTGCTCCTCGTACATCGATTATTTTCCGCAGGAGTCATTAAGTGGGTTACAACATAAAATTCAAAAATGGTGGTTTACACTCTGTAAACATACAAGGTAAGTTCCGATTCAAACATGCACTACCTGCTTCAGAATGTGCCCTTTCTCTCCCGCATAAACGACACACTTCCCAGATATCAATATTATATTCTAAATAGTTAAATAAATGAAAAACCACTTACCGTAACCTGGTACCACCCAAACTGACTGGGTGTTAATTTACGGCCCTGGCCAAATTTTCCCTTTGGAATGGGCGAGCCCTTTCGACGGGAACCCTGGGAACGATCGTCATACTACACAAACAAACACAATATCCATTAATATAAACTCTCAACTCTCTGGCGTTCATTCAAAAAGCTTCCTACATTTGTGGTAGTGACCAAGCCGTCCATATCCTCGTCGTCCTCCAAACGCGACCGAATGGCCAACTCAGCCACTCGACTCTTAATGCCGCCTTTGTTCTGCAAAGTCGAGGGCTTGAAACTCACTCTTCTCGTGGTGTTACGCTCCTTTTTGCGTCCATTGTCACGATCACGATCGTCGCGATGGTCATCTGCGAAAAATAATAAAAATAACTTCGCAATTTAATTTTACGACAATCAATTCCCACCATAGTCATTCAAGGCCGAGAAACGAGATCCACCACCTCCATTATTGCCACTGTTGTAATTGGGACGTTGTCCTCCTCGTGGTTTTGGCATTCTCGTCAATTAGTTGTATTTATTTCAGTGGGAATATTAAGATTTATTATTTTTATTTTATGACGAAAACACGCGCGATAATCTCTGATGCAAAAATAATAATTGTCTCTCACCCACAGAGAGCCGAGCCGAGCGATAAATGAGACGCCGTGATATTATTCTTAAGCGGAGCCGCCGATGACTCTTGGCCGGCTCGGTTTTCGACTTTTCTCCTTCTCCGATTCCTCCATTCCACACTTACTGCCCTCTCCGATTCCTCCATTCCACTTACAGAGTTGTATTTTAATTTGAACAACAGGGTTGTATTTTCAATGTATTGCGCGTAGTGGGAAAACCCAACAAACATTTGTGGTGGTAATTTAAAGGGTACTGCGAGACAGCTGAAAGTAGTATAGAGGAGTTTTTTTAAAACCAAAAATTAGTATATACCCCGGTCATATTATTCGCATATGTGGTGTTCTATAATTCATTACTTTTATTCGCGTATTTTAGGAGATTCGTAGATTCGATTTGGCGTAGTGTGAAGATTAACAGCTTAAGCCACAATGTCGAACGACAACGTTTCAGACAAATATCTGTTTAGTGTCTTCGAAATCAGCTGTTTGTGCGTTAGAAAGCATGCGAACGTTGTCGTTCGACTCGTGGCTTATGCTATTAATCCATTGCATACCGTGCGATGCGATAAATCTGCCAATAAATATTTTGGCAGATTTGTGTTGTGTTGTTCGATTGTTTTTTAAAACTTCTAAACAGACTTTAAGAAAAATTCAACCAACTAAGCGCCAAACAGCCTGAGATGTTCGACTTGAATACATATGAAGCCCTTAGTTAGCTAAATCGGCGGCTTCTTAGGCCAAACAAATTTGGTCGACTCAGCTCGCAGCTCAGACGAGATTCCGGATGTGTTAGTGGAACCCACATCATCCGTATTAAGTCACGATACGAAGGACAAAATTCAAATGTACTCACACTTAGTACATTTATAATTTTCGTTAGCTTTAATGACAGAAGATGAAAGTTAGCGGGACCATGATTCGTTGAAGTTTTTACCTGTATTTAAAAACAGCGATAAGGGTAGCGAAGTTATGAAAGATCTTGGTGGCAATGTCTTTTCTTCTAAATTTACTCTACCGCCCGCCTTCGTTCTCGATGTCCTCAAGATGTCAGGCGTTAAATAATTGAATTTTATTGTAAACTTGAAATAAAATTGATTGTTTTACTGCCATGACAGTGAGAATTTTTTATTGAAGTCTAATCATATCGCCTGTAATTTATAGAAACAAATATATTATTTTTATATAGACAGTCATTCACACGTCATTTGTTACTAATTAAACAATTAATACACAGCCAATGAGCAATTGCATTAGGTTGTTTGTGTGTGTGGTTTTTGCTCGCACTGGATTGATAAATTAGCGCTAGTGATCTCTACAACCAATAGAATTAAATTAGTCGAGTTGAAAACAAAAACAAGAAACACCATTTTCCATTGTTTTTCATTTGTTTCACTTTTCCCGCTCTCCGAAAACTGTTTCCGTAGTGGAATATATGTATTTGCTATGTGGATGTACTCGCATGTTTGGACCGAACAAATCAAATGGCTAGGGATGCCGAAGAAATGCTGTGAAAAGAACAGCTGTGTGAACGACGGATTATTTACACTTGGAGGTGTGAAATGTATTCCCCAACAGGCGAGATACCCATCTCGTAGTAACAAAAAAAAACAGCTGCCACCAAAACCGCATCATCGTGACGGTTGGTTGGTTGAATGGGTGAAAAATAGCGTGTGAACATATCACCACCTCCCATACGACCCCAGTGTAGTCGGATGCACTCTGGCGGAGAGGAGAGTTGAGCATTTAGCATCATCATCGTCAACCAGCATTGTACTTTCTGTCTAAGGCCGGTCGTCTGGTTGACATCGTTGTTGTCGTCGACGTCTGGTTGAGGCTTAAGTAATAAGCTACGCCACAAATAATACTTTGGGTACGACGTACAAGTACACAAGTCAATGGACGTTAAAGTATATGCCCGAGAATGTTGCGGCTGTGTGGTGTAGAGTGCCGGTTGGCGGTCGGTGGTGGCGGTACGCTGAAAGAAATATTATGGAAATTAGATGGCTACAAAATAATTTAGATATTTTCAGTGAACTGGTTACAATGTTTCTTGATTTAGGGATGCCCACATTTTTATATATTTTTCGGAAGCAATATCAGTTGAGGAAGGCTTCATTGCAAGTTATTGCTGTTTTATCTCATACTTACATAGTCGTTGTGGGATAGCCAAGGGCTCCAAAAGTCCAACGAATAATGGAAGAGTTTTCCAGTTGACTTTGAAATCGAAATGTTGCTTTAAACATTGTCTAAATTACGCATTATAATCGTGTAAATATCCATAAAGGGTCGATATTCACTGTTTTCAATCACAATAGGACGATATTCACGCTTTTCAATCACAATAGGGCCTGAATCATGTAGTTTCCAATCACAGTTTTCCATCGGGGGAACGTGAGTGTTTTGCTGGCGCGATACCTCATTTCAGCCAAAACCTGTTTGGGCGTTGACTTGGGAAAAAAGTTTGCCTTATTTTCCAACGTTGTTCAAGCGTTTTCATTTCGTTCGACGTAGATATGACTTTGGATTAAGTTCAGTTTGCGGGGAAGAGCTGTCACTATCTAAATAGAAGATGATTTAAGACGAAACAAGAACAAGACAATGAATCTCATCAAACGAAACATCGAACTATGAGTTAGACTTTATCCAGGACTTCATTATTTCCACAACAAACTTGATTTTCGGTTGAGGTTTCTTTTCTTTACATACAGGGTTCTCCAACAAGAGGTGTTATTTTGATATTATTTTTTTTGAGATAAATGATCGGATGTGTATTTCATAATAAAGAGGAATGAATGAAAAAACAACATCACCCAAATGGCCCCACGACCACGCATATCCTTTTCATGAAATTTCCCATAACCAAATCGCAAAGTGGCTGTCCTATGTCTGCGATATCCTCACGAATTCTATCTTTGAGGTCTTGAATCGACGCTGGGCTGTTGGCGTAGATCTTTTCTTTCACGTGGCACCAAAGAAAGAAGTCGCAAGGTGTTAAATCACAAGATCGCGAGAGATAACACGAACGATTTGGTTATGTTGCTTGTGTGGCAGGTAGCGCCGTCTTGTTGAAAGTAAACGTTTTCCAGATCCATATCATCCAACTCCGACCATAAAACATCATTAATCATCTCTAGATAGAGCAAACCATTCACTGTAACTGTTGATCCAACCTCATTTTCAGAAAAGTTAGGTCCAATGACCCCGCCGCACCATAAACCGCACCAAATAGTCACACGTTGAGGATGTAGAGGCTTCTCAACAATACCCATTGGGTTTTCCCAGCCCCCAGATGCGACAATGTTGCTTGTTGACATAGCCATCGAGGTGGAAATGGAATGATTTTTCGATGGAATTCCGGATCATTTTAATGCATTTCAAGGACCCGATCAGTAAAGACACGACGTTGTTGATGATGAACGACCGGCTTCAGTTATTGTGTTAAGCCTTAAGAGCCGTCCACGTTTGTGAAATGCCCACTTCCATACAACGACGAGGAATGGACCAGGAAACTGGATTTTCTTCAACACTTTGGGCTACAGCAGCAATTTTCTCACTTGTTCTTGAGCGACGTGCACGGGTTTTATTCTTCACATTACTCACTTGTCCCAACAGCTCGAATTTGTCCACCAATTTCTGTATTGCGGACCGACAAGTTGCATCACGACGACCCAAAAATACTTTAGTTTTGCGAAGATTTTCACCATTTTTTTGTAGTGAATTTTAATAATTGCAGGCGTTCCATTCCATTTTTACTTGTGAAATGTCAAAGAATAAAAGCTTCAAAAGTGACAGCTACCGAAATTCCGGGTGATTAAAAATAACACCTGGTGTTGGAGAACCCGGTATAAGTAATTCCATAACTCAAAGTCTCCGTAAGTCGAAATTTTCTACAGGATAATGGTGATTCACCACTCTTAAAAAGCGTCAACAGTATTTTTTTTCTAATACTTATTTTATTTTTGCCAAAAATTAAGAAAAAAAAAACGCTAATGAGAGAGGTACAAAAAGAGGACTGAAGTGGATTGGTACTGAGAAAAGTGTCCGTTTATGAGAGGTGTCCGCAAAGAGAGAGTACACTGTGACTTCCAGACTATTAGTTTATAGGCGAATTTAAATACTTTCATTACTGAACAATGTTTATTGTGAACAAATGTTTTTATTTTCGGAATATTTTGGTAAAGAACTCTTACAGTTGTTCTTTTCTTCTTCTTCAATATATGTGAAAGCTATATAACTGAACTTTATGCGGCCATTTAAGCTCTATTTGAATTGACACTCTCTTATTCGTACTCTGCTGCTCTCCCGCTCATTTAGCGACCCACAATGTGTTAAACCAATGTCGAACATCCTGTGACCAAATCATTTTCACCATAACGTAAACTTAGCATTATTATGCTTTGCGTACACACACATAAGCCGCCTTATTTGTTTCTGTATTTGTTATGTTCTTGCTGTGTTGTGTTTTTTTCTCTGTGTAATAAATGAGATCGGATTAGTGTAGCTTAAAACACTCTTAAATATTTTGTTTAACGAACAGTAGTGATCGTGTGCTGAGCGGTGGAACATTAACACCACACAAAACCAAACACACACAAAACAGAAAAAAAAGTGCAGAATAAAGTTAAATATACAATAACAACAACAAAAAAAAGCTCAAAAATCCAAACTGTTATATGGCGGGGCGGTGCGGCATTGTTGTTCGTTTGTGTGTGTGGTCATGCGGGCGAAAAGTATTTATTTAGAACGCGAGCCAGCAGAATTGTAAATGCCTGAAATCAGCACAAACTAAAAACGTTAGCGAAATGGAGCACGAAAATATTTGCCATAAACGTAGTGAATTAGTGAAAAGTTAAATGTGTTTAAAAGAAAAACCCCCGGCTATTCACATTTTTGCTAGACCTTTGGGCATTTTTAGGGGCAGTCATTCAGAACTTCTCTGAAAAGCGTCAACAGTATTTTTTCTTCTAATATTTATTTTATTTTTTGCCAAAAAATCAAGAGGAAAAAAACAATAAACTACTCTAAATGCTTAAGATTTGCGTCAGCCACACCGCGAGTTTGCAATAAACATAAAAGTAAAAACTAGTTTTTCAGTTTTGTTTGTTTGATTCTTGGCCTAGAGATTTTAGATGTTTGTACGAGTATTTTAAAACAAAACTGGTTTTACCGACAAGAACAAAACAACAACAACAAGAACAAACTAAAAACCCAAAACATACAACGCAACGATTTTCTAAACTTTTGGGATAAAGTCAATGTAAAGAAGGTTTATGGGCATAGACGTTACTCAGTTATGCTACGTTTATATCAAATGTTAGTCATGCGGTTAAAGGGTCTTCCTCCTAAATTCATTAAAGTCATCTGAAAAAAACCCTCCCGAATAGCCGATAATGTAAAGTAGGCTTTTTTAAGCGTTTGGTTTGTGAAAGTTACTGAAAACACCCAAATTATGTACAAGCGAATGAAATATTTCTTTATTTTTAAAAGATTTTGTTCTATTTCCAACCTTACGGTCGATATCTCACCAATGTCGCTGTGTAATCTACCAAGGCTGCAATCGTCGATGACTTGTCCCCGTAGACAAGAAATTTCACGAGCCGTTTCAGACTGTCAAAACCAGTAGGACTCTTTCATAAATGCATCACTGCGTTGCAAGTAGTGAGCGGCTGTGATTAGTTGAACTTGCCGATCAGCTGATGCCAATGTTTGTTGTTGTCTATTTTGATTGGGTGTTTTTGTCATTACCCGGTATTTTGCATAAAGACTTAAGGCGTATAAAGCTCAGTTAAAACAAAAACCCAAGCCGACCGGTCATCAGCAACAACGTCGTGTCTTTGCTGATTGGGTCCTTGAAATGCATTAGAATGATCCGGAATTCCATCGAAAAATCATCTTGACTGATGAGGCCCATTTCCACCTCGATGGCTATGTCAACAAGCAAAATTGTCACATCTGGGGGCTGGGAAAACCCAATGGGTATTGTTGAGAAGCCTCTCCATGCTCAACGTTTAACTGTTTGGTGCGGTTTATGGTGCGGCGGGATCATTGGACCTTACTTTTCTGAAAATGAGGTTGGATCAACAGTTACGGTGAATGGTTTGCTCTATCTAGAGATGATTAATGATTTTTTATGGTCGGAGTTGGATGATATGGATCTGGATAACGTTTACTTTCAACAAGACGGCGCTACCTGCCACACAAGCAACGTAACCATTGCTCTTTTACGGGAAACGTTTCCGGAACGAGTTATCTCTCGAAGAGTTGATCACAATTGGCCACCGAGATCTTGTGATTTAACACCTTGCGACTTCTTCCTGAAAAATATGGCCGACGCCAACAGCCCAACGTCGATTCAAGACCTCAAAGATGGAATTCATGAGGCCATCGAGGACATAGGGCAGCCAATTTGTCAGCTAACGATTTTTCAAATTTAAATTTCACATAATCGGTGAAACCATGAGATACTGTTGTTGTTGTTGTAACTGTTCTGCGGCTGTTGCCGAAAGGTCTTGTCTGGGGAAAAACCTTTTGGGTAGATACAGCTGTCGCTGGGCGGACAATCCTTGGGCGAGATGGACTCGGATCGTTCCGGAGCGTAGATCCGATTGTCGTGGGAATACTGCGTACGTTTGGCTTATCCAATTTTGTGTTTAGCCAATTTTCGTTAAATTGGACAACCAGTGCCTTTGAAATCGTGCCGCCTATATAATTACCATTCTATTTTTCGTTTTGAAATTATACGTTGCGTTTCGTTTCGACGGGCGGAAATGGGAAATTCATACAATAATACCTTACCCTCATAATTTAGCCAAAAATTTTAATTTTCTGTTTAATAAAATTTTATATTTTATAACTTATTCTTTTTCACACTGAGCTCATTCTTTTTCAGTTTTGATTTTTAATACATGATATTGAATGTTTTTTTTTGTTATGATAGCACCACATGTCCATATACAGACAGCATCCAATTGAAAGCGAATTTTTCTGTAGTTTTGGTCAACACACAAACACACATGTGTATACATTTATCGAAGCGAAACGGCGGTGTGGTTGGCCAGGCCCCATCCAATAAAATGTGTTTGAAAAGGCCTTCTTAAAATTTTTCATCAAAGACGGACTAAGACTCAATGTAAACGACGACTTCTTCTTAATGTGTCTGCAAATAGACTTAGATCGTCTGGCTCCTACATAAGCATGGGTCTGTCTTATAGCTTGTCTCTGGAAAAATCAGAAACAACGGTTATTATCTGGCAGATCCATTTAGATTATCTGCCCCCCACATAGTCTGTAGTCTTTGGTCTGTCCTGTAGCTTGTCCTTTGTTTTCTCAGTCGGACAGATACACAGAGTTACAGAATTTAAGCCCCAAGTAGTCAACCAGTAAACGTAGCAAGAAATCAGCTGACACAACCTAACTTATGGAAATATGTGTAAGTGATTAGTGTGAGTTACGTGAAAACGTAAAGACCTGCAGAAATTAGATTTTGAAGTAGTGAGCAACGTGAAAGAGAACGAGACAGTAACAAATATATACAGCGTTGCATTTATTTAAAAAAATACAGGGAAATACAGGGATTGTGAACCAAATTAAAACTGTTCAACAATATTAAAAGAACATTGTACAATGCGAATCATTCAACAAAGCGAAAATCAATAAATACATCTACGTTTGATGTGTAACTGTTCTTCTACGTTTACGATAACACTACTTTACGTTACCTACTTTGGCTTGGTTGACTACTTGGGGCTTTAGTCGCTAACTGGAGCTACTCTCAATTCTAGAGACATTTTGTACGCAAGACAGACGGATGCGCTAGTGATATAAATGAAAAGTCATTCCGATCATCTGTAAAACAATGTCCATTATTTGTGGTCATTCGACTTTGTCACATAGTTTCTTCCAAAAAACTGCTCTAGAATAGGGCATTAGTCATTCAGACCCGCTCCTGGCAGCTCACAGTCAGTAAAACTATAAATTATATCGTAAACAGCTCAGTTATTCGAGAGCTTGTTCCCCTTCTAAACCTTCATGGAATCTCCCACATTCCCAATAGCACTGAATTGAAGCGTTGCTTCTGAAAACTTTCTGTACTCCTTGGAAGTACTTGTGAGGAAATTGTTCAGATCTTTGAAAGAGGGGAAAGTATTATTTGAAGACGATCGTGGACTGTTGCCTACAAAGGCAGGCCTCTTCGCAGGCCTTCGTTTTCGTACTCATCATACCCCGGCCGGGCCGATAAAGAATGCATGCTATATAAAAATTCCAAACACACTCAACATCAAATGCGAAAAAAAAACCAGAATAAGAATTCATTCTACAAAAACAAAAATCGAAACGCCAAACTTGTTTTACACACACACACACAAAAACAAAACAAACAAATAATGTTCATGCAAAACATTAAAAACAAAACAACAACCAATGAGGGAGAGAACAAGAGAAAAAAAAACCAACACATGTTAAATTGTGTCACTGGGTCGTTACCAAAACAATCAACACCCAACGCCAACATCGGCAAACAAAAGTGCGCGCAAACTCAGTGCCTGCAACGACTTCGACGCGATGCTGTTGGTACTGCGAGTGGCTTACGATAGTTAGACGCATTGGCGCTCCCCCCATACAATGTGAACTTAAGTAATGAACAGCAAATTTGTTAAGCTCCAATTAGTGGGCATAAACAAAAGTGGTAATTGATACGGTGTATTGTGAAAATCCAACAAAAAAAAAAAAATGAGAATGAAGAGAATGAACTACTCTGACGGTTGTGTGGCCATCCAAGCGGCAGAGTTGCATTTGAATGATGTGTTTTTGGGGTGGGCAGAGTTGTAGTTGGCCAAAGTGCACTGACATGTGTTTCTTTGACTTGGAGTAGGTGTGGGGAAAATGGTGAACAAGTTTAGGAATGGTTCCCGAAACCCCGAAATAGATAACCCTTTATAAAAAAAAGCCCCAAATGCAAACTGATAAAAAAAAAAATAAAAAAAGGAATTTCCCAAATAAATGAGAACTTCCCCAAAAGAGAATCGTCATCTGCCTGAAGTGTTTCCTTTCTGTTATGTTCGACACTAAACATTCCTAACATTCGTCGTTGATGTCCTTTTGTTCACCAGTCATCTGGTTTATTTTTCCAATTATTTTAGGCCAGATCGACATTTAATAAGTTAAACAACTCCGCTTGGGGCGATATGGCTTTACTGTCATGGCATGGACTAAGACTTCATACGCATTGTGCCTTTCTCAGCGGATGTTATTCTACCTTCGACAGCTTTCACCACTGTCCTGGGTTATCGTTTCAATCAACGAGGAGGCTATTTAATAGAGCAAAGACCATCGTATCTCAATCTGGACTGATTCAGGCAACGAGAACCGCCTGCTTTACTCACCTGAAAATTGGATTCAACCACATGACTCCCAATCAAAATCACATGGGATCCTTGCTTCTTTTAAATATTTCATAAAGTATTTATATACTTAGTTTTCCATTTACAGCCAGTGCCAAAAATTAACATCTGTTGATGTTATTAGAAGTGATCGGCATAGATTCGTTAAGGTTCCATCCCCTTGTCGATAAAAACTTACTAATTAGACATTTAAAATGTGATTATTTGCTGATTGTGATTATTCACTGCCGGTTAAACTGAGTTTACACAGTTTTAAGAGTTTAATTTTGAAATTCATATACACTAGAATTAAATTCCAATTATCGCTCTATTGGCATTGAAATAATCTCTACCAAGTGTCAGACAGCAATAACCGGAACTATGATTTCGAATGTGAATTTCATGCAACATTAATTCACACGTTTAATGTGAAATGTAACGTTGTTTTGGTATTTAACTTTAGTCCTATTGTAAAATTCTCACATATCAGCGTTACTGGGGCTTTATCTGTACAGACTCGAGACTGTGTCCGAAAATCTATGACAGCCATGTGATTGTGGCAGCAGTCATGGAAAGAAAACGAAGAATCAAATTTAATTTGTTTCACCAACTTCTACAAATAAAATAAATTACATAAATGTTGTTGCTTTAATTGGTTTCCGAACACCACCAATTCCATACAAAAGTCCTTGACAAAGTTCATTTTGCAGTACTTTTTTTTTAATTCTTATATTTTATTCTAAAAGTCTTGTGTGCAGTTCAACTTCCTGTAAACTTTCTGGTTTTTCTTCAGAGTTCGTCCTATCGATTTTTTATAAAAAAAAATTATTTTCTTCTAGGAAATCCAATATAAAAGTTAAACATATGTTTGTCTAATGAAACTGTTAGTGTTGCCACATCAACCGTCGAAAGTGTGGATTACTCCAAAACGTATTTAAAATACAGTTTTATTTGAAACTAAGTTTTACTATAGAGAAAATTCGTTCTTTAGTCGGACCGTTCGTATGTGGAATAATCTTCCAGCAAATGTGTTTCCTGCCATTTGTGACATTCAGAAATTCAAAACAAATGTCAACAAACACTACTCCCTCTTTCCTCCTTCCGATACCCTAATTTCCTTCCGCTAACACAATGCATTGCATTTATAGGGGGCATCCCCTGAGTATTGGCCTTAAAAAAAAAAAAACTGTGGTTTAACTACGATCTCATTTATTGCCCCTTCAAGGTCAACGATCTGGCAAAGGTATAGTTAGGTGGTTTATAAACACAGAGTTGTATTTTTGTGAATTAGCTTGAGATGGCAACGATTTTCATATACAGTAGTAATATCTATGCTTTTCGAAAAAATATTGCCAACGATTTAAACAACAAAACCAAATTTTACATAAAATAATAAAATTAATCTCATTTCAATAAAGTTCAACGATCTGGCAAAGGTTAGATAGTTGGGTGGTTTCTAAACACATAGTTGTATTTTTGTGAATTAGCTTGAGATGGCAACGATTTTCATATACATTAGTAATTTATATGCTCTTCGAAAAAATATTGCCAACGATTTAAACAACAAAACAAAATATTACATAAAATAATTAAATTAATTTAATTTTTTTAAAACTAGATTTTCACCAAAGCTGTAATTTCGCAAAAGTAAATAGAACAACGGAAGTGCGTTTAATAAATAAATGATTATTAAAAACGAATAAAAAGAGTTATTTGAAAAAAAAAAAAATTAAAAACGAAAAAATCAAAGTTTTAAATAAAAAATTGTAAACTTGTATTTTTTTAAAAATCAAAAAAAGAAAATTAAAGTCACCAAAATAAAATATTTATGATACCCGTGTAGAAAAAAATCAATTACGTGTATTTTTACTATTACTAAAAAATAAAATACGTATGTATTTATTTAAAATTCTTAACTGATATTTTTTTTAAAAATCAAAAATAGAAAATTGAATGGTCAAAAATCAGATATTTATAAATTTATGAAAAATTGAAATCGGCATTTTTAAAAATCAAAAAAAAAAGAAAAATCAACCGTGTACTAACAAAATTCAATTATTATAAAATCCGTGTACTATAAAACTCAACTACGTGTATTTTTTGTAAACTGGTATTTATTAAAATCAAAAAAATATAATAATGTTTTCCTACCATGAGTTTCATGAAAATCCCGTACATAATAAATGGAAAATACAACACGGCCTTTTATGAAAAAAGCTACAGATTTCGCTAAAACACCAAAAAAATCTACAAAATAATAATATTTAAATACTAAAAATAATAATATTAAAAAAAAATCCTATGAAAATCTATAAAAGAATAATATTGCAATCAAATATAAATTATCTAAATCTTCAAGTGAAATATTATTTTTAAAAAACAAAAAAAAAAAAATGTTTTTTTTTGAAACAAATGCAATAAATGTGTTCGGTCATTTCTAATCAGTTGCTGTGTTTAAAATAACATGCAAAAATTTCAACGAAATTTCGTAATTTTTACAATAAAAAACAAATATTATGAAATTAACGTCTTTTAATCTGAGGTAATTATAATTTTAATTAGTTGTTGTTAATTGTCATTACAATTTGCTATGATAATATTATTGTGTGGGTTCGCATTTTATTTAATTTAACTGATAAGGTGAATTTTTTGGACATGTGTCCTAAAAAAGTGTAAAATTTGCCACCACCTCATCAGTTACAGTTGAAATATGGCGAAACAGGGACACAGCCTGCCTTGTTTGGCGAATGGCTCTTTCAAAAATGGCACAATATCAAAATAATCAAATAAAAATGACGAATTCGTAAAAATGTATGAAAACAATTCCCTTAGAAAACCAAATTTCGGATAAATCAGCCAAAATAATTTATGAAAAATTATTCCATGACTGTGGTTTCGGCCAATCCATTTTCTTCCAAATGTTTTCCAGATTGAAAGCCTTAATAGCTGATTTTGGAGACTTCACGACTACCCTATAAAGTAATTCATTGTAATTTTTTTTTAGAACGGAACAAAATCGAGTAATTAATTATCTACAAATTATAAAAGAATTGTCCAGTTTTTGGAATATTTTTTATTATGAAAAATATTCCAAAAACTGTAGAATTCTTTTATAATTTTTAGATAAATAATTATTCGATTTTGTTCCGTTTTAAAAAAACGGGATTTTTTCTGGGCCTTCGCCAATACTCGTAATTCCCAATCCCCCATTTGTTTGGCGTATTATTCACAATAAAAAATGTCCCCATTTTGTATTAGATTTTATAGAATTTTTTTATTTTTAATAAAATTAATAAAAATGTTTCCCATTTTGTAATGGATTTTTTTGGGAATTTTTAAAATTTTTTTTGGATATTTTTCATAATAGAAAATGCCCCCATTTTGTATGGAGTATTTTCTCCTTTTTTGGGTAATTTTTCATGGAGCTTTCGACAATACACAGCATTCCCCATCCCCATTTTTTTTGGGGTATTTTTCATGAAGAAAATTGTTCCCATTTTAGATGGGATTTTTCTTTTTTTTTTTGTAATTTTTCATAGCCACGACATTTCCAAGCCCCAATTTTTTTTTGTGGTTTATTTTTCTTAATGAAAAATTTCCCTATTTTGTAAGAAATTTTTTTGGGCCATCTTTCTTTTTTTTGGGATTTTTTCATAGAGCCTTCGCCAAATAGACGACATTCGCAATCCACAATTTTTTTGGGGAGTTTTTCATAATAGAAAATGTCCCCATTTTGTATGGAATTTTTTCTGAGCTATCTTTCTTTTTTTTGGGAATTTTTAATAAATTTTTTGGGGTATTTTTCATAATGAAAAATGTCCCCATTTTGTATGGGATTTTTTCTGGGTCAACTTTTCTATTTTTTGGGGAATTTTTCTATAGCCTTCGCCACGACATTTCCAATGCCCAATTTTTTTTGGGGTATTTTTCATAATAGAAAATGTTCCCATTTTGTATAGGAATTTTTTGGGCCTTTTTTGGTAATTTTTTTATTTTTCATAATAGAAAATTTCGCCATTTTGTATGGGTTTTTTTCTGGGCTATCTTTTCTTTTTTTTGGAAATTTTTCATAGATCCTCCTCCAATACACGGCTTAAAATCATAATGCCTACATCCATAATGTAGAGATCTGTCCTTTATTTCAGCAGTCACCTGATATACAGCCCGATTATGGAAACTCCCTGAAAGATAGTTCCGGGGGAATTTACTTTTTTCAGATAGAAATCTTTCAATTCTAAACAGACCGGGAATCAAACAAAAAAAGAAAAACTGACTCTTATCATTCTTCTCCCCAAAAAGAGGGGAAAAAACCAAAAAAATCCCCGTGAATTATCTTCCTGGGAGTTTTCATAATCGGGCTGATCATCTTCAGTAGTGGTACCGGAGATGATGATTTAAAAGTATGGACAACTCCCACCAATGATTTGTTAACCCCTTTCTGTATTCAGCCTCTAACGGAAGACTATGCGGTAAGTCGTGTCCTTCATAAGACCATCCATTCTGCCTCTTTTTCCATCAATGTGGCCGTTTTGCGATTTCACTAGTTAAATAAAAGCAAAACGCCCAAAAGGAACACACCCATTGTTGCTGGTCTTGCCTCTACATACATACATACCTATATAGATCGATTTGAATATTTATATATTGTTTTGTGCCAATGTGTGTATACACATACATACACATACACGTGTATATGTTAATATGCATTGTTATTAAAATGTTCTCCCATCCACTAATTATTCATTCCATTGACGTCACAAATATTATTAGTTATTTTTTATAGTTTTTGTTATTGTTGTTGTTGTTACTGTTGCTTTTGTTATTAAGCATGCTATCAGCATGTTTGAACACGAGATTTATTTTAATGCCGCTGCTACAGCGTTTTCTAAACTTAATTATAAAGTTTTTTTTTGTTTTTATTATTTATATTATTTTTGGGCATAACTTATGTGTATGCCAAAAAAAAAAGGAATATATAATTAATTAAAAACAATTGTATGCAGTGTTTAGAGCAGGGCTTCCCAATCCGTTTGACCTCATAATGTGACCTACCTCTCGGCCCGGCAAATACATGTACCATAAAACTAACTTCTACCGAGTCGAGTAGAATGCCCGAATACATACTTTCACCTAACAAGTCATACATTATTTAAATCGCATCTCCCCCCATCGCCCATTGGGAACGACTGGTTTAAATAGTGCCATACAAATGATCCAATTTGTTTAATGCCTTAAATAATCAAGTGTTTATTTAAACGTAGCTGAGTTTGCGTGAAACAAACAAATGACGATCAATTAATTAAAAAACAAAACAGCTGTTGGTTGCTTATGGTCTTTTTTTCGTTTATTTTTTTGTATTATTTTATTCTGTAATTGACACAATTGATGTTGTTTTAATTGTTTGTGGTCGAACTGAGTTGTTTTGTGCAAAAAAACAGTTAATATTTATTTAAAAATTATATAAAAACAAAAAACAGATGTTTTGCTGTCCTACATTTTACTGTGAATAAAATTCAATTGAAACAATGAAAGGGGATAATGTTAGCCAGCCGATATTCGAAGTCTATGAACTGGTAATGCGGATGGTTAGGACGTTGGTAAGGGTCCTTTATCTGGCTTTGTTAAGTAATAGATCCACACGGTAGCCAGCCTACCACGGCCGGCAGGTTTAAGGTCACTTTGTCATAGAAACGCAAAGACCAGGGTGTGATTGGGAAAACCTTCCCAGGCTTAAAAATGTTGGATTTGTGCCCGGAAAACCAAGGCAAACTAATATAAATTAACTAAAATGGCAGAGTTAAAAACCACCAATATACAAATCCTTGATTTTCTAATGGAAACAAATTTAGTTATTTTTATTTGAATACAAAACAATTTCGAAACTCATTTTTTAATGAAATTTGATAGAAAATTGTCCAATGCTGCCAATGCGAAATATTAAAAATTACATGTGCCAGTTGATAGTGTGCTTGCCTATTGGCGTGGGAGTTGTAGATTCGATTCCCAACAGAGGCCTTGGTCTATCGCTGAAAAAAATCTATCCATATGGTCTGTGACACCCGGTTTACCCTTGGAATACTTGTAATACAAAAAAAAATGTATTTTCTTTTTGGCGAAATTTGAATACCAATCTTAATGAGAAAAATTAAAATTAAAATTTTGAAAAAGGTCAACAGTTTTCGCTCTGAAAAACCAGTGTGTTATATGTTTAAAAAAAATATATAAAATTGTTTTCCCTCTAAAATTAAAAAATTACATAAGGTAGTCAATGTTGTAAATATTTCTGAAATGTATGCAATGGTCCCATTTCTAATGTTAATAGCTTTAAATTATCCCCAAATCCTTGTCAACAACCAATTTTTTACAGAACTCAAAAAGGTTTACTAGAGCACAAGTTACAGACTTTTTGGCCAATGCAATTGAAGTATGCACAACTGTGCAAAAGGCTGTTGTCCGCATAGATGAGAACGACGAGAACTGCTCCTTGTCCATTATTTTACAACTAGTAAGTTGTAATGCGCCTATGGCGCCCGTTGAAATACGGAAAAAAAATTTTCTGGAAAAAAAAAATTTTGTTGAAAAAAAATTTTTTTCTTGAAAAACAATAATTTTTGTTGAAAAAAAATTTTTTCTTCAAAAAAAAAATTTTGTTGAAAAAAAAAATTTAGTGGAAAAAAAAAATTTTGTAGAAAAAAAAGTTTGTTGAAAAAAAAAAATTTTGTTGAAAAAAAAAATTTGGAAAAAAAAAATTTGTAAAAAAAAATTTTAGTAAAAAAAAAATTTTTGTTGAAAAAAAAATTTCGTAAAAAAAAAAATTTTAAAAAAAAATTCGTAAAAAAAAAATTTTGGAAAAAAAAAATTGGGGAAACACAATTTCTGTACAAAAAAAAAATATTTTTTTTTTTATTATTATTATTTATAGAAAATTATAGAATGCCTATTTAAATTCCTACGTACTGCGTGACAGAGTCAGTGAATCAGGGAATCAGTGTATCAGTGAATCAGTGTCGAGGGTAAATATATATTAAAGATGTAAATTATAACAACAAAACACACGAGAGAGATCATTTCTTGTTATTGCATTTGCTATCCATATGAGTGTGTTCATAATGCAACAATGTGCTGACGACGACATTGTGTGTGGAGTGCGTGTGTTTGCAAAAGAGTTTTTAAAAAACACACAAGAGCATTTAAGAGAAAAATCGTTTAGAATTTAAACTAAAGCCTTTCTATACGAAAGTATTTTCAATTCAACCTTGAAGAAAACCATAAGCACATGTCTGCCCTAAACGTTTTGCGTGTTTTTCCCCCACAGCGCGATTTCACTTTCAATTCTTTGTGGTTTTGAATCATCTGTAAAACGCGAAGCGATTATCGAACAACAACAACAACAATTCATAATCGAATACTTTTGTATACACTTATTAATTATTATTGTTTTTTAAGTCACTTACCTTGAGTACCGGTAATAATTGTAGCTGACCCATAAAATATTACATAGCTATACAACAATGTACAGAAGAATGTACAAATGTATTGGTGAGTGTACGAGTATATGAGTGTCTGGCGGTTTGTGTTGAATTTTAGTGTCAAAACAAACACTTAACAGCAATTGTCAATACCGGTGAATAAGTTTTCTTCTTTTGATATCGACAAAACAGACCCAGGCAGTTCGATATAAAAAAAAAGAAACTATACAACGGAGAACGCGAAATCACAGGAGGCCACAATGATTTATAATTTACTTAAATATGGAACTCACAGGGGCTTATCTTTTTAACAGGTGAACGTAGTAGGCCTTTGTAATTTATTTATATTTTTAACTGTTTTTTTTTAGAGCTTTTCCTTATTGTGTGTGTTTTTTTTTGGTTTTGTTTTTATCGGAGTGTTTGTAAATAAAAACCTGTAAAGTAAATACCAAAGTCGTACTACATAAAATGTTGATAAGAAACCTTTTGTTTAATTTATTTCTTCTTTTTTGAATGTGTATAAACGTCATGGGGTTTTATTGCAAACTGTTGATCTAGTTTTATTTGAGAAATGCCTCAAACAATGTATAAATTACAAGAATTTTTTTTTTATCACTTTGTAAACAATGGAATTTTTCATCATGCGTAGGCCAGACTACGCAATCGGTATTATTTATCATTGATGGGAGATACATGGAGAATGCTCATATTACCGCCTTCCACTGTGAATAACAATGGCAGTTTAAATGATTATTAACAAATTTTACAAATGTCTGTTTTCAGTAGATCCCTTAGGTGTATTCGTTTGGAACGCCAGTCCAAGGCTATACAAATTCACGAAACCAGAAGATTTTTCGCTCCTCAAGCTTAATGCGATACATTTCGTTACACGGAGATATGCTAGTCACTTTCTGTCAAGATTTAAACATGTCAAGCTACGTGATGTTTGTGGGCGACAAAAGCTGACAAATGCAAAATGAATTCGTCACGAATTGTTTAGCCCTTAAAGAATATATGTGGTATAGGGTGTTTTTTTTACGAACTTGTCAACATAAAATGATAATACTGAAATATTGTGGGAATGAATGTCCCGATTCACACTAGGCAATTTTCATGATTCTCTTTTGAACTTGCCTCTTGTGTTCACACAAGGCAATTCGGTTTCGACAGTTTTTGTTTTCATTATTGCCTTTTCAACTTCACACTATGAAAAACACAAAAGGAATTGCCAGTAAGAACAAGTTGTTCCTTTTACATTCCCCTTAACTCTCTCTCTCTCTCTCTCTCTCCAACAAACTGAGAATTGCTGCACTAAAATTGCTAAGTGTTGGCAATGTAGCGTTGCACTCTCTTAGCATTACTGTGTTAGTCACGATGAAGGAATTCCTTGGCGATGAAACAGCCCAACATGAAAAAGTTTGTTGAATTGGCTGATTTTAGAAAATTACAGTTCGGTAGATAATTTCATGTTATTTATTTTTTTAAATATGATTTCCGGCATATGTGCTACGAATTACATTTTCCATTCGATCTGTTCAATTGTTGACTACCTTTTCCATAATGGCTTCCAATGCTTCAAAAGTGACTGGTTTGTCAGCATAAACCAATAACTCAACATAGACCCATAACAAGTAATTCCGAGGCTTTAAAAAGCACGAACGAGGAGGCCACTTCTGATTTTACAATAAATCGACTGTTAAGCGCGCTGTATGACAAGTGGCGCCATCTTGTTTGTGGAAACAAAAATTCGCATCCTGCAGACTTGCCATATCGTATAGAAAAGAAATGTCAACACAGTTAGACATTATCAGCTGTCAAATTATTGTTATCGTTATCGATAGTTCTCAAGCAGCTTAAAAACACCCTATACATAAAGATTACAAAAATTCTCTATGCGCGACAGACAGTCTTTTGTTCGCATTCATACGTTTCACTTTCACTGAACACACACCTCCGTAGTTCTCCAACCGCAGCTGTCAATATTAATGATTTCACTGGCATTTAAGAATCCGTTGTCGTAGTTATGGCAGATCATTATTAAATACAACAGCCAACCACTATATTTAATTAATTTCTATTTTAAAATAGTTGGAAACAAAAAAAAAATGCAAACAACTTTCAACCGCAAAACCAAATGCTGACATATTTTGACGTCACATTTAGCTATGACAATAATTTTAAACTCACGATTTGTTGGTGTGTCAGTACCAACCACAACAACACCATGAGATTGAAATAATTAAATCCCTGTCCTTACGTTATTAGATAAATTATGACATTTGTTATTGTTTTTAGATAAATACATACTCACAAAAAGAAAACTGGTTTTTCTCTAATAACGCCATCAGGCCATTCCCATCCATAAACATCTATTTGATTAAGATTAAAAGTGTCCCATACGAGGCCGTCCCTAAAAAAATATTGCGAATGTTTTATGTGAACGTTGTGACGGGATTTGAAAATCGTATCTCATTAGTGCAGGTGATTGCGGCGGTGCGGCTGCATTCTAAAGTGACAGCATAAGTGGAAATTGTTTATGTTTTTTTTTTTCAAAACTGACATTTAATATGATTTTGCAATTAGCAGCTAGCAGCTCTGGTATTACGACACTGGGTGTGACGTAAATATTATTAACGCACTACAGAGCACTCTCTTAAAAACTTGTTTGCGAACTGTGATCAATTAATTGACAGCCATCAATATTCACATATTCAGCTAATCACATTGACAGCTAATTGTGAACATTCGCTTTAGCTACGTTATTAGGCGAGAAGTTTTTCAATATAATTTCCATTGCAAATCACAATTTACTGGCTTCTACTAATTCTACTCATACATACAAAAAAAGGGTTTTATCTTTTCTGTATTAAACAACAGAAAACCCCAACAATGAAAGCAAATTTCAATTGAACTTGGGAATTTCATGGTATTTGTATATCAACAGCAATTAACTTATATATTTCTCGTATATGAGAGTATTTCCCCACTTAGTCGGTTTATTCCCCTTTATGACAAGTATTCACGTGAATGCAGTACGTTGTTTATGAACATTCTCCGAATGTTTATTAAATAACTAGACCGAATTTTATTGCGCAAAATCCCGTGATATTGCCAGGTCTTGTTAATATGCAAAGGTCGGGTCGTCCATATGATAACACTAGTCAACAGTCAAAATGTACTCGGGATGCGATAATTTTTTCTGTGTAGATAATCTTGACATGAGCTCGAAAAACGCAATAGAAATGCGAATAAAAGCGAAACGCGTGCATCGATTTTCATGATCTTTGTCTCATTTTGCTCATAGGTTATGAACAGATTAAGGGAATTGTAATTTTAAATTTTTTAAAATTTAATTCAATTAAATCGGGCTAGTGGTTCCCGAGTTATGCCGGACGAAACAAATTAACCAAAAATTTTTTTTTAAAATTTAAAAAAAAAAAAAAATAATACAAAAACCAAACGAAAAAAAAATTTTTTATTGCGTTTTTCGAGCTCATGTCAAGGTTATCTACACAGAAAAAATTATCGCATCCGGAGTACATGGAATTTTTTTCATTTTGTTGAGTAGTGCAATCAACACTAGAAAGCGAAAGTGTTTTCGATGCAATGTTAGTGCCAGGGAAATTTGGTTCAAATATATGGACAAAAATCCATTATTGGTTTATTCGCAATAGCAATAGCAGATCGGGCCATAGATTTTTCTCTCAAAAACACGCAAAATACTTGCTTTGCCCGGTAAGCTGTCACCTTGTCGAAGACCTCTTGTTGTATTGAAGTGCAGCCAACTTCACACTATGAAAAACACAAAAGGAGCAAGTTTTTTCGCTTTCCATTCCCCTTACCTCTCTCTCTCCAACAAACAGAGAAATGCGTCAATTAAAATTGTCTAGTGTGAATCCGGTCTTAGTGTTGTCAATGTAGCGTTTTTTTTTTGGAAACCATAAACATGTTAATAAAGATGGCGGCGAAACATCCCAGCAAGCAAAATTTACTGAAATCGTTAAGATTTTCTGTTCGACCATGCGATTTCAGTCAGACTTATTTTTACCAAAAAACATTTCAGAGGGTCGGCAGAACTGTGAAAGATTTGTCGATAGAAATGCGGTTACTTATGGAGATTAATCTGTTTGATGTATGAAAGAGTTCTGACATTAAATCTGAGGGAAAAATCGATCAGAAGTGCAAACAAGATCTGACTATCTGAACTATCACACGTCCATCGCACCACAACCAAAGAAAAATTCAGCAAATTTCAATCAGATTTATTTTTTTAAACATAATTAAAACGATTTGTTAATTTCCATTTACACAGCGCGGAATACAATGGATCTCTTTCGGTGTGAGTGAAATGTAGGCGCTATTTCCGAGTTCCTACCCCCACCCACCCCTTTCACGTGTGACGGGATATATTAATTTAATTATGACCAGCAGCCGGCACATGTAAACAGTTAATACGTTAATATGAAAATTAACAACTCTATCAATCGGTTTAGACTAGTTTTGTTTGACAAGTTTTCATTGCGATTGCTCTGAAGCCAACAGACGACTTTCAATACGTAGTTCGAACCACATCAAAGACGGTTTTGTGCTGCTACTAAATATATGCTGTATCGCATCCGAAGGTTTTGAATGAAATACATTCCGTGCGACGATTAACGTATTAGATACGTGTATCGCATGGAAGTCATTCAATACACCGCATGACGCAAATTTTCTGCTCGCTTGTTGATGTTATTTATGAACTTGATAAGTAGCAATGCACCCATTGCATATCAACAACAATGAGTACATATGTATATGTATGTATACTTTTTGTATATGTTTGTGCAAAGCTTATCCGGCAAGGCACATAAATGTTATGAGTTATGTACTCCACACTAGGGTTGTTGTTAATTAAAGTGGCACATTGTTTAGTGTCTGGTGGAATTTCATTCTGCAATTATTGAATGAGTCGAAATAATACTAGTATGCACCCAACACCGATAAAGAATCGGTCATCCTTTGCCCAAGTTACAAGCCCGGTAAATGTATTCCATTTGGACCTCAGTAGCTCGCTCAGTTTTTATTTGCAGAAGAAGGGCAGTCGAGACTGCCTTTGTTAATTTGAATATCCTTCACTATGCAATGTCTTTAAGCACGATGGTGACATGGGTGTCCTCTGTATTGTCGTCAGATTCCAGCAGGGCGTCCTCATCCACCGCTATCTACATCCTGTCGAAAAAGTCAACCTACAGTTCGGTGACTCAATGGATGTCCTTCCAGCCAAAAGACGAAGAGAAGCGGTTTCTGCATCACGACCTATTGTTCCAGTATTGTCCGAAGTCTGAGGCTTCTCTCTATTGTCACTCTTGTAGACTTGGCAGAAGGTGTTTCCAAAGCCAAACCTTACCCTGATTCTCGTTGTGTAGCAGCAGGATGTCACTGTTCAGCACGACAGTGAACCTCTTCAGTAACCCAGATTACTTCCAACTTTTGTGTGGGTACCTGCTGGTTCTTCAGTATTGTCTGAATCCTGAGGCTTCTCCCTATTGTCACCCTTGTAGACTCGGCGGAAGGTGTTTCCATAGCCAAACCTTGCCCTGATTCTCGTTGAGTAGCGGCAGGAAGTCACGGTTCAGCACGACAGTGAACCTCTTCAATAACCCCGACTACTTTCCTCTTCTGTATGGGTACTTGTGGGTCACTGAACTGAAGGTTCTTCAGAATATACTTTGTGTCAGATGGTATGATTAGAATCTTGGTGATACAGCTCAGTATTGTTCGAAGCCTGAGACTTCTCCCTATTGTCACCCTTTTAGATTCAGCGAAAGGTGTTTCCATAGCCAAACCTTACCCCGATCCTCGTTGAGTGGGGGCAGGAAGTCACTGTTGAGCACGACAGTCAACCTCTTCAATAACCCCGACTACTTTTCACTTGTGGGTCACTGAACTGAAGGTTCTTCAGAATATCCCTTGTGTCAGAAGGTATAATTCGAAATCTTGGCGATAGACTTCGGCCTCTGTCGGACATCAGCGAGAGATACCGCTTCGTTCAATGCGCCCGGCCAGACTGACCGAAGGGACTCGACCGCATTCTTGTACAGCAGTTATGAATGCTCATCTGCCCATGGGGCGGTGGTAGAGCGTTTTCCCGGAGGAATTTCATAAACGCCCCACTAAAATCCACTATGACTTACTTACTTATTTCTCCTAAGGCTCCGTAAAGAAACAGACGGGGAACTTCTCTTGAATCAGTGAGCTGTGTATACTCACTGAACAGATTCTACTGTTTAAAGTCGGATTTTTCTAAAAATGTTTTACATGGCTTAGAGATTCTCTCTTACTCGTAAAGTCGCCGGCATTTACGAGGTGGAAAACAGCCGCTGAAAAATGTTGGATGGTCTTACCCGGTTTTGAACCACACACCACTGCCATCTTCCAAATTTCCGGGGAAGAAGGTGCGATAGCTGTTGTTGCGGTCAAGGATCGCCCAGATGATGTGGTTTTTTGCCACTTCCCTGTACCTCCTTAGCCTCCTCGGACCGTGCGCTACATCGGATGGTGACCGTTCGGACAAACCATCTTTTGTAGCAGAAGGATCCCGCAGTAAACCCTCGATCACTGTGTTTTCCCATTGGAAGGAGTTCTTCACCTGCTCCGTAAGCTCATCAGGTTTTGCACCAAGGCCATCGACGATTTTGACAGCGGAGCGCCTGTTTGTAAAGGCTTTTGAGACTCGGGGTTTATCCTGTAGGCCATGGAAGGTGCTTTGAAAACCACCAGATGGCCTTCCTGCACAATTGACGACACTACGGAAACTGGTGTGGCAGACTGAATCTGGATCGCCTTTCCAGCACCTAAAACGGGCGTTTTGACAGAATTGGATCCCAGCTGGAGCTTAGGAGCCTGTTTTCGACCGCCTAATGGCTTAGTAGATTTCGTGTTTGGCGCACTGGTAACATGTCCTGGAGCCTGGCGTTACCACTCCACTAGACGAGACCTCAGAGAGCCTGAAACCTACGCTGCATTAGTTGGGTCTCCGGAGATTAGGAAGCCCTTTACCGGATATGCAGGGCATTAGTTTTCTTTCATACCTTCTGTAAATTTACCTTCCCAATCGTTCGTATCAGGTGCCATGACCTTTAAATATTATTGCTTGCCTCTTATCGCTCTTCACTAACAGAAGATTTCCAATTTTAACAATTCACAGTCACGTTATCGTTATCGCTCTCAGTCTTACTCATATGTGTTGAGCTACCCTAATATAAAATAGGGTCAGGAATTTCGTCATTTTTTTTTTTCAACTGTCCGCAATCTGCAGAATTACTTGTTTCTATAATCGGCCATCTCAATCTTGATGGGTTTATGAGGCACGTAAGTTTGGTTTAAATTTAATTACGGACAATTGAATGTTATCGCGCGCAATCATTATTTTCGAATACGTACGTACGTACGACGTTGTTAGACATTTATTGGATTTATATTGTATTTCCGGAGAAAAAGATTACTTTTCAAATACTAACTTGTTCTTTTTGTGGCTTCTTATCATTTCAGATAATTTCATTTTGCGGACGTCAAACGGCAAGTGCACGCCAAAAATTAAACCAATCGATGAGAATTTCCTGACGCGCTGCGATTCAAAAGTGTTCGGGTTCAAAAGTCCACAAAAAACAAAAAAAAAAATATAACAACAAAAATCATTTCAAATGCAGACGGTATTTACGTAAAACCCAATTGAAATACACATACAACACGTATGACTAAAAGTATAAACTAAATATTGAACGTCACGGCGTCACAGTCGGTTCTCCCCATTTGCAATTTACAAAAAAGCCGCCGCCGTTTCATTGGCAGTATTATTAATCAACGAGCTATTTGTGTGATCCAAATCGTTGTGACATCCCACCGCCATGCCAGTCAAGTGGAAAGTCTATGTTGACTGACGACACCGAGTGACGCTGATGGTGACGGGGTTTACGCTACGCTATGAGGCGTACGCGCGCGCTTTTTTATTTTCAGATCACATTGAAAATGAAAGCAGCATTATAGTCAGTGATGCATTATATTCTTAATAATTTTTGTGACAGATCGGTTGAGACACGAATCACAACAACAACAACAGAACAACGAAATATATAACAACATCACATACATACGTTTTATGTATACGTGTGCAGTGCTTCATTTGACGTCATTCCCTTAAATGACTAATAAAATCGACTAAATTGAATTAGACTTAATAGAGACTCTTATACGGGCACACTCATTCTGGCCAAACAACGCATGTGACATGTGTTGACACGAGAGCCGTACAAAGACAATTGTGACGCTTAACACAGCCCGCAATGACGAGGCCGACAATGACGCAGTTTAGGTGGTAACGAAGTGCTAAGAAGAAAACGAAAATGATTTCCGAAAAATGGAAAATAAAATAAAATAATGCGAAAAATCCAGAAAACTTCACTGTCAATTAAACCCGGAGGGCATCCACAATTAAAACCAAAAAAAAAACTAAAAAAAAATACGTAAACATACAACACTGCGTTTACAGTGTATATGAAAATACGATCGACTCCTTGATGTATTGCTTTTATCGCCTGTTAAAAAACATAAACAATTAAAACTACATAAAAATACAACACTGTGTTGACAGCGTTTATCAAAAAACGATCGACTCCTTGATTTATTGCTAGGAAATTTAATTTATCGAAAATTGCGATAACAACGACAAAATACGATCAACTACATGAGCTCTAAAACTCCATAAAGGGCAAGATCTAGTATCCGAAATATTGCAACTACAACAAATATTCAAATTTCAAGGCAATAATAAACCCTCATTAATAAGGCAATTGAAAACATGGCAAACAAGGTCATCCTGCGTAACTAAGGCAGCACTTGGTCAATACGGCAACGCTGTCAGCAATAGGACAACATATTCCAAATTATCACAACAGCTCAGTGCCAGCACACAACTTCTGCAAAAACGCTGCTATTGGAATCGTTTCGGAAAATGGCAACACTGAAAATCTCATAACAGTCATAGTGGCCTTTGTTCTTACTACTGTTTGGCTACACTCGTAATATCAGCTGACAGCACAAAACGAAAAATAACTTTATAAAAAAGGAGAAACCACAAGTATTAATATTAAACTTGGTAAATAAGACCATCCTGGGTAACTAAGGCAACCCTGTCAGCAATAGGACAATATATTCCAACGCATCACAACTCCCAACAGTTCTGCTAAAACGCTGCTCTTTGAATCATTTCTGGAAAGTTTGTTCTCACAACTGGTTGGCTACTCTAGCCTTTGTTGGCTACACTCAATACAAAATAACATTAGAAAACAAGAGAGAAAGATAAACCAAAAGTATTAATATTTATTGTACAGGACAAGCCGGCTAAAACTGATAATCGATTAAAAAAAAAATCGATCAGTCAAGAACAGCAGAACACTATTGGCCAGGAAGATTCCTTTGTGAATTCATAGAAAAAAACACTATAAATTAATATTTCGTTGGCAAAATTGTACAGGACAGCACTGCCAAAAGTGATAATCGATAAGTTAATCGAAATAAAAAAAAAAAACAATACAAAGCCGATAACATAATTACCAAAGGTCAGCTAAATTGTTTATAACTCCTAATCGAACATTAAACGAGTGAATATCAGACGACTGAAGAAGAAGCCTAACTATTAATCGAAGGTCTGTAGTGAATGTCAGACAAATGAAGGAGAAACACATTTCGAATAACAGTGAATAAATGAATAAAGGAAGCTTGATGTCAAAGGCAACTCTGTTTTTCATAATTGAATTGTTGTTGGCTACTTTTTGAGTCGTAGCATCCTGTTGAGGACCGAGTGGAACCGACCGTCCATCGCGAAACTCGCTGAAGTTTTGCTCCCCGCTGACAAGTCTAGAACAAAAAGTCCTAGGGGCTTATAACAATCAGCTGTGCCAGCCATTTGATCTACTAATATAAAGCCTTTGTGCCAATTACTCGCTGACGAGGACATTTTGTTTGGCGTTGCCAACTATTCTATGAAAAAACAACGACTGCCATCTTAAACCAACTCTTTTCTTTCAATCTCCATAAAGTATTATCACAAGACAATCGAGCAATAACTTATACACGGATAGCGGATACGGCATCTTTGCAGCTGCCACAAGTGACAGCCAACCGGCAGCGGCAACATAAACATAAACAACAGAGCAACAATTTATTGAAACGAAAAGAAAAAGAAAAAATTAATTATAAACAACAACGACAACACTTCAATAAAGGCGTCAAACAAAACATGTAATCTAATCGTGACAATGATAAACGACGTAAGCACAATAATGGCAGCGACGCCAGCGGCAACGTCGAATGCGATCTCTGGTGTGCGACAAACCCCTCAACAGAATTCGACAACAACAAAACGATCACAACATTTCAATTGCGAGGGTGGTGGGAAATGGCTAAATGAAGATGACGAGTTGCCATACACGGCCGCCACCGACACCACCAACTCAGCCCACACTTGTGCGATAAACCCAGCCGAACGTGGCTACACGACAATGACGACTAGCCACGACGAAGCAAAAGAGAGCGACAACGTTTGTTGTTTATCATCAAGAAAAACGCCGACGCCACTAGACGACAACGTTCGTCGGAACGATAACTCAACAAGTGGTTCGTTAACACAAACTAATTCACCAACAAAACAAAAGCCAGACACCAGAGAGCCTGACAATCTGAGAGCAGAGTCAACGGCAGTAGCGTGGTCGTCTCCGCTGTCGCCGTCTCCGTCGTCGGCAACAACATCAACAACGTTAACGGTAAAGCCCTCTTCGTTGTCGTCGTTAGTATTACAAAGTCAAGCAACAACGTTGACGCATAAAAACATAACAAATGTACCTTGTGAAGCCAGTTATCACAGAACTCTGGAAACAGAAACATCAGCTACAATAAATCGCCGCATCGCACATCAATGTGACCTGCTGGAATTGACAACGCTCGTCGCCAGTCCACCGCAAGAAAAACAAACGGAAAACGTACCCACATTAGCTGAGCGTAAAGCCTTGCTGAAACAAGAGTTTTTCAAAGATTTTCCCAGCTCACCTTCAACGGCCGCGGATTATTTAACCGCCAACAAATCGGCATTAAGCAAAAGATTATTGAAAAAACAACACAATTTAAAATTGAAAATACCACAGCAAAAAGAAAACAGAAATCAACAAAAACAAACGGAAACGGAAAAAACGAAAAGGCACCCAGAAGCCGAACAACAGGAGTTTAATACGAAACCCACATCGTTGGTGGCCTTGCGTAAATTGGATTTAAAACGCAAAGTGAAACTGCCGCCCTCGAACGACGCCTCAGACTCGTTAGTAAAAGTATTCGCAGCGTCCGCCTTTCCCAGTGTCAAGGAGTTGGCCAAGATATTTGATTACACCGCCGCAATGATTGTACCCCAAACAAAAGTCAGTGCCGAAACGGAAATGGTTTCCCTAAAACCCGATGCCTTGGAGCAACGCCATTCACCGCTCTCCGATGAGGGTTGCAATTTGGGCCAGAGCCCTTACAGTTCGGATGATGACAATGATTCCATACGCACTACCCACACGGCCATTGAACGGATACCGTCCAGACGCAAAGACAAAGTCGCCCGATCGGCTAGCAGTGATTCGGCTCTGGGCCTAGATGTCGACGAATCAATGGATACCTCTGAAGCATCGCCACCACAACAGCAACAAAAGCGTCGCATGACTTTAACTGTAACCGATTTACCATTGCGGCCCGCCCTGCTGCCCCTGGCTGAGCCCACGCTGCTGCCGGATTCGCCGACATTGGAAATATTGCCAAATCTAGGCCAAACACAAATACCCTCCAAGGTTCTGATCGAAGAAAGAGTGGTCGAAATACCCGAAGATCCCCGCTCGGGCGGCAGTTCACGCCGCGAATCCTCCCAGTCCTGCCTCAGCGACTATCCAGCCAGTGACATGCAGGGTGTACGCTTTGTGCGCACACCCTCCGTCGTCGTCTCCGACTATTCGGATGATATTATGTGTGGCATTACTTTGGAAGAGATCGAATACTTTCGTGCCCAACGCATGCGTCGTCGCCGCTCCTCTCTGGACACCGCCGGCACCGAAAAAGATGCGCTCGACAATAACTCCGATGTAAGCGCCTCCTCATCGTGCAGCAACCTCTACTATTGCGGTTCCACCATTTCCGCACTCGACGGAGCCGAGTGTCTCGTCAATGGCATGCGCATGCAGCTGGAGCGCAAAACCTCGGACTGTTCGACATGTTCGGTGAGTGGCGACGAAGACACGGCCCCAAATTTCACAATACCCGAGCAGCCGGAAGACTGCCAGGACCTGTCCGATATGCTGGCCAATCAGCATTTGTCGAGCAAGCGATCGAAAAAGGTAGGTGGCATTTCAACGGGCTTGTTAACGGTAGACAATACAATTTGTCCCTAACCGGGGCACAGCAAAATTCTAGTCATTTTAGCGCCTAAGTTTTGATAAACACATAATCAAAATCTCACTTTCTAATTATTATTATTATTATTATATTTAGTTTCTTTGTAGTCTAAGTTCCTTGTTGACTTAAGATCTTCTCTTATATATATATATATATTTTGTAAATATCGCACCACCCCCCTGCCCCCCAAGCATATCTTTATAACAAAAGTATTATAATTATAAAATTGTTAGATTTGTAAAAATAAAACAAGAAAACAAACAAAACCAAATATATATGTGAATTCAATAGAAATGTTTTTGAACTAAAACTGAATGTTTTTGTTTTGTTGTGGTACAAATTGAATCGTAGCGAAGTGGTGATGGAATTAATTTAATGGGATACATTGAACAAGGTATGGGATTGTGGGGAAAGCCTTCAAAGAAAAGCAGACAAGTCGATGGCGTTTCACTTGGGTGTTCTCCAAGTACTGAAGTCTGTGGGGATTCTCTTTAGATCTGAACTAAAATGAGAAGTTCCAGTTGGTCATGTGGACAGGACCAGAGATTTGGAAATGTATATTGGGTCTGACAGTCACATAATATACAGGACTTCTCTGCGGCATCGTCCTTAAGCAGTGGGTACATAAGTGGTCAGTGGGTACATAAGTTTATATTCTGAAAGCTTCACAGATTTCTGAGATGTTCCTGTATGCTTGTTGAATATTGGGAGAAACTGAAACCCCACCTTGGATTTTCTAGCTCACAAGGTATTTATTATGGGTCAAGAATGCCGGCGACTCATCACCGCATTCCCCCCCCATCAAAAATACACATGTAGTCGCTGAAGTTAGCATCAGCAATTGTGTTTGGTTACTTCTTCCATTCCCAATAACATTCACTCACAGTCGAACCTAGACAAATAACTGACCTACCCCTAGTGGAGAAAACTATAACCTAACTCTGTGATGTTTGACAATGAGAAACCTGTTCGTGAGACTGGCATGCTGGTGGACAACGCTCAGGGTTTCCACTGGAGCACTGACACGATTGTGGCTGCCGTAGCCGAGGATGTGCGACTTGGTCCTCGAACATTGACTCGCCTTCAATCTCAACAAGTCCACTTTTCGTGCACCGGTCAAGCCTGCTGCAAATTTCCCACAAAGAACTCGCATTATTTGATTACAAGTTCCAATTGATTCGTCAATCGTGTGCCTTCAATTGCCGAATCAATGGGAACTTGTAACCAAATAATGCGAGGTGTTTGTGGCAAATTTGCAGCAGGCTGGTTATCGCTTCACAATTGGGGCCTTAGAGCCGCTCCAAATCTCTTCGTTTCGATCTTTTGTGGCGGCGTTTATGTTAACAAGCAAAACTACCAGATGTGGGGATCAGTTCATCCTCAGTGAGTTACAGTTAGGTGTTATTTTTTCTAAAGGAGCGCAGCAAATCTGTCGTACTGGCCATCCGAAAACAGGCACATGATTGCCGAGCAGCTAATGCATCCTCGTCCTGAATTTTGGAGCGATGTTTCACTGTTTCAGTTTCCTATAAAACCGTAGCTGGAAACGTTGTTCTGGCTAAGAGTGAGCGCTACCGAGCCATGATACTCCATTTTTGTGGTCGGAGATTGCAGACAAGGACTTGATTTCAGCCGGATGGCCCGCCAAACCACACAGCCCTCTCCTCAATTGATCTTATGCGCTAATGGCAGCGATGTTGATTGGTCAGCTCGAAGCCGTTATATATTTTTGTAAGGGGTTCGGTGAAGGGCCGGTGTACAATTTATTTAAGCTTCAGGTCCTTAAGCTGAATATCGACCAAGCCATTTCTGAGCTAAAGTTCCCGCCACTTACTTATTTCCCTTAACATTAAACGAAGTAGCAAAGAAGGGAGCTGATCTCAACTCAGTGAACTGACGGCCATATAATTTTCAAAGCCCGCCCCGATGGGCCAATGCTTTTTCGACAGTAAGCGTTAGAGAGAAGTTTATAGATTACTCTCTGACTCGTACAGTCGCTGACCGGGTGGAAATGACCGCTGAAAACAGTTTCTGATGGTCCTACCACACCATGGTCGAAACCGTCGCCAAGGTCTTTGTAGAATTGGCTTGACAGGATGCACAGCACATGAAGCTAAGGCTGTTGACAGAAAGCTCTCTCGAAGCTAGGCGCTACAAAGCACTGCGTGTATTTTCTTATATGAACGCTGGGCATATGAAAGAGGGAGAGCGAAGAGAAAAGCAGTTTGAAGCGGCGAAGCAGGTCGTGTAATGGTTTGCAGCCAGAAGCAAAGTTGGGCTAGGCTCTACAAAGCACTGCGTGTATTTTCTTATACAAAACGCTCGACATGTGACAGAGTGAGAGGGAAGATAAAAGCTGGTTGAAGCGGCAAAGCAGGTCGTGTAATGGTTTGCAGCCAGAAGCAAAGTTGGGCTAGGCTCTACAAAGCACTGCGTGTATTTTCTTATACAAAACGCTCGACATGTGACAGAGTGAGAGGGAAGAGAAAAGCTGGTTGAAGCGGCAAAGCAGGTCTTGCAATGGTTTGTAGCTGGCACACTCTTCGTTCTGGATGTCGTTGAGTTTCTGCTTTTGTTATTATTTTCGTATGGGTTTTCGCATTCCAAGTCAGTGTGCCGTTTGTGTTGACATGTACAGCCTGCTACGGTACATACAGTCGCTCCGCTCTCTAGCATCCTATAGCTTTGATATTTTTCGCAAATTATCCAACTCGTTGTTTAGTTTTTCTGCAAGCGCCCACCTGACATCAGCATGAATGAAATCGTGTTCCATAATAATTGGAATAATTATGTGGAATTTTCAAAATAAACTTTTATTGGGACCATAGCCTTTTAATACGCGTCATGCCTAGCATGGTGATGTCAGGCCTAAATGGCCCAACTCTTTGTTTGTTTAACCCTTCGGTTAGTGAGGGGACCTTCTCACCAACAGGCGGGCTAAATAGTTTCCTTGGGTAATCAAGAGTGGTCATATAGCTCACTTTCTACCTGCGTTCAACGATATTTCATACGGATTTAATGAGCTACAAGCTTTTTTTTCGGATATAAAACCCAATTTTCTTTTTAATTTCCTAAAAACAATCTGTTGTATAATCTCCCCCGCCCCCTTTGTATATTGCGCCAAGCCTCTACTACGATTCAATTAGGACTAATAAAGACAAAAACTGTTTCTGTTTTTTTTTTTTTAAATATAAATTTGTATCATATGATTTCATTTGTTTGTCGGTTCTTCTATTTTCATTATGAGCCTACGTACCTCCCTACATACCATTTATCTTATCTGATTGGAGAACATTATGCTCTTGTTCTTATTCCAATATTTTTTTCTGTTTCTTTTTTTTTTGCTAACCTTAATTACGTTCTCTTGGTTGGTAGGTTTCTTTTTTTTTATCTTTTTATAAGTTTATTAAATTTTTTATCTGAATTACTTTATCTGGCCACTGTGAAGGTGAAAGCGGCCGGGTGGTCGGGCGGTATGAACGGACGGACAGACAGACGTAATTGTAAAAGATTTCATAATAATAAAAAAGAAATACACACACACACGCGTATACATGCAAATTGAAAATTGCATTTGTGACGGTTGTTGTCATTGTACATTGTGATATTTTCTTCTTATTTCAACGAATAAACAAATATTTGCCAGATAATAAAGACGGTTCATGCCTTCGTTGTTTGCTGTGCCTCCTCCCCTTCCGGCCGCGGTTTTATCTGTGTGGTATTACTCCTACGTTAAGGGGTGCGATCACATATATAAATCATGTGAGATTTTGGGGATTACACAATAAAAACAACACTGAACTCTAGACTCTGGTCACATAGCCGCCATTTGGGGCTTAGGTGTTTTTTTCTGCGGAGTATTAACCGTCAACCAGAGTTGTATTTTGCCCAATGTCACCCCATTTGTTTCGCTGGAAGAGTTCAGCAAATGACTTTTTTAGAAATTCTTAAGTGTTTTAGGATTAGCTGTTTTAAATCTGGTCACATAGCCGCCTTTTGGGCTAATGTGCTTTTTCTGCGGAGTATTGGCAGTCAAGCAGTGTTGTCACTCCATTTGAGGATCATGTCTGTTTAGCTAGAGGAGTTCAGCAAATAATTTTTATAAAAAAATTTCCAGCCAGCCGCATTTTCGGAGTATACCTTCTATCGAGTATCAGCAATAGAGCAGAGTTGCATTTTGAGCAATGACATACCATTTAAGATTCTTCCAAAAATGCACTATACCGGGCGTAGCAAAAATGCTAACTGTGTAGTCACCAAAAAAAATACTTTTTCAAAAAAAAAAATATTGAAATTTTAAAAAAAATATTTATTTTAAAAAAAAAAATATTTTTTTAAAAAAAACTTAAATAAAAAAAAAAATTTTGTTAAAAAAAAAATTTAAATAACAAAAAAAAAATTTTTTTTTAAAACAAAATTTAATACTAAAAAAAAATAATTTCCTTTAAAAAAAAATTTAAACATTAAAACATAAAAAAAACATTTAAGATTCTGCCAAAAATGCACTTTTCCGGGCGCAGCAAAAATGCTAATGCAATAAAAAAATAATTAAAAAAAAAAAAATAGAAATATTATAAAAAATATTTAAAAAAAAAAATTTAAATAACAAAAAATGTTTTTTTTTAAAAAAAAAATTTAAATGCTAAAAAAAAACTAATTTCCTTTACAAAAAAAATGTATTTTCTTTAGATTCATTTTAGATTCTGGAATTTGAAAATTTGAATTTTAAAAAAATAATTTTTTCAAAAAAAAAAAAATATTTTCTGTAAAAAAATTGAAACATAAAATTTTTTTATTTTAATTTTTTCTATACTGTGTCTTTTTTATGCATGTTTCTGTAATGTTTCTGCATGTTTCTGTAAAGGAAAATAGAAGAGAAAATTTTTTAAAAAAATGAATGTTAAAAAAAACTGCAAAAAAAAAATTCGAATATTAACAAAAAATTTTGTAAAAAAAACACTTTGACCATTGATATTACAAAAAAAAATTGGCAAAAAACAATTTTTTCTAAGAAGAAAAATTTAAGAGAAAAATTAAAAAAAAAATATTTTTTCTATCCTGTGAAATGTTCATGCATTTAACTAGAAGTTTTTAAAAAAAAATTTTAAAAAACATAAACAATAAAAAAAAATTTTATTCGGTAAAAAAATTAACATTTAAAACATTTCTTTTGAGAAAAATTGAAAAAATATTTTTTCTGTTATGTGTAATTTTTATGCATTTACCTACAGGTTTTTAAAAAAATTTTTTGTAAAAAATATAAACACTAAAAAAAATTTAAGAGAACATTTTTAAAAAAATATTTTGTCTATTCTGTGTAATTTTTAAGTAGGGGCATATTTATTCATATTCTCATAAAGATTTTCGTAATCAGTGGACAATTCTGAAGGGGGTGGCAGTTTGGGTTTTTTTATGGAGATGGCTAACGGCTGGTAAATTGCATTTCAGCCAAGATTCATTGACTTTGTGGCATGTAGCCATAAACTCAATAATTTTAGAAGAAATCTCAATAACTTTAGGTCGAACGTTAATATTTAGGAAGTTCTAGTTGCGAAGAGGATTATTCCTATAAACCTTTCGTTGGATCAGCTGTTTTTACAGCAGCTCTATTTGTTTACATTCCTTCTTGTCCGTTGGTCTGACAGAACAGCACGAGGTTACAGAAATTCTCTTCCTTGAATTCCTAGCAGAAAAATAAACATTGAAGAAGATATTGCCAACTTTTTAAATAGTAACAATTGGCATTTGTACCTGAAGATCAGTTCCCGCTGATAGTTTTCGGACGAAAGTGTCCATCACTAAACCAAACAGTAGTGTTTGTTCTACTTTTTGTTTAGATTTCGTTTACAAATATTTATTTTATTTCAGTTCTTGATATTCCCCTGAAATTGATATGCGGTCGCTAGACCTCTCAGACTGTTTCGTTCTTTATCTTCTAATTTGATTTACAGTTTGACAAAAAACACTGATTTGTTATTATTATTATTATTATGTTTTCTTTAGAGTATCTCAAAAACATTACCAGGGAACGTGCAGAACACGAAAATTTCCTGATTATATCAGAAACACGAAAAAAAAATAATAAACGTGTACAAACTGGCCAATGTACATAGAAAAAGTTATTGAAATAAAAACAAAAATCACACAAAATTAAATATTTATATTTATTGTTTATAAATTGTCAAACCCCTTATCAGGGTTCAGTTTTTTTTATTATCTGCGGCCAGACATGCTGTGAAATTGTCAACATTTTCATTTGGAATTCGGAGAATGTCTGAATATTCAAAGAAGCTAAAAGGCAAATGATTTCTTTGTAGTTCCCAAAAACTGTCAACTATTTTCACGGTAAATTTTTGCCAAGATGTGTTCTGGGGTTGAGAAATCTAAAGAGACATGTGTGGGGGTGATAGAGTTTAATTGTTAAGGTGATTTGTGTGAGGGCTGGGTACATTGGGTACATTTTTGGGCCACAATCCATTTCCATCGGTTAAAAGTCTGTAGCTTTCGACCTGGTAAACATTTTCGAGTTCTGTAGAAAATTGTTTATTCGGAAGGAGTGAACGCCTTTAATAAGGGTTTAACATTAAAAATTGGACAACTGAATATATTTGATAAATATTTGCCAAATTGACTGCGTTTCGTACTTTTCTTATCCATAGAACATTGGGTAAATTTTTCGGCCCCAATCCATTTCCATCGTTTAAAAGTCTGTAGCTTTCGAGCTGGTAAACATTTTCGAGTTCTGTAGAAAATTGTTTATTCGGAAGGAGTGAACGCCTTTATTAAGGGTTTAACATTAAAAATCGGACAACTGAATATATTTTATAAATATTTGCCAAGTTGACTGCTTTTCGTACTATTGGGTAAATTTTTGGGCCACAACCCATTTCCATCGTTTAAAAGTCTGTAGCTTTCGACCTGGTAAACATTTTCGAGTTCTGTAGAAAACTGTTTATTCGGAAGGAGTGAACGCCTTTAATAAGGGTTTAACATTAAAAATCGGACAACTGAATATATTTTATAAATATTGGCCAAGTTGATGATACTTTTCCCCAAGATTTTCTTTTACAAAACAACCTATTGTTCTGCAGAATATTAGTGAAACGATTCCCTTGTTCACATGCGACCGCAGTCTGTTGCTAAGGACGTTTTAGCCTATCTAGAATCTCGTGATTTCAACTCAGCCAACGTCAATGCATGAATTGTTTTGTTTGTTTGATTTTGCTGTTAACACCGACCGATTTTTTTTTCACAGCTGCTGTTCACAAAACCAAAAGTGATTGAACGCTAATAATAAATCATCTCAATAAACTGGTACACAAAAGCAACAGCGTCATTTACAGCCTTACTGTTGCACCTGAACGTTAACGTTCAACGCCCACAACAGTCGCCCTCATCCCGTGAGCCTTTCAAGCGCAAACAACATCGGCAACGCCATCAGAAAACACAACATGAGTCGCTGGCGAAATCACTCGCTCGGGTCGCCCGCTTGTAAATTTATTAAGATCCATGCGATAATTATTATTAGTATTCGCAGTAGTATCAATTGAATCGAGTCAATTTGGCGTGTTGTTGGCTTACTTGTTTTTTTTTTTTTAATAAACGTGTTTTACAGAAAAAAATAGGTGTGTGTCAGTGTTTGGCATTAATTATTAGATGAACGTTACGCGCGTTCTGTTCAAAAAAGCAATGATTTTTTTTTATTTTTTTTTGTTGTCTTTGAAGTTTTGACGTCAATACATTTGACTGACGCTGATGTTCAATGTCTGTCTGGTGTTGTAGAGACACACACTCGATTTTTGGAAGTTATTTTGTGTGGTTTGAACTTTTTTACTGAAATTTCTGGGTGGGCTGGTTGACTGCACGTACGTTTCATTTAAATTGACATGTATTGTTTATATAATAGAATTTGAATAAATCAAATTAATTTATCATCAATTTCATCATGGCTGATGACGTATATATGGGACGAGTAGTTAATTAACACGACATGCGGCATGATTGTAGAAAGAGAAACATGTTTTGAGTCAACTGGACCTTACCTAATATTTTTTAACCCCCATTTTGTTTGTTGTCAATATTTTTTAAACCCCCATTCTATTTTACATCACTTCCTTATTTATTTAGATTTTCCAAATTTTTTATATCGGTTGTTCCATGACAGTTTCCCACTCGAAATCTTAAAAGAAAGTCGCAAAAATCAAATTTTCTGCAAAATACATTAACAGGCATGGGGAGAGAAGCCTTCTATTCTGACAGTGAGAGTCCCATTCTGATTTTCAGAACTGCTAACATTTGATCAGTTTTCTTTGAAAATGCTGCTGGAAACGAACAAATGATATCACTCATACGTCCACTGGTTTGTAAAGGCTTCCTAGCTCGTAGTCATCATGTCGTATGATTAATATTGATTCTAAGCTGAGAACAAATAATATCACTCATACGTTAACTACAGTGTTGGTCAAGAAGGAGAATGCTGGTATTGATTGATCTGAGCCAGGTCCTTTAGGCTAATATCGAGCAAGCCATTCGAGAGATACAGTCGGATAGCCAGTCACTAAAGTCTTGGAAAATTATGTTGGCAGGATAGGCTACTGCAAAGACAGCCAAAAGAATGAATGAAATCGTATTCCATAAATAATGGGAATGTTTTAACTTTAATTTGTTAGTCTCGATTTATAAAATTTAAAAAAAATTGTCAAGTCCAACAAATAATTTTTGTTCTTGAAATTTTAATTTTAAAATCAAATTCCAGCCCAATTTCCATTATGAGACCTTTTTGCCGGACTTCTTGCTTCTCTTGCCCCCTTTGCTACCAATCGTCTTGTCATTGGCAAATTTATTTAGTTCCCCTCTTGGGTGTCGGTAGGAGCGGGTGAGAATGGTGGCGAATGGTGGTCGTTTGAAGAAAAAACAACAAAATTTAAAAAAAAAACAACAGAAATATTCAGTTCTATATGTTTAACTAGTAAGTTGTAATGCGCCTATGGCGCCCGTTAATTTGCTTGAGAAAGTATTTGTTACTTAATTTTAAAAATTTTTTAAAAAATATTTTGAGAAAACTATTTTGTAAAAAAAAATTTCGGGAAAAAATAAAATTGGAAAAAAAAATATTTGTGGAAAAAAAATTTTTGCTGAAAAAAAAATTTTTGTTGAAAAAAAAAATGTTTGCTGAAAAAAAAAAATTTTGTTGAAAAAAAAAAATTTTGTTGAAAAAAAATTTTTGGTGGAAAAAAAAAATTTTGTTGAAAAAAAAATTTTTGTCAAAAAAAAAGATTTTGGTAAAAAAAAAATTTGAGAAAAAAAAGATTTTGGTAAAAAAAAAATTTGGGGAAAACACAATTTCTGTACAAAAAAAAATATTATTGTTTTTATTATTATTATTTATAGAATTATTATAGAATGCCTATTTAAATTCCTACGTACTGCGTGACAGAGTCAGTGAATCAGTGTCGAGGGTAAATATATATATTATAATAATAATTTAAATTAAACGAATCCGCTTAATTACCTCATTTTGGGTAATTATGCGAAAACAGTTTATAAAATAGATAACATTTTTATTTAGACATAATTCACATATTTTGTTCAATTGACAACCGATGTGTTAACTTTTATTTAAAAATAATTCCCATCTTTTTGGCACACATCGGTACTTAGATCTAAACGAAAGATTTTGAATTTTTGTAACAATTCTGTATATTTAAAATTTACGTTTATTAGTAAACCTCGCCTTACTGCCTCGTTGGAAATTTGAGCAATTATCCGACCAAGGCAATTAAACGAATCCACTTAATTAACTCATTTTGGATAATCATGCGAATGCAGTTAATTAAAAAAAATTAAATTTTTATTTAAAAATACTTCACATCTTTTGTTGAATTGAAAATCGATGTATTCATTTTCATTTAACAACAATTCCCATCTTTTTGGCACGCATCGGTGCTGTTAAAGGGATTTTCGTAAATCTAAACGAAAGATTTTGAATTTTTTTAAGAATTCTGTATATTTGAAATTTGCGTTTAACTCACCTCATTTAATTACCTGAAAATTTCAAGCTTTGTGAACAATTATCCGACCAATGCAATTAAACGAATCCGCTTAATTACCTCAGATAAAAGAAATTTTAATTTTTTTTATTGTTTTTTAATTTCTAAATTAAAATTTTCTTCTAAACAAAAAATTTTGAATTTTCCAAGATTTTTTTGGTTAAATAAACGAGAGAAATTCAAACAGGGCTACGGAAAATAAATCCTGGCTTTGAGAATGCTTAGAACCGGAAAACAAATGTTAAATATTGTTTATGCCATTTTTGTCTACAAGGCAATAAAATAATGTAAGTACTCGAGCGTTGTGATATCTGAACGACCAATCGCACACGTTGCCCAATATCTTTCAACACGCCAATTTGTCTGTCTGTTTGTCAATATTTTCTATGTATTTTGCTGATAGTCGCCGGAAAACCGCAGTAACATAAGAGCTTTACCTCTTAACATTTTGATATCGTCAAAACCTTAGACTGATGGCAACACAATAACCCCTTACGCTTTACGTCAAGTAACGAATCAATCATCGTGACTCTCTGCTACTAATTGCAGTTTGCCATATTTCCCGCGTAACACTTTAAAAACAAACAAAAACATGCAAAACTTATCGTACAAAGTAAAAAAAAAAAAAAAAACAGAAACTGCTGAGAACCTGTTAATACTAAATCATTTGTTTTATAATCTCACACTTGTTCGATGTTTTCATGTTAAACACTGCGTACGTTTTTTTTTTTTTCAGTTACAGACTACAACGATCGATTCTTGAAAGCGAAACAAAAATTAAAAAAAAAAAAAAAAAATATCAGCAATTTTTGTGACGTCAATGAATGCCATGAAATACACCAACATTGTGTCGGTCTCTGTACATACAACCAATTATATGAACATGTAGATATGTACATGAGTAGCGATTTTGTCTGTCCGCCTGCCAGGCTGCCTGGCTGATTTAAAATCTCATATCATAATGAAATATTTACCGAAAGGCATTCGATAAAAAAAAAACAACACAACACAAACTTCAACAACGACAACAAAAAAAAAAAAACAAAAACACGACACAGCAATACTTATTATTAGTAATTCTAGAACACAATTTGGTGTTCTATTAGCAAAAAAAAAAAAAAACGAAAAACCTAATTTACACAGGCCTGCGTTTTACATTCTTCACTTTTCTTTTGTTCCGAGGAACTTTGCCAAACAAAACTTTAAATAAGTCGTAATATTTCGGTTTAAATTACAAAATTTATAAAAAATTAATAAACCTAAGCAGATGTTGAAAAAAAATCAATCCCTAAATATTGTTTGTTTACATTTATTCTGTTGTTGTTGCATCTAAGAGAAAGTTTAGGGTTTTTTTTTAGAATTGTTGATCTGGCAACTTTGTTACCCACTCACGAAACGCAAGGCGAATGTGCGCATGAAAAGTCAAGAGATAGTGGGTCGTTCATTTCCCGCGAAAGCTAGTGACTGGCTTTCCTTCGCTTACATACTATTGCAAAACTGTTCATTAATTTTCACCGTGTAAAGGGTAATCATTGCAGCTCTGTGTTCTTTATTAATATCGTGTACACGTACACATTTTTTAAATCAAACGGATTCATTCATGGCTTACTTTTTGTTTTGTTTTTTTTTTAATATTTACGAGGTACGAATGCCAGTGTTTCAAAACGTCCATCGACAACTGAAACACATCACTGAAGTCAATAATTACAAAATAATCAACCTTCACGCTTCACAACGGCCGTAATCAGAGAAGCGTAGACATTTTTTGTTTACTTTTTTTTTTTTTTGCGAAACCAGCAACTTAGATTGTATAGTTGTCAAATTGGAAAATGTTTTAGGAAAAGGTTCCAATTAAAAAAAAAAGCAAGTGCTCAATTCTTGAGAACAAAGGTTATTCAGTTCGGGCTGACTGAACTCCATAAGGGTCTACATACCAATTGGGCAAAGCCTTTACATCATAATCTACAACAAACCCCGCTGAATAATGTCCTTGGAAATCTCTATCTTTTTGTGTAATTATCCGAGTAAAGTAATTAAATGAAACCGCTTAATAACTCTCATACACTCTGGATTTCCGCTGCGTTTGTGCTCTGAATAAGCTTTTGTATAACCGGGTAAGGTAATTAAACGAAACCGCTTAATTACCTCATTTGGGTAACGAATAGGACCAGGATTTTGAATTTTTCTTATTTTTAAAAATTATTCACATCTTTTGTTTACGACTACGAAAAAACACCGCGTAGTAACCTCGTCGAAAATCTTCAGCTTTTTGTGTAATTATCCGGGTAAGGTAATTAAAAGAGACCGCTTAATTACCCCTTAAACCCATACATTGCCTTTGTGTTGATATACTAAATAAGCTTTTGTATAAACGGGTAAGGCAATTAAATGGCCCGCTTAATTAACTCCAATGGGTATTTAAACGAATGGAACAACGTTTTTTAATATTTTTTATATTTTTAAAAATTATTCACATCTTTTGTTGACAACTACAGAAAATCTCGCTTAATAACCTCGCTGAAAATCTCTAGCATTTTGTTTAATAATAATAATAATAATTCTATAAATAATAATAATAAAAAAAATAATATTTTTTTTTTGTACAGAAATTGTGTTTTCCCCAAATTTTTTTTTACCAAAATTTTTTTTTCCAAATTTTTTTTTTTACAATTTTTTTTTTTTACAAAATTTTTTTTTTCCACAAATTTTTTTTTTTCAACAAAATTTTTTTTTAAACATACATTTTTTTTTTCAGCAAACATTTTTTTTTCAACAAACATTTTTTTTTCAACAAAATATTTTTTTTTCCACAAAAATTTTTTTTTTCAAAAAAATTTTTTTTTTCAACAAAATTTTTTTTTTTCAACAAAAAATTTTTTTTCAGCAAAAATTTTTTTTCAGCAAAAATTTTTTTTCCACAAATTTTTTTTTTTCCAATTTTATTTTTTTCCGAAATTTTTTTTTACAAAATAGTTTTCTCAAAATATTTTTTACAAAATTTTTAAAATTAAGTAACAAATACTTTCTCAAGCAAATTAACGGGCGCCATAGGCGCATTACAACTTACTAGTTTTAAAAATAATTCACATCTTTTGTGTAATTGAGCTTAATCAGCTCATTTGGGTTATTATACGATTACGATGAGGTAAAACCACGTTTCTGAATTTTGTGCCTTATCGTACTTTGCGAGGAAACTGATTGGGTCATTCCTTAATTTGTCTTTTATGTAAAAAGCACACAACGGAAAATCGCCCTCGTCTGTTGTAGAATTATACAAAGAAAGACCAACAACAACAGACAACAACGACTATCAATGTCAATGACAAGGCTGATGGCGGCGGTGACGACGATCATACACAGTTGAGTTCCCAAAACTAAATCATCATCATCATCAGCACCAGCCTGTGAATGATGCACCCCACGGTCTTGTCCGTCTGGGCACCATGAATATGAGAATTTTCAAAAAAAAAAAAGTGGAGAAAAAAGCTCACAAAAGAAATCAACTCAAATGATACGAATGCGAAAGTAATTGTCATTCATAATAAAATGCATCATAAAAAAAAAAGGAAAACGTCAACATGACAAACACTCTGACGTCAATGAAGTCAATACAAGGCAATACAACACTTGTGCCACAAGTGGGGAGGTGGCAAAGTCGGGGGCGGTGACGAAGGCGGCGACGATTAGGTGCCGCCAAATACTCTCCTTCCAGTAAATGCTGGTGAATTTGTTACAATTAATCTAATCTGGCGTCACACTCGACTGGCTAAAGTTGCCAACGCAACCCGGATCAAGGAGCGTTTCCGTACGCTTACGTACGTAGGCCGTCGGGCTCCTAATCATTTATGACTTTAGTCGGTTGGCCTTCTGTTGGTTTCTCCTTCAACCGATCTCGGTGGCCGTTTTATTTATTTACTTTTTGTTTATCGTCAAATTTCTTGCCCTCATATATTTCATCAGACTTCATGTTGCACTCCAAACTCGATTGACGTCGTCCATATGTGTGTATTCCCCCTTGTCATTCACAGATAATGATCGACATTATTAATCAAATATTGTGTGAGTGTGTGTGTGTTTTTTTTTCCATTCTTCCCAACACTTTTATTGAGTTATGACTGTTGTTATATTACCGCTAAATGAATGCTGAATATTATCGCTAATATTACAGAACACACAGAAAAAAAGTCTAATTTTAGTTTTTTTGGAGTACTGAGTTTATCGTAATTTTTGTGTGGCCTGATTACGATGAGAATGAGTGGTGGTTGGGGGAGGTGAACAGCTATAGAGTCTGAAGAGGCCTATGTTGCCAAGGGTGTAATCTCTGTAGAGTATACATCAAATGAATTTGTTGTTACTAAAACAACTCTAACACATCATAGCCGCAGAAATATTTCTATTTCACATCTAGTCCAGTTGACATTCGGAAAAATGTAAAGCGAGTCCTCCAATCAAACTCTAAGAGCAACTTCTTAAAGCCAAAAAAAAAAGATTAAGAATGTCCCAAACGAAGAATTTTCAAAAATAAATGAAAAATCCCCCCAAAAGCCCAATATGAAAATTTACCCAAAAATTATGCAAAATGCCAACAAAAAATTAAGAATGCTCCAAATGAAGAATTCCCAAAAAATAAGTGAGAAATCTAAAAATACCCCAAATAAAAAATACCCAAAAAAAAAATTAAGAATTCCCAAAAAATAAATGAAAAATCCCCCCAAAAGCCCAATATGAAAATTTTCCCAACAATTATGAAAAATTACCAAATGACAAATGCCAAAAAAAATTAATAAAGCCCCAAATGAAGAATTCCCGAAAATAAATGAAAAATTCCCCCAAAAGCCCAATATGATAATTTCACCAAAAATTATGAAAAATTACCCAATGACAAATGCCAAAAAAAATTTAAGAAAGCCTCAAATGAAGAATTTCCCAAAAATAAATGAAAAATCCCCCCAAAAGCCCAATATGAAAATTTCCCAAAAAATCTGAAAAATTCTCCGAAACAAATTATGAAAAATTACCCAATGCAAAATACACTAAATGAAAAATGCAAAAAAAAAATGAAGAATGTCAGAAATGAATAATTCCCAAAAATAAATGAAAAATCCCCCCAAAAGTCCAATATGAAAATGTATTACAACAAAAAATTATGAATGCTCCAAATGAAGAATTCCCAAAAATAAGTGAGAAATCTAAAAATACCCCAAATAAAAAAAAATGAGATTTCCCAAAAATAAATGAAAAATCCCCCCAATATGAAAATGTTCCCAAAAATTATGAAAAATTACCCCATGACAAATGCCCAAAAAAATTTAAGAAAGCCTCAAATGAAGAATTTCCCAAAAATAAATGAAAAATCCCCCCAAAAGCCCAATATGGAAATTTCTCCAAAAACTCTGAAAAATTCCCCCAAACAATTTATAAAAAATGATTTAAATGAAAAATGCCAAAAAAAAAAGTATGAATGCATGAAGAATTCCCAAAAATAAATGAAAAATCCCCCCAAAAGACCAATATGAAAATTTCGCCGAAAATTCTGAAAAATGTCCCCAAACAATTTGTAAATAATTACCCAAAATGAAAAATGCCAAAAAAAAAAAATTAAGATCGCCCCAAATGAAGAATTTCCCAAAATAAATGAAAAATCCCTGAAAAAAATTCTGAAAAATTCCCCCAAACAATTTATAAAAAATTACCCAAATGAAAAATGCCAAAAAAGTATGAATGCCCCAACTGAAGAATTCCCCAAAAATAAATGAAAAATCCCCCCAAAAGCCCAATATGAAAATTTCGCCAAAAATTCTGAAAAATTCCCCCAAACAATTTATAAAAAGTTACCCAAATGAAAAATGTAAAAAAAAAAATTAAGAATGCCCCAAATGAAGAATTCCCAAAAATAAATGAAAAATCTCCCCAATTTTGAAAATTTCCCCAAAAATTCTTAAAAATTAACCCAAACAATTTATGAAAAATTACCCAATGAAAAATGCAAAAACGAATTAAGAATGCTCCAACTGAAGAATTTCCCAAAATAAATGAAAAATCCCCCCAAGCCTAAGCCCAATATGAAAATTTTCGCAAAAATTCTGAAATGTATATTCTTCTCTTGAGTCCCAGGGTAAACCGAGTGACACAGAAGAAAATATGGCTAGATTTTTGCTGTCACACACCAAAAGCCTCTCTTGGGAATCGAACCCACAAACCCCACGCTGATGCGCAAGCATGCTACCAACTCGCCTACCGCCACTTTCAATGATTTTCAATTTTTACATTTACATTTTTCCCTCCAAGTTTTTGGGTCGGATTTTTTTATATTCTAGTAAAGTCTCCACCAGTTCAATCAAGTAAATGTCCTTCGAGAAGTGAAAAATATATTCCGACTGGCATTTTTTTTGGTTTTTTGCCAAACTGTCATCATTTCTTAACTCTTTTATCCAAATACAGCTGATTGTACTACCGCGTTGCCACTTGTCGCTGATTTAAGAACATCCAGTCTGTAGTGTTGACAAGTGGCTGCCTGGATTGGCAACGCAGTAGAGTAACCTGTCCACGCAACTTTTATCTTTGTTAAGTAAATTTTATATTAAATAAGGGGGGGAGTTGTTTCTAAAACCAGCGGTTGGTCTTGGCCAGCTTAATGAATGATTTCAAAGCACCTTGTTCAAGTCCTTGTCTTTAAACTTCGGCAACAAAAAAGGCTTTATCATGCCTTCGTACAGCACGCTGTTAACTGAAATGGCGTGGCCAGCAGCTTTCAAAGAAAATAATGCCAATGATGCCAACTCTCTAAAATACGCATCAAACTGTCACTCTCTGCGGATGCCTTGGCTCCTCGACCATCACGTGTGAACACATGTCATGTGAACATATTCAACTGAATCTCCCCTTCTAGGGTTTCCCCCTTATAGTTTTTGATATTTTTTTGTTTTTTTTTTCAAAGTCATCCCAAAACTGACTAAGATACCATGAGTACATCGGTTCCACGAATCACTTGGCATCATGTGAATCGTCGTCTTTTGAATGGCTTTCCCTTTCCCATCATGTTGTACTAAGCGCGTGATTTTTTTCCTGCCTAACGTCTGGTCTGATCTGTCTGTCTGTCGGTCGGTCGGTCTACGCTTGTTTTCATACTCTCCCCGGCTCTTTGTGTTTTTCTTCTTCATTGTTTACGTTAATTACGTTGACGAAAATCGTACGCTTTTTGCGGTTTGCCATGCTTGTCTCTCGTTGCTGCCTCCTCCACTGATAAGCCCCGTGAGTGAGTGTTTTTTTTTTTCATCTTCTTCTTCTTCTTCGCCCAGATTAATTTGATAATCTTGACTATAATTTTTTTTTAATGGTGAGTCTTCGTTTTGTTTTAATGTTTGGCGTCGTTGAATGAATTTCCAAGTAAAGGCATCTCCGAAAGAGGTTTTGAATTGACGTCAGAGCAAAAAAAAAAAAAAGGCGGAAAAAAAGAAAAATTATGGGAATACGTTTCATCTGTGATTAGCGACGTGATGCAGATCAGCATCTCGTTGGAGTGCCAAGGAAATGATCACAAAGAAATGAATGACTTAATAATAAAATTGCGAAAAAAAAAGTCAGGGGTATTTATGACTTTACGCCGAAGACAAATGACGTTGAATTGGCGCGGGGGAATTAAAGTAAAGATGAAAGAAAACAGAAATCTCAACAAAAAAAACCGCTCGGCAGGTTTTTGGAAAAATATATTTTTGGTAAATCTTTGGTGAATTCGAATATTTGTTGAAAATAAATCCGCCAGGATGCCAGAAATTTCACACAGCGGTGGCGAAGTGTGTTTGAGATTAAGTCTGACAGATGGACCGAGTGGGCGTAGCCGGAGATGAGCTATAAGGGTTATATTGGACTAAAAAAATTTAAATTTTTTTCTGACAACCATGGTTTTTAAATTTGGGCCCCATATAGGTCACCCACTGGATTCAACTGCCAGTGTATCTGTTGCAACACACTACCGGCCAGTAAAATTCCAAATGGCAGATTTATTTTCCAAAAAAAATTTGGAATTCTCGCACTGTGCTTCAGTTGAAGCTTAGCATTGGATGGTGGTAATGTTTTTAATTAGTGAATCCCAGCTAATCACAGTCAGTGGTCTAGGAGGTTACTCAGTGTTTGTCACTGAGTGAAGAATTTTCCAATCTGAGAACAGACTTTTGCGATTGTTAATGAGATTGGCTGAATATATTGCATGATAATGTCCTCTCAATTTAATAATAGTGTATAATACACTATACACTTTTGTTTTATTGAGAAGACGATATATTCTTCGTACATTCTTCATGGAAGTAGTCCCCATTTATTCAAACATGGCAGTCGATAAGCCAACGCCGCACAGTGGCCCAAAATCCATTTGCTTCGGTAACTTTTTATCTATCAAATATTTTTGAGTTCTGTAAAAAATTGCTTGTGGGCCAGTAGTAAGGGATTATTTTAAGGTATTATTACTCAAAATCCGATAATTAAATATATTTTAGAAATATTTCCCAAGTTAACTGCTTTTGGGATTTTCCATTTAATAGGGGAAAACTGTTGTTCCTTTTTTTTTTCGTTTTTTTTACACATTTTAATGTAATCGTTTATAATGCCATTTAAAAAATTAAATTAAAAATTAAAAATGTTCACCTTGTTCAGATTTTGAAGATGAAATTTTAGAAAAATTTAAGTTGATTTTTTCGACTTTGTTGAACTGTTTCTACTGCAGAATTTTTTTCTAATTTTTTGTTTTATGTCTTTCTTTTACAACTATTAATGTAATTGTTTATATTGCTATTTAAAAAACCTCGTTTCTTCATGCTAAAAATGTTCACGAAATGTTGACACTCTTAAATTGCTCTATTGTGTACTCGTAACTTGCAACTATTCTTTTCATTTCTTATTATCATTATCTCCACCTCTGTCCCTCTCACTCGTTCAAATGTGGAAATTAACACTTTTTCTTTTTCTTTTTATTGATTTGTTAATTTATTAACAAAATATCACTGAGTCATGTGCTCGCCTGGTGGTCGTTTGGCTTTTTATTTATTTTGTACTTGTTAATCGTTTGCGATCTAATTGTATTTGAAAACAAAACAACAACAAAAAAACACGATCATTTGTTAATCGAAACAATCAATCAGGGTTTTCGTCACATTTATGTGTGGGGTTTTGCTAAACCGTGGAGAGGGACGCGGGGCCAAACAAAACATTGCCATGGCCGATCGCTATTCAATTATTTGCTTTGCTTTTATTTGTACATTTCTGAAGAGTTCTCAATGGAAAATGAAGTGTTTGCGCTGACAATGAAAATCGAATCGCTTGAAGAGGTTTGAGGTAGGTTGTGACGCAAATCTACTGACGATAAGACGATGTTAATATATGGACAGCAATTAATTGAAATTTCCAATTTGTGTTTCCTTCAGGGGGAACCATGTGTTCTGTGTTCGGTCTATGCGGCCAGAGAAGACATGAAATGTTCAGGCGGCGGCACCCCCAGTCGATGAGGTTGGTTAATGAAAGTTGTGTCAGCAAATTAGCTTTTATGTTTTATGGATAATTTTCCAGAGCATACCTTTAGGCTCATTTGGATCAATAAGCAGCAGACATCAACACATAAACAGTACAATGATGCGGTACTGGCCATAGCACCAAACTTTTCCGACCTAAAGTCGAAAAATTTCGAAATTAAAAAAAAAACCGATTAAAAAAAATTACAAAAAGTTGTCTACTTTGGAGATATTTTTATAATATAAACAATTATCCTATTTTGAATTTTGAGACCTTTTTGTCTAAAAATAATTTTTCCCAGAACATTAAAAAAAAAGTATCGAAAATATATTTCCCTTTAAATTCGAAAAAAAATTTTTTTGGTTTTGGGTTAGAAATATTTCCAAACTTTTGGTATTTTTTCGATTTTAGGACGGATTTTTTTTTGTATGTTTTTGATTTTAATTTCGAAATATTTCCAAAGATGACTACTTTAACTTTGGAAGTATTTCTAATCCAAAAACCAAGAAAAGTGTCAGCCCTAAAACCGAAAAAAATGCTCAAAATAGTCAACTTACCAAAAAAAAATCGAAAAAATGCGAAAAATTTGGAAATATTTCAACCCAAAACAGAAAATACAAAAAAAAAATTGAGAGCTAACAAAAAAAAAATACCAAAAAATTGGAAGTATTTCTAATCTAACAACAACAAAAAAACAATACCAAAAAAAATCGAAAAAATGCGAAACATTTGGAATTATTTCAAACCCAAAACAGAACATACACAAAAAAAATTGAGAGCCAACAAAAAAAAATACCAAAAAATTTGAAGTATTTCTAATCTAACAACAACAAAAAAAAAAAACAATATAAAATCGAAAAGTAGTCGAGTTTGGAAAAAATTCTGAACTAAAACCAAAAAATACCCAAAAAAAATCCTACCACAAATCGAAAAATATTTCTAAAATATAAAATAATCCGCTACTCCTGGTCTAAAAACAATTTTTTACAGAACACAAAAAGGTTAACCCGATCAAATGTTACAGACTTTTGACCAATGGAATTGAATTGACATTCAATTGGGCCCTACTTCTTCAAAGACGGTGATGACCGCACCGTTTATAAAAACTGACTGTTATTTGAAGCCAATTCTAAACGTATGTTGACTGACTCATTGAGAAAATAAAAAAAGAATCGCCGCAGGAAAAAAAAAATCCGGTTTAAAATTAAAAATACAAAAAGTAGTAACTTTTTGAACAAAAAAAAATTTTAAAAATAAATCCGACGTAAAATTGAAAAATACGAAAAGTAGTCAGCTTTGAAAATATATTGATAACAAAAATAAAAAATACAAAAAAAAATAATTCCGTGCAAACAACAGAAATACAAAAAAAAACCGACCTAAAATAAAAAAATACAAATAAAAAAAACATACAAAATTCCGACCTTAAAAAAAATACTAAAGTAGTGAACTTTGGAAATATTTCGAAACAAAAGTCCGATACAAAATCGAAAGAAAAAAAAAGTTACTTCCAAAAAAATGTTCACATTTTACGAATTTTGGTTGATAAAAAATCAATGTTACGAAAATACAAAAAAACCGACCTAAAATTAAAAAATACAAATAAAAAAAACAAAAAAAATTCCGACCTTAAAAAAAATACTAAAATAGTGAACTTTGGAAATATTTCGAAACAAAAGTCCGATACAAAATCGAAAGAAAAAAAAAAAAAAATTACGACCAACAAAATTTTCACATTTTACGAATTTTGGTTAATAAAAAATGAATGTTTTGAAAGCGTTGGCAAAAATCAAATCTACATATTCTACAGATTTAATAAAAGCTAAATCACGAATGGCTATCTCGTAAAAAACAACTTCTGAGCAAAAAGATTTGAAAGACTCTCCCCCCAAAAAAAAATGGAGATTTCTCCACTCCCCGGCTGACATTTCCTCCCGAAACCCAAACGACTTCTTGTGTGGCTTGAGTTAAAAACGTGAACTATTTCTGGAAGGTTTTTAAAACCTAGGATTTTCTAAAAGTTAAAAATCGCATTTAAAACCTAATATCTTTGCCTTTTTTTGGAAAATCTTTCACTGTGTTCTTTACTGTCGATGAAGAACTCTACAAACCTCCGACATTTCCCAGCCATATTCAATGACGGTTTGTTGTCCAAGGAATAAATCAAAGTTTATATGCCAGAAAAATGTCTCTCTCTCACTTCCCATGCTTAAAATTATTGTTTTGACACTGTAGAAGATCTGTGGCTGTAACCTTTTCCCATAGATTATGAATTCTGAAACTCTGGCAGTTCTCTCTCATCCGCTCTCTGCTTATCGAATCAAATCTGGCAGCATCTCTTAGGAACAGGATTTTAATAATCCCCTTTTTATTACCAAGTCCCCTAAGCATAGTTTTCTGTTAAACGATATTTCGTTATCAGTCTTATGGAAAAAAATATCTAGTATTTTTTGTCCAAAAGAGATCACTCTTCTGAGATAAAAGAAAGAAAGAAAGAAAGAAAAAAAAATCAGAAATAAACTCAAGTAGCAGTTTTCGATTTTATCCGCTATCAATTTTCCATGGCAGCGATCGCCATTATCAGTGAAACTAATTTGCATATTGAAGTTGGCAGGATAAGAAGATAGACGGAGACAAACATTAACTCACACACACACACAGAGACTTACACACGTAGACATATCTCCATAATGTATGACAAATTTAACGAATTTTCATGTTAAGGAAAATAACATGAAAAGAGGCAGAGACCATCATTAATTAAAGCCAAGAACCCACAAAAAAAGAAAAGAAAAAAACAGGCGACAGGCACAAGACACCACACAGCAAACACAGAACAACAACAACAGCAACATCCATATCATCATCAGACTTACAACTACAACCACCACAAACAACACCTTTATGCACATGTATAAAATCATGTTCTAATTAGAGAAAATCCTCATAAACCAACAACCACAAAGAGGCAACAACAACAACAACAACCACCTCATAGCCTTAAGATGACAAGATCGATGTACACCAAGAAACAAGTGGAGGACTGTCCAAATAACAAATGTTGGAGACAAATACAAAAAAACTAGCGAAATGTTTTGAAAACCAAAAAAAAAAAACAACAACCAGAACAACATGTCGAACAACACCGAAAAACAGAAAGAAAAAAATAAAAAATGAAAACAGACAAGAAACCTCAAGTCATACAAACATGAGTTGACATTTCTATAAACTGATGTCCACAAAGTCTTTTTCTCAGAACGTGAATGGGTGAAAAAATAGAATTTCATTGGGCCAAGAAAACATTTTGTGGGGAAAAATTCTTCGAAGGATCTTCATTGGGAGAGAAAAGGTTGTCTTCCATTGCCGTGTCAGCAATAAACCTAAAGTTTTCTAAAATTTCAAAAACCTCGAACCAGAATATCCGGTACATTTTATTTTCGTCAGATGATGGGTCTTCTGGATTCCTAAGTGCTTCCTAAAGGTATTGCCTTTCATTTCCTTTTCGGAAACACCACCAAGGGTCTGACTTCCCATCGACGGCAAAGCTATAAAAAACCTCTAAGCCGAAGATCGTACAAATTTTCTTTGCATTGCCCAATATGGACTGAACGACCCTTCAGATTTTCATTTATTCCGAAGATGACCTAAGAACCTTGAAAGCTTAACAGGCTTTGAAAGGACTCTAATGGGACAAGACCAAGACCAACAGCAGGTCGTAGAGCCAACTTAAGTTAGTAAGTCTGACATGTTTATTACAAAAATTTAAAAGACTAAGATCTTCTGACGGAACGTTGAGGTGACGCCAACAAACTTGGATCATAAAGAATTGTTTGGAAAGGAAACACAATTGAACCGTACTCGCAGTCTTCACTTGCTTGATGTCATGACTTGGAACTCCACCATCCTTCTTATGAAAGATAACTTATTTCAAATGAAAGTTGAAAAAATCCTATGACTGAAAGAGGAGCGCGTGAACTGCACGACCGAGTCACGCAAAGGATTTGTTAGAAGAAATTGTCTGGGAATATTCGACCCAAGAATAAATGAGACGTCGGAATGATTTAAAGGCAAAAGCACCTTAACTAATCAAGCAACTAGTCCTTGCTTTGTGTTTTATTTTCACAATCCCAGTCAAGATACATTTCCTAGAGTGGCTGAATCTTTGGCATACTCTGTTCACAAATTTCAGACTGTTGTAAATTCTGCATCGTTTTGTAAGCAGTATCTGCAATTCTCACCAAAAATGTGTTTTTTTCCAAAAACTACCGGCCAAATATTATGCTGGGTTATACGAATTCTATTCTGATCGTTGTATCTTTCGTTTTTGTTTTATTTTATTTTCCTAGCAACAAACTAACAGAAAAACCAAACCAAAAACGAAATGTTGTACGTACGTATGGGCGTTAAGAAATAATGTTAATATTTGATTAATCAATAAATATATTGATTTTAATGTTATTTGAAAATAAACATCGTCCAGAGCATGCCGTGTTCGTTGGTCTCCGTGGCCAGTCGGCCACTAGGATATCGTGCAGGCGAGGAAATGTGCCAGCCTTGTATGTCTGGTGGCCACTGTTTCGGTAGTGCGTTTAATCGGCCGATTCTGTTGCGTTGTGCTTTGAACGTTCTCCAATCCTCCTTTCAATTCATTGTTAATTGTTGTTTCATGATGTTGACAACTATTACATGTTGTTGGTGTTCGTTGGTTGTTATTGGTCAATGGTGTTGGGTGTTTGAATTGGGGTTGCCTACAACGCATTTCTTTGTTGTTATCTTATCTGTGGAAAGGAAAAAATCTCATAAATTAAAATTGCTGCTGTTGGCTTCAGCAGTTGGTGTTTGGGAGTGAAATGAAGGGGTTTGTTAACGAGTGGAATATTTTCCATGATTTTGCATGTGCTTTCGTTTTTATTATTAATTTTTAAACAATGGGAAAGATAAGAAGAAGTTTAGGGACACTTTTTCTCCCTTCTTCTCCCTTCTTTTTCTCATCTTCTATACCGAAGAAGACCTCTGCGGTCATCTTCTATACCGAGGAAGACCTCACCGGTCATCTTCTATACCGAAGAAGACCTCACCGGTCATCTTCTATACCGAAGAAGACCTCACCGGTCATCTTCTATAGCGAAGAAGACCTCACCGGTCATCTTCTATAGCGAAGAAGACCTCACCGGTCATCTTCTATAGCGAAGAAGACCTCTGCGGTCATCTTCTATACCGAAGAAGACCTCACCGGTCATCTTCTATACCGAAGAAGACCTCTGCGGTCATCTTCTATACCGAAGAAGACCTTTGCGGTCATCTTATATACCGAAGAAGACGTTTGCGGTCATCTTATATACCGAAGAAGACCTCACCGGTCATCTTCTATACCGAAGAAGACCTCACCTGTCATCTTCTATACCGAAGAAGACCTCACCGGTCATCTTCTATACCGAAGAAGATCTCACCGGTCATCTTCTATACCGAAGAAGACCTCACCGGTCATCTTCTATACCGAAGAAGACCTCACCGGTCATCTTCTATACCGAAGAAGACCTCACCGGTCATCTTCTATACCGAAGAAGACCTCACCGGTCATCTTCTATACCGAAGAAGACCTCACCGGTCATCTTCTATACCGAAGAAGACCTCACCGGTCATCTTCTATACCGATGAAGACCTCACCGGTCATCTTCTATACCGAAGAAGACCTCTGCGGTCATCTTCTATACCGAAGAAGACCTCACCGGTCATCTTCTATACCGAAGAAGACCTCACCGGTCATCTTCTATACCGAAGAAGACCTCACCGGTCATCTTCTATACCGAAGAAGACCTCACCGGTCATCTTCTATACCGAAGAAGACCTCACCGGTCATCTTCTATACCGAAGAAGACCTCACCGGTCTCCTTCTTGAATAAAGTCATTCTGAGTGGAGCATTTTCTTCTTTTTTTGAGGGCTTCCTTTTCATTTGTACTTCTAATACTGAAGTCAGGTCAAAATCGGCACAGAAACTAAGACTCGTTCCCGTCTGTACGTTTCTAGGTCTCCCCCCTTGGCTTCTACCCATCCAACCAAAGGTTTATTGACTCATTTGTTCTGCTGATTGTAATGTTTGCATTTTAACAAATTTGTTTGCATACTAGATTTCTATTTCAATTTATTTTGCAATTCATTAAATGGCAAAAATGTTTCCAACTACATATCATATCTGGCACTTCCTTTTGCTTTTGGAAGTGGTCCGTTTCTTGGCCAGTTTTCCCGATGTCGTGGTCTACGACGGCTGATGACGCTGACGATAATGAACATGCATAGTTTTCAGTTTTTTGTTTGTTTGTTTGTTCCGTCTTCTACTGTCTTTCTTCTTGTGGCAGCATGTTATAAATCATAAGAGATGTATAATATTCATGCAGATGACATCAATCAAGTATTCACTTTAATAATGAAACGCACTAATGCGAAATGTAATCCGCGGCAAACAGATCCAGTTGTGTAGGAATCTATTTCTGGTTGCAGACGGACACTGCGTTTGTGGCACGCATAAGCAGACGTATGGTGGCTCTGGCACTTGGGATGTCTTCAAAAGCAATTAAGGCCTTAAAAAATCAATTATTATCGTAACAACGAAAAACTACAAAATGCAGCCCATTGCCGGCCATAACAACAGCGGCAACAATTGCCGGCAGCCACGGCCAACAGCAACACCATCATCAACGACATCATCAAAGGGGCATGCAAACTGTCATTTGTGTTTACGGTCCTTATCAAACATCAACACCAATTAATTCAATGGCAATTTCAAAACGTAAAACTTTAACTAAATGACAACAACAACAACGACGACGAGGACGTCCACCAAGATCAATACCAACAACAACGACAACAACAGCCCGGCCACAACACTTGGCCACTGTTAGCAACAATCTTATAAAGTCACCTCTCAATAAAAAGAGATGTATGTAACAAAGATGTCTGGGCGATTGAGACCGAGGCAGTCGAGGGGAAAAACATTAAATTGATAATTGAAAACAAATCATTACTAAACTGACACGAAAGCATAAAACGCTTCGTACCGTGCCTCCCCTTCTCGCACGTAGTGCTACAATCGCCGCTTGAAAGTCTTAATTCTTGTGGTTAATCTTAAAAGAAGTCATATTTTTTGTAATTTTTGTTTTATCTAAGGGTGCTCTACAGGCGGTGATATGTGGAATATGTTGAGGCCAGTTCATATCGAAGAAGTTATATAACGAAGAAGACCTCTGCGGTCACCTTCTATACCGAAGAAGACCTCTGCGGTCATCTTCTATATCGAAGAAGACCTCACCGGTCATCTTCTATACCGAAGAAGACCTCTGCGGTCATCTTCTATACCGAAGAAGACCTCTGCGGTCATCTTCTCTTCTTCTATACCGAAGAATACCTCTGCGGTCATCTTCTATACCGAAGAAGACCTCTGTGGTCATTTTCTATACCGAAGAAGACCTCTGCGGTCTTCCTCTATACCGAAGAAGACCTCTGCGGTCATCTTCTATACCGAAGAAGACCTCACCGGTCATCTTCTATACCGAAGAAGACCTCACCGGTCATCTTCTATACCGAAGAAGACCTCACCGGTCATCTTCTATACCGAAGAAGACTTCTACGGTCATCTTCTATACCGAAGAAGACCTCTGCGGTCATCTTCTATACCGATGGAGGATACCTGTTACCGAAGAAGACCTCTGCATCCTCATCGGTCATCTGAGGTGTCAGCGGTTAGATCTCCTTAGGTCTTCTTCGATCTTCTTCCAGAAAACTCTCTGCGGACCTACGGCGAGCTTCGCTAGCCGTACTGCCCTTCCTAGTCCATGTTAACTAACTGTTATACTCACGTCAAACATTGCATGTTGGCTACATGTTCGGTATGTTTTTGTTTTCTGTTGTTGTTGTGTCCCCAACCCAAACAAACAATCAACTCCAGTCGAGAAGGCATGTAAATCATAACGCAATTCGTTTACATCTTGGCCAAGAAATCTAAACGCTAAGTTGTTGTTGTTGCTGTATGCCCCCTTCGTAATGCATGTCGTGCGGTTTGTTTCCAAATGTTGTCAAAAGATTTTTTAAGTTTTCCTCTGGTGCTCCGGTGTCCGAGAGCCAAATTGCACCACATGCCGAGTGAAAATGCATCAGTTTCGTTTAATTTCTTTTTAGACGTCCATTCAAGCGCTGGGTGCTGTGTGTGGTGTGGTAACTTAAGCTCACGGGGGCTGGCTTTCCACCGACTCCAAACGGTTAGGACTTTGTTGCACAATTGGCGAAATCTATCAAAAATTTGCTAGATGACAGACAACAACGGTAACGGCGGTAGGAGCCATGTGTGTGAGCAGAGTTTTTTTTTTTTGTCGATGAGAGAGTTGTGGTGTGTTAATTCCAATTAAGAAGATGCATTTGAGCCGATGTCATTAATAAGTCTTGATTGGGATTTACAATGTTTCAAAATGTGGATTTTGTGATTTTGTTTGTGTCAACTGGATTTCAGATAGACAATAGATTCTCAGATGTTTAGCGGTCTCTTACAGGAAGGACTTTTTGTACTTTTCGTACGAAAGAAAACACGACGGTTTAGAGGGTGTAGGAAAGTACTTTCAATGATGAACATGTTTAAGACCAGAACATGTAGACAACCTGGGAGGTCTCCTTGAAAGGGAGCTGGCAACTCTTGCATATTGTAGTAAGGACTCCCCGGAGCTAACAGAGGCCTGCCTCATTTTCGAACTGCATATCTGTTGCGTTTTTGATTTGAAGAATATGTTCGGCTACAGATTTCGATTGGGATAATAGAGGAGGTCATGGGAAGATTGTTTAAATTAGCTGTAGAGCAGCCAACCATGTTAAATTTAATCCTCAGGCTTGGTTTGTTTACTGAGTTGATTTCATACACTGGGAGACAATGGTAGAGCGGCGATCGTACTCCTTGTCCGATGACGCACCATAGTTCAGGCTCTCAGGGTGATAATTGTGAAAAACTCACGGAGAATCTTGCGACGGATCATTTAAGTGTCTGTAAACTATGAGCAATTTCTCCAATTGACTTCTCAGACGTAGCGGAATTACTTGATTTGTTTACTGGATCCACATGGTTTGCCTGGTGGAAAGAAGGTAGCCTTACCGAAGGTACCTCATGTGTAATGGTGCACCATGGGCCCGACTATCCCGGTGGTAATCATTAAAAATCTGTCTGTAAAGCATCTTAATATATATTTACCCTCGACACTGATTCACTGATACACTGATTCACTGACTCTGTCACGCAGTACGTAGGAATTTAAATAGACATTCTATAATTTTCTATAAATAATAATAATAAAAAAAATAATATTTTTTTTTTGCACAAAAATAGTGTTTTCCCCAAATTTTTTTTACCAACATTTTTTTTTCCAAATTTTTTTTTTCCAAATTTTTTTTTTTCAACAAAATTTTTTTTTTTTCACAAATTTTTTTTTTCCCACAAAATTTTTTTTTTTTTCACAAAATTTTTTTTTCTACAAAAATTTTTTTTCCATCAAAAAATTTTTTTTTTAGCAAAATTTTTTTTCAAGAAATTTTTTTTTTTTCAACAAAATTTTTTTTTTTCAACAAAAATTTTTTTTTTCAACAAAATTTTTTTTCCATATTTCAACGGTCGCCATAGGCGCATTACAACTTACTAGTAGTAAATAGTTGCTATATTTCCCCACGAAGAACCCTCTCTACTTTTTGGGATTCCAACTCATGGGTCGCCTTCCCGTTTGTTTCTTCTTGCATTTTTTTTGTTCTTTTTCGTTTGCCTGCTCTAGCCGAGTGGTCAGCTCTTAAATAATGAAGCTTTATTCTTGGCACTCTCGCACATTATGCTCACACACACGGCACCGGCCACAAGCAGACGCACGCATGCAACATGCGCGCGGTAAGTGGCAAAACAAACGCGCAACCTTAGCAGCTACTGCTGCTCCGGCTGATGGCTGCTTCTTGAGTTTGCGACTGGCAGGCAGGCAGGCAGGCACTCATTTCACTTAAACAAGATTGAGCGCATGCGCGCATTCAACGTCTTTTTCACGCGTGCGTGCAAATGCTGCAGACAACAACAACAACAAACTAAAGGTACAGACAGAAGCTGCTCCCAAATCATAACCAAACGCAAGAAGGTATGAAAAGCTCACACATTATATGACAATAGCAGAGAATGAAAAGCAAACCAAGAACGAAAAGGAAAACAAGAAAATGTAAAAGAACCACAACAACAAATTACGGTTTGCCAGATGAGTTTGTCTTTTGGCAAGGGTGTTTGGGGTGTGTGTGTGTGGGGAGAGATGCGCAGGAAATGATCTGAAGTGATCACGGTGAGTGTCTTCTGTGAAAGAGCGCGCCAGCGAAATGTGAGACAATCCGGTTCAAGTGCGGTTCGGTTGCCGTAGCGCGCTAAAGATGCGCTTGCTGCAGACTTTATGACGTTTGCCAACGCATGGGAAATGTTTTCCAATTGGAAAACCAACAACAGCTACAACTGAAGACTCTGATTGTTTTTCGATGTCGGGTGAGCGAGTGAGCGGAGAGCCTGCTAGCTGCATTATGAAATAAATCTTGAATATGGAGCTGAACCAGATGGCCAGGGGAGGGGGGGGGGAAGGAGGAGGGAAAGGAGTGTTGGCATGGTTTGGAGTTTTTGGTTTAGTACTCGTTTTTCATTATTTTGTTTTTGTTGCTGCACCAAATGACTGTTCATTGCGTTCTGCTCTCAAATGCAGGCACAGTGGTGTGAAATATTAAACCAGAGTTTTCGTTTTTGAGTCTCACAGTGTGTGGTAAAACTATATTTCCAAAAAAAAAATGTAACCTCATCTGCAAACACTTTGTGTTTTTTCCCCAAAAACTTATACGATTCACACTTATGGTCAGTTTTTAGTTTCACACCACCATGGATGACCATCTCTATTCGTTTTTCCCCAATCTGTCTTGAATATTGAATATATCAAAACTTCTGTTAACCTCAACGAGATGTGGTAGTTGTTGACACCCTGTGCGGGCATACGGTAACCAGATATACTAATTATTTAGATCGTTGTTATTTTTGCTAAATCCATAAATAATAAATCCGTAATAATGACATAATCCCGATCGATTTAAATCTTCAAAATTTTATAAATTTATTTTATAATATTTTTTCATACCGTTTAGATGTTTCAAGAATATTTAATAAACAGGGTGACCATAAATATAAATATACGGGTGAAAATAAATATACAGGGTGAACATAAACATACATGTTAACAATAAATATACAGGGTGACAATAAAAATACTGAGTGACTGTACATATTGAGGGTGAACATAAATATAAAGTGGTGAAATAAATATACAGGGTGAACTTAAATATACAGGGTGACAATAAATATACAGGGTGACAATAAATATACAGGGTGGACTTAAATAGACAGGGTGACAACAAATAGACAGGGTGATAATAAATATATAGGGTGATAATAAATATTCAGGGTGACTATAAATGTACAGGGTAATCATAAACAGACATTTTGACAATAAAAATACAGGGTGAACATTAATATAACAGGGTGAACCTAAATATACAGGGTGACAATACAAATTCAGAGTGTCTAAACATATACAGGGTGACTACAAATGTACAGGGTGACTACAAATGTACAGGGTGTCTACAAATGTACAGGGCGGTCATAAAACAATAAAAAATACAGAGTGGCCAAGCATAACTGAGTGACAATAAATGTACAGAGTGACTAAACATATACAGGGTGACTACAAAAGTACAGGGCGATCATAAACAAACATTGTGACAATAACAAATACAGAGTGACCATGCACAACTGATTGACAATAAATGTACAGAGTGACTAAACATATACAGGGTGACGAAAAAAAGGACAGGGTGATCATAAACAAACAATGTGACAATAAAAAATACAGAGTGACCATGCATAACTGAGTGACAATAAATGTACAGAGTGACGAAAAATATACAGGGTTACTAAAAATACTTAAATATACCCAGTGCATATAAATATAGTCACCCGGTAAATATACTTTTTTATTTATATCGAAGTTTACTTCTACAATAAAGTGAAATGTTTTATATATCACACTGCAAACCGGGTGATCATAAATATATTTTTCTAGATACACTAGATGCCTCTATGCGAACAAAAATCCTTGAGTGATTAAGAATATTTGGGTGAATTTTGTTTGGCATCATCGAAGTTGACCAACTGTACGTGTTGTGTGAAAACAGGGTGACCATGAATATATGTTTTCTTGAGAGAACAGAAAGAGACAGATTTTTTCGAATATACAAAAAATTGGGAATTTTTTAATGTTTTCGGTTTGGTTGCCATTAAAACAGGGCGACCACACCGATAATTTTCCCCTAATTCACCACCTATGTTTTGTTATTCCTTGAGCGATTTAGACGGTCGGCAGGTGTTGTCCTTTTGTTATGCCTCTGCTACCACTGTTCTGTGCCTTGTTGTTCCTCCATAGAAATGTTAGGTATGGCTGGCAAACAAACAAAAACAAAAAAGCTGAGATTGCTTTTGCGCTACTAACTTTTTGTTGTTGTTGTTTTGTGTGTCCATATGAGTTGGAATGGTGGCTGGCTGAGGTTTGGATGGATTGGCCGGTTGTTTTTTTTTTTTTTGGTAGAGGTGATGCTGGTGGTAGTGCGTTTGCCCGGTCTGTCCCGGCCTGGCCTGGCTCTCCTTTGGCTAACTGTGAATGTGTTATTTTCCCCGTCCGTCCGTCCGTCGGTCTGTTTGCCATTGTGTCTGTCCGTCTGCAAAACACAGAAACAGACTCGTGTGGCTTAGAGTCGGCGCTTCGCACTTAAGTTACTTCAATTTTATTGCCAGACAATTGCTTCAGTTGTAATCATACATTACGGACGTAAGCAACGCTCTGTCAGGTATCCGTAGAAAGTCGAACTTTCTGAAAAGAAAATTGTTTGTTTTTTTGCAAAAGAATTAAACAAATGCTGGGAAATAAAGAAACTACTGAGAGAATTTTAGAAAAAATATATTGAAAAAAAAAAAGATAATACAAATGTGAAGTGCTTCAGTGTTTTGCAGTCTTCGGCAATAATCATTTTTCTTTGCAAATGTTATGTTTTTCATTTGTAAGTATGATTTTCTTTACGCTTTTTTTGTATTTTCTTCTCATTTTTTTTTTTTTTTTGGTGAATTACTGCAAATATTACTTTAAGCCTCTTACATCGTAATGTTTATTGCAGTGTGGTTTGTTTGTTTGTTTGTTGTGCTTTTTTTCTTTCAATTTTCCATCAATACATGTTGCAAATGTATCTAAATGTGTTTTTCCTCGGTCATATTTTTCACTCGATCCGGGCAACGTGTCGTCGGTGGTGGCGCTGTTGTTGTTGCTGTATATAATAATCCCCAACAAGTTTTGATATATGATTTTTATCCATTTTAAGTTGTATTTATGTTTGTTGAGATACTACTTGTACCATGTTGCTGTTGTTGTTGTTGTCAGTTTCCCACTCCCCTCGCCCCGGAGCCAACTAACCGTTCCATTGGTTGTAAGTTAACATCATAAAACCAGATTAAAAATTTGAATGATGGAAATTTTGTGCAAAAATAACAGAAAAATGTCCAAAAAAAAAAAAATGAAAGAAAGAAAGAAAAAAAAACGCTAAAACAGCCGCATGAAAAACGATGTCTTTAACGTTTCTAATGAGAGTTTGAGCTGGGCGCCGCAACGCGCCACGCCGAGTTCAGAGAGCTGTGAAAATTCATATAAAAAGTGTTAATGAATATAAATCTGGCATAAGCCTGCAACTGCTAAACGAAAGAAAAATGGCCAATTTAAATTTTCGTTTAAGAAGGCAGGGAGGAAAGACAAGAACCGCTAAGGTTCTTAAACACTCCTGCCAAGGCTAAGTACTGGGAAAGATAAAAACTTATCTTTCATTCGAGCAGATATTTGGAAGCGTGCTGTTCAAAGATTTACCTTTAATTTTCACACTCTAAGACGACAGTGCCAGAGTCGGCTTAGAGTAATAAATTGAAAAAGATGAGGGTAAATTGTTGGGACAAAAATTCATCGGATTGTTAGTCGGACATTTCGATTTGTGGGGAAAGAGGAGGGCTATAGGAGGGAAATATTTTTAGGAATACAACAGCAGAAGAAACTTACTAGGATTATATGGAGTACAGGCGTCTGTTGGAGTGGGATGAACAAATGACAAATAGTCAGATGGATGGAAGGGCAGACAAAGCGATGGACAATGTAATACTTCAACATTAACCTTTCGGTAGAGAATATACTTTGAAACGAGAGAGATATACGTGGTATACTAAAAAAAATATTTGTATACAGCTTTTTGTTTTAAAAAAAAACGAAAGGCCTATCAGCGTGGAGGTTTGTGGGTTTGACTCCCACCAGAGGCTTTTCGTCTGTCACTGCAAAAATCTAGCCATATTGTCTTCGGTGTCACCCGGTTTACCCTTGGACCCAAAATTAGAATATAGATTTATTTTGTATTGTAATTAAATAAAAAAAAATATATAAAATTATAAAAAAAATTAAATAAAAAACCGCGAAAAAGACGTAAGCGACAGTTTTTTCGATAGTCGCTTTTGAAATGAAATTCCATAGAAAATTGTCCAATCACCAAATATTATAAATTAATAATTTATTTATATATTGAATTTAGAATTTTTTTTAAGGAGTTCGACATCAGGGTCATGAATTTTTATTAAAAAAAATTTTAGTTAATTTATTTTTATATTTCCAATATTATCAGGGACGTTCTTCAAAAAGAAAATATTGGAAAAATAAATTAAATAGAAATTTTTTATTAAAAATTGGTGACAATTTAATTTTTAGATTTTTTTTTATTTTAATAAAGTAAATAAAAAATTTTTTTATTAAAAATTCGTGACCATTTTAATTAAGATTTTTTTATTAAAAAAAAAATAAAAGTTTTTCGAATTTAGTTTTTTTTGATTTAAATTTAATAAAATAAATTAAAAATTTTTATTAAAAATTCTTCACCTTTTTAATTTTTTGAATTTATTTTTTTATTTGTTTTTTATTTTATTAAAATCAATAAAAAAAAAATTATTAAACATTCTTGACATTTTTAATTTTTTTTATTTTAATAAAATAAATTATTTTTTTTTATTTTAATAAAATAAATTATTTTTTTTTATTTTAATAAAATAAATTAATTTTTTTTATTTTAATAAAAAAAATACAAATATTTTATTAGAAGTTCTTGACCTTTTTAATTTTTTGAATTTAGATTTTTTTTATTCTTGACCTTTTTAATTTTTTAATTTAGTTTTTTTTTTTGATTTTAATAATATCAATTACAATTTTTTATTCAAAATTCTTGACATTTTTAATTTCGTTTTTTTATTTAAAAAAATTTATTAAAAATTCTTGAACTTTTTAATTTTTTGAATTTAGGTTTTTTTTGATTTTAATAAAATAAATTAAAAATTTTTAATAAAAACTCTTTACCTTTTTAATTTTTTGAATTAAGATTTTTTTTGTTTTTTCTTTTATTCTAATAATTTATTAGAAACTCTTAACCTTTTTTATTTTTCGAATTTATTTTTTTTGTTTTTTATTTTAATAAAATAAATACAAAAAAAATTTATTTAAAAATTCTTGACCTTTTTAATTTAGTTTTTTTTTTATTTTAATAAAATCAATTAAAATTTTTTATTAAAAATTCTTGACATTTTTAATTTCGTTTTTTTTATTTAAAATTTTTTTTATTAAATTCTTGAACTTTTTTATTTTTTGAATTTAGTTTTTTTTTAAATAAAATAAATTAAAAATTTTTACTAAAAATTCTTCACCTTTTTAATTTTTTGAATTTAGATTTTTTTTTGAGTTTAAGCCTGAGATCAATAATTTAAAAAACAAAAAAAAAATAAGTTTAACAAATTAAAAATTTATATTTAAGCGCCCCGTTAGGCTAGTTGGTAGCGTGTTTACATATCAGCGCGGAGATTGTGGGTTCGATGTCCAACAGAGACTTTGGTCTGTAGCTGCAAAAATCGCCGGGTTTACCCTTGGACCCAAAAGTTGGAATATAAATTCACTTTCTATTGCTATTAATAAATAAATAAATGAAAAAAAAAAATATCTTTACAAAGATATAGCAAATTCATGGGTGTCGTACGAATCACACGGCTTTTTGCTCTCTCCTGTGAAAATTTCTCTTTCGCTGTTTTTTTTTGCTCGTTAGTCGGGAGACACAGACCCCCGGTTTACCCTAGGAGCCAAAATTAGAATATGCACTTACTTTGTATTGTAGTTAATTAAAAAAAAAACATTGCCATTAGAATGTAACAAAGTCGTTTTCAAATCGGCTGCAGAAAACAACTGTTCTCTCCAGCGTTTGATATGTTCCCCTCTGTGCCACAGAGAAGATATAATTTTCTAGCAGAGAATCGTCAAAGATTACTACTATTAAATAATTAGCATATGCTAATTTGTTGTTATATAGTATGATTGCATATTTTATTGTATACATATACTTACAATAAAAGTTAGTGGCCAAATGTAGTTGCTGAACAACAAATTATTCGATTGTATTATTCTGACGATACCTCGGCTCACACCCCAATCTCTGTCGCTGCTGCCGGTAATCCCTCGCATATTGATTTGTTAAATGGACAAATGTGTCAGTTTGCCGCAGTCTTCAACAGTCGTGTCTCAACATTGACGCTTGTCGCTTAAGTCTTTCGTTTTTTCTTACGGCTTTTCTTTCACGCCGTGTTCCGTGTGAATGCGGTGCGGTTCTTAAATGTCTGCAACTACATAAATTAATCCGATAAATATAAGTAATAAACGTACATTTATGGCAAACCATAAATTAACCTTTTATCTTAATTGTTTTGGTGGTGTAACAAAATAAGACGACATTTAAAAAGCTTTTATGTGTAGCCAGTACGTGTAAGTATCGCCAGTGTGTGAGTGGATGACAATATGCCCGATGCCAATGACGATATGGAAATTATGCTAGAAGTCTATTAGTAACATGCATTTCATTTAAGCGAGCCTCTCCCTCCCTCTCTCTCTCTGTCTCTGTCTATCGCGAGTGTTGTCTGTGCCCTGGCACATTTATAGGAATGTAGTGAAAAATGTCCCATTAACACGCAAATTCACGCCTGCGCTTTTTTCTGATTTTGTTTGCATTTTCCTGAGGTGATTTTCAATTTAGTTTAGTTTTTCTTTGCAACAGACGACAGTTTTGTTTTGGCCATAAAAGCCTTAAAGGTAAAGTTTATTTATTAGCTCGGCCATAATTGTGAACACATCTTAAATCAATTGCAGTTAAGGCCTGACGAAGGAGGAGGCCTCAGACGCCCAGTTAAAGCCTGACAGCAGAAGAAAAGGCTGGTTAAAGCAACGCCTTAGAGAGATCCGATTTTTTGTTTGTTTAGTTTCCATCCGCAGATCAGGCAGAAGAATATCGCAAGACAACGTCATAAACCATAACAACGCCACAGCGTATGGCCGGCGTCGCTGGCAACAGCGAGTGTGTTATGCGTCATGACATTTTAGGCAATAAATCATATTTGGTAAATAAAACCTTTTGGCTGAAATAAATCTCAAACCCAAACACTCGCTACACAGGCACTCGACTTAAATAACCGTTTAAATACTGGTGAAAAGTAGCGGCGGCGGCGGCGGCCACAAGTCGCGCGTCAGAGCACTGAGGTACAGAGCAAAATCAAAAGACTTAAGCCACAAACTTGGTGTGTACAATGTCTTTGCCGTGCAGGAAGATATGTATTCTTTATCTTCTGACACTGTCACTAAGCTCGTGTGTAAGTCATTATATGCGTGGAGACGCTACTCCGACACGCGTTGGCATAATAAGTTTGTTGTGGCTTCTCTCAGAGTTCAAGCAACTGTGGTCTGTCTCACAATACAAGAAAGTGCCCAGTGCTCAAGAATCCGGCCCAGGGTTTGGGAAACTGGGACCTGACCTAGAGTTTAAGAAATCTTGGTCTGACAGACACTACAAGAGACTGTGATCTAGCCCAGAGCTCCAGAAAACATGATCTGGCCCCGTGTTTGAGAGACAGAGAAGTCTGGCCCAGAGTTCTGGAAGTTAGTGGCGTCGCCCTGAGTTCATGACAGTGTGGTCTGTCTCACAATACAAGAAAGTGCCCAGTGCTCAAGAATCCGGCCCAGGGTTTATGAAATTGTGGCCTGACCTAGAGTTCAAGGAAAGATGGTCTGACCGGCAATACAAGAGACTGCGATCTAGCCCAGAGCTCCAGAAAACATGATCTGGCCCCGTGTTTGAGAGACAGAGAAGTCCGGCCCAGAGTTCTGGAAGTTAGTGGCGTCGCCCTGAGTTCATGACAGTGTGGTCTGAAGAAACTCTGGTCTAGCCCAAAATTCTAGAACTTGTGGTCGGGGTCAGAGTTCTGTAGTCTGGCCGTGAATTCTAAAAATTGTGGTCTGGGCCAGAGTTCAAGAAACTCTTGTCTGTGTCAGAGATTAAGAAAATGTGTTCTGGCCCAGAGTTCAAGAAGCTGTGGTCTGGCTTAGGATCGAAGAACTTTTCATGGTGGATCATGGTGGGATTCTTGGAAACTGCAATCTCATTTTTTTTTTGTATTTGTTTTTTTTGTATTTGTATTGCCGTACAATGGCTAACTCTCACACCAATAGGTAGTGTGCAATTGATTCGTCGTATATGCCACTTGTGGCACATGGTTGGCGGTGTGGATGCTGCCGCTGTTTCATATTAAAGCGTGGTTGGTTTGTGTATTGGGGATTTATTGTTTATCCTCGGCTCGTTTGTTAACTTAACTTTATTTGCCATAATTTTGTCATTGTTGTTGCTGTGGCCTTTTCTGCTGAAGTGTTAACTACTTGGCTTGGCTTGGCGGGATTGGAGCTGGGATTTTTTTTTTTTTTTTCGTTTCTTTGCAACATTAAGCAAAAGTCAAGTATTTTGACTCTAGCACAACAGACGTGTGTGTGTGAGTGTGTGTTTGCTTTAAGGCAGCTGCATGTCAATATTTGAACAAAACGATTTATTAATATCTAAACGCCGCACCAACTCAATCCTCCTCTGGTTTTGGACTAGGCTGGCAGGCTGGCGGTCTGGCAGGCAGGCAGACAGGCTCCTTGGGAAATGTTAGGTTCTGACTGCTGCTTTTGTTGAGCTGTTTTAGGCTATTGTCTAGCTGGTAGTTGTTGTTGTTGCTGTTATTGTTATAATGGGTGACAGTTTTCAATGTTTTGTCATTGTTTGTCTCCGCACAACTTTTAGGTTGTTTTATTTTCACAACAACAGCAAAAAAAAACGGACAATTTATGTGCATTATATTCCCGACTGTAGGTACAAGTCCATATGATCTCATACAATAACGGATATCATAAATTATCATAACATAATGCAACAAATCAGTGGGTTGTTGTTCGCTACGTTTCGCCAAACTATTTCACCATTAGCTGTGGCCAAAGTCGACGACGGTGCCTTGGAAAATCGATTCGTCTTTTCTTGTGTGAGTGGTCACATATTTGAACCATTTGGCAGGGACTCCTTTTAAAGAAGTCACTGCCGGCCGGCAGAGCAAACAAAAAAAAAAAAAAAAAATGGTAGTGGTCAATAAAACATGAGGGTCATTACACAAAGACCGAAACTTTGTTGCCCCCAGAAAGTGACCACCATGATCGATGGAAAGGACGCAAGAAAATAAAATTAATCGTTCGACATTAAGTAATTATGGTGGAGGGGGGGGGGGGGGGGGAAAGGGTGGTGAGAGGAAAATGTATATTCAATTTGCAGAGAAGGGCTGAAATAGTGTCTACGCGGGGCACCCTAGTTGAAAGCTTAGTTTTAAGACTATTGTGAATTGACTTGAATTACAACACTGAATTTATAACCAAGAAGAAAGAACAAAAAAGGACACGAATTAAAGCCAACTTCAGGCACAAAGAAGAATAAACAATCAATAAACCCGATTAATAACCCGAAGGTACGTTTTCAATAATACCCCGAATTTTAAGAATTATAGAAAAACTAATTTGTTGTTTTTTTTTTCATTTGTTTGGGTAAAATTATTTTATTCACCCCCCGCATATTTAAATAGTTTGATCAAACAAAGTAAGTCCTTGACTTCCCATATAGAGAAGAAGGGTAAACTTCAGGCTCAGCAATGGATAAGCCATGAGATTTTAGGATTTCAGGGGGTGGGGGGGAAGTCAGTTAAATTGAAAAATAACTTCGAAACTTTAGGCGGACTGAGTATGAACTCGCAGTTGAGGGCCACAGTTCAATAAACTGGGCTCTGGCTCATAGGCCAAGTTGTTGTGGTCTGGGCCAAAGTTTTGGAAAACTGTGAACTGTCCTGGAGTTCAAGAAACTGTGGTCTGGCCTAGAGTAAAAGAAACTGTGGTTTGGCCTAGAGTAAAAGAAACTGTGGCCTGGCCTAAAGTTCAAGAAGCTGAGTATAACCCAGAGTCCAAGAAATTTTTGTTGGCAACCGTAAACAATCCGTGGCTGGGCAAATTCAGAACTGGAAAAATTCAGAAATATGGTCTAATTTCAACAAGCTATGGTCTGTCTCACAATTCAACTTAGTGCCTAGTGCTCACGTATCTGGCACAGGGTTTAGGAAACTGTTGCCTGGTCAAGAGTTCAAGAAATGGTGGTCTGACTGACAATTCAAGAAACTGCGGTCTAGCCCAGAGCTTTAGAAAATATGGTCTGGCCCTGCATTTAAGAGACTGGGGTCTGGCCTAGAGTTCAGCAAATTATGGAGTACCCCAGAGCTTAAGAAACTGTGATCTGACTCAGAGCTGCAGAAACGGTAATCTGACCAAGAGCTCAAGAAACTGTAATCTGAACCAGACTCCAAGATGCTGAGGATGACCCAGAGTGCAAGAAAATTTTGTTGGCAACCTTAAATAATCCATGGCTGGACAAATTCAGAACTTACCATTCACGAGCATGTGGTCTAGGCCACAGTTCAGCAAACTGTGTTTAGAAACAGAGTGTAGAAACCAATAGTTTGGTCCAGTGTTTAAGATTCTGTGGAAATGTCGGTCTGACTTACAATTAGAGTAAATAGTAACGATCGCTGGATAAGAGCTCTGGAAATTGTTCAGCGAAATGAGGTTTGGGCCAGGTTAAAAGAAAAAAACTCTGGCCTAGTTAAACAACTGGGGTCTGGCCAAGAAACTCTGGTCAGACCTAGAGAAACTGTAGTCTGGGCTAGCGTTAAAAAAACTGTGGTCTGGCCTAGAGTTCCAGAAATTGTTTTCTGAAAAAACGTTGGTCTGACCCAGAGCTCTGGAAAAGATTGGCTCGGGAAACTAAGAGCCGACCCCGAGTTCAAGAAACTGTGGCCTTCCCCCGAGTTCACGAAGATCTGGTAGAATTGAAGAATTTTGATTCACAATTTAATAAATTCTGAAAAAGAATCACACTGACTCCCAGTAGCTCGCTTCTGCAAGGTGAACCGGTCTATAACTTTAACTTTTGAAACACACCACCATTAATCTAAATCCACCAATAACCTAACCGGATAAAATTGGCTAATATTTGTTACATTTGTGAGTTCGGAATACACAATTTTCGTCATACAACCGATTACAGTTCAATTACTTTCGTTGGTTAAACAAAAGACTTAAGACACATGCACTTTTGCATTGAAAATCAGGGATAGAGCAAAAATGTGCTCGTTGCTGTGAGTATTAGCACAGATTTTCTTTTGCATGAAAACAAATGACTTAGGACACCTACACGCATTTATTAGATACCAGCGGCAGGACAAGTTGTTCCTTTTTCTTCCACAATTATTTATTAAATAATTTAAATTTAAATAAATAAAAATTACTTTTAAGTAATTTGTAATCCCGAATCTTTCGTACTTTCCTATAGTTTTTTTTTTTTTACTGATTTTCAGTAATTTCTTTTAATATTTCTCCTACACTCATTTATCAGATATCAGGGGCTGGACAAGTTGTTCATTTCTTCGACAACAATTTCAATTTCCATTCACCAATCAATTTGCGCCCTGGAAGTAATTTCCAGTATCTTCCAAGAATGAAGGATCTCGTTATTCAGTTGGATTCTTATGGATTTGTTAGGAATTTCTGTTAAAGTTTTTCCGAGTCGGTGGCGTAAAAGGAAAAGACTTCAGACACCTGCACGGTTTTATCGAAGATTTTGAAGAGAACAATGTGCGGGTATTTTTTTCTTTCACAAAAATGTAAGTTAAAATGTATTGGTCAATTTCTAATCCAACTCTTCAACGGATCTCGTCAGAAACTTTCTCTTTCACTAAGTTATAAAATATCAGCGGCAGGACAGAATTTATCTTCCACAATTTTTTTTTTTTTTTTTTTTTTTTTTTAGAATTAATTATTGATAGTATTGAAAGCATTGTTGAAAAAACTCTGACTCCTTAAGTATTTAACCTATTTGAAGGATTTTCTGTTAATATTTCTTCGAGTCGGTAGGAAAAAACAAAAGACTTAAGACACCTACACTGATTTGTCGAAAATTGTGAAGAGGTGTATTTTTTCTATTTAAATTATTAATCAATTCACGACTTTGCCTTTCACTAATTTATAAAATATCAACGGCAGGAAATTTTTTTTTCTTTCACTTATTTAAATATGTGGGTATTTTTTATTTCACAATAATTTAAATTTAAATTTATTAGTCAATTCACGGCTTTTTAGGAAATTTTTGAGTAAATTCTACTTCTAAATTCTACTTCTCTACATCGGATCTCTTCAGCGACTTTCTCTTGTACTAATTTATTTTTAAAGAATTTTTTTCTACAACAATTTTAAATTATTAAACAATTCACGACCTTTAAGGATTTTTAAGTTATTTCAAATTCAACTTTTCAGACACTTTCACTAATTTATAAAATATCAGGTAAAGGACAGAGTTTCTCTTCCGCAATTTTCTTTGCTAATTCACGCTCTATACGGATTTCTAATTCTTTCCATTGCAAATAACTCTGTCTCCTTAAGTTTTTAAGCGATTTTAAGGAATTTCGGTTAATATTTCTCTTTTTCTTGTCATTTCAAACCAACCACCATCAATCACTTTATCAATTTTTGAAAATCAATTTTTCCAATATTGTTTCCCCCCCTCCCCCCGCCCCGCCCACTCTCTTTTATTTCTTAACAACCGCTCAAACTGAAACATGTCACATGTTGCAGCGTTGTGTCTCGTGAAATCTATGGACTCCACGCACATCTGTTGGAGACACAAAACTGGCCTTTGCGACTACTGACCAAAATTGGCATAGAAATGCCATGAAATGATACACAAACGGGCAGAGAGACGGAGATACAAAAAATGGTTAACAGAAAATTGAAAATTAAATATGACAAAATGAAAAGGAAATACACATGAGTGTACGACTGTATGGGGTAGGTGGCTCCTAACTGCACGTTACAGGCGTCTAATGTGCAGCAAGTATCAGTTCGCGTACTACAAAATGCGCAAGTTGCCAACATTGAAGTTGCCAACATTAATTTATGTGACATAACGTTATAATCCAACATAAATTATTGATAACAAAAAAAACCAAAGAAAAAGAAAGAGCAATTGCTCCTTTTTATGGAACATGACAATTTAATACAAAAAACAAAAAGAAAGACAAGCCTTAGGAGGAGGAGACAGGGCAAAGATAAAGTGAATACTGGCAGTGCAGAAAGATTTTTGCTGTAAACTTTGCTGGCGAAAAATCTAGCAAAGATACAACTTTTTTTTTCTACCCCTGACACCAGGGAGTCAAGTGAAAACTTGCAATGAGAAGTTATTTTTCCATAACCTTTGCTGGTGATAAAATCTTGTAAAGCAGAGATTATTTCCCTTAGTTCTCACTTCAAGGAGGGAAAAGTACAGAAGTCTTTTTTCGCTTAAGCTTATCAACTGTTTCTTTCAACTGTTTGTTCGTTTTTTCACTTTATTATTAGGAAAACTTATGTTGGGAGATTTCCACAAATCTGGTTTTTTGCTGGGGTCTACAAAATGCCTCAAATATTGACATATTCTATTTTTAGTTTTGTCTTGAACATAGTTTTCTGTTTAACACTGTGACACAAGTACAGATTTTGTGTGGGTTTTTCTTTTACGACAACGACGGCGACGATGACGACGACACATGAATGACTGGGCCTGTGTTTTCCTTTTTGTCTGTCCTCTGTCTGGCTCTCTGTCAATTGACACCGAAGACAGACAACATGTTGCATTTATTTGCCGGCAGAAATTAATGAAAAAACGATGTAGAAAAAAGATAAACAAAAAAGAAGAAGAACAAGGAAAAAATCAAGCATATTTAAAAATCGCTGATAAATTTAAAATCAATAAAAAAAATCGACGAAATAGATTAATTTTATTTACATCGCCAAACAATCTGAATTAAGAAAGAATTATTTCAATAAAAATTAAAACAAAAGAAAAGAGATTTAGTCAAATCTTATTGGATTTCTATAAAAGACTTAAGCAACGAACAGGGAAACAACGAAGTAATTTAGTAATTTCTTGAGGGATTTCTATAAAAGATTTGAGCAACGAACACGAAAAAAACGAAGAGTTTGCCAAATTTTAAGGGATTTCTATAAAAGACTTAAGCAACGAACAGGAAAAGAAAAGGAAATCAAGAGATTTAGTCAAATCTTATTGGATTTCTATAAAAGACTTAAGCAACGAACAGGGAAACAACGAAGCAATTTAGGCATATCTTGAGGGATTTCTATAAAAGACTTAATCAAGGAACAGGGAAAAAAATGATATTAGATCAAAAAAAAAAAAAAAAGAAGAGTTTGCCACATGTTAAGGGATTTCCATAAAAAGTACTAAGCAACGGACAGGGAAAAAATTAAATTAAATTAAATAAAAGAAAGAAGAGATTTAGCCAGGATTAGCTTAATAGAAATAAAAGAAAAAAACAACGAGATTTAGCCAAATCTTAAAGGATTTCTATAAAAAACTTAAGCAACGAACAGGAAAAAATTAAATTAAAAAAAAAACAAAAAGTTTGCCATGATTTCTATAGAAGACTTAAGCAACGAACAGGGGAAAAAAATTTAATTAAATCATATAAAAAAAAAGAAGAGATTTAGCCAGGATTAGCTTAATAGAAATAAAAGAAAAAAACAACGAGATTTAGCCAAATGTTAAAGGATTTCTATAAACGACCAAAGCAACGAACACGACAAAAATGTCTATGTCCTTTCTAATTCAACCCTTCATCGAATCTTTTCGCAAACCTTTTCTTTCGATGGGCAAACTAAAGACTCCAAACACCTACAGTAATTGGTAAAATCTCAGGGGCAGCAAACCATATAGTTTTCAAAATAGTTGCGAGAGCCAAACTATATTTGCTACAACTAAAATGTTGATGCTAAAATGAAGATTAGAAAGCAGACTGTATAATAATGATAACAATAACAATGATGACTACAATAGCTCTTAAAATATATTAGCTGCTGTTCGACGAAATAGAAAAATCAAATCATTTTTTTTTTAAATTTCAAAGTCTGAAAATTTTCAATACAAAAAATGGGAAATATTTCTAAAACATATCTTGTTGATCGATTTTTAATATTGAAGTCTTTAGAAAATCGGTCACTCCTGGACTACAAACAATTTTTTACAGAATCCAAAAATTGTTATTCGATCAAAAGTTATAAACTGTCGACTGATGGAATCGAATTTTGGACCACAGTAAGGCGGTTGATTAGATGGCCCAACCCAGACGGTTTTATTTTGGATGTCACATAGGACACACTTAGATGTACACAGTTTGCATTTCGAAAGATTTTGTCGAAAAACTTAATATGTTTTTTTTTCAAATTTCCAAATCTGATAATTTTTAAAATGGAAAAATATATATTTTTTTTTAAATTTCAAAATTTAATAATTTTTTTTAAAATGCAATATGAACAATTACCTCAAAATGTGTAGAAAAACCCTAACAACAAAAAATACCAGACAAAATTTCCTGCCTTAAATCGAAAAATACAAAAAGTAGTCAATCTGGGAAATATTTCTAAAATATATCTAATTGTTGGACTTTTAATGTTGAAGTGTTAAAATAATCTTCCACTCCTGGCCTACAATCAATTTTTTACAGAATCCAAAAATTGTTATTCGATCAGAAGTTAAAGACTTTCGACTGATGGAATTGCAGTCTGGACAACTGTTCCTAAAATCAAAAAATACCGAAACTAGTCAACTAGAGAAATATTTCTGAAATATATCTAATTGTTGGATTTTTAATGTTGAAGTTTTAAAAAAATCTCTCGCTCCTGGGTCACAACCAATTTTTTACAGAATCCTGGATTACTGCATAAAAACTTATGGATTCTGGACCACTGAGTGGCGATGGTTTAGGTGGCGATTTCATGTTGAAAATCCTATGATTTTGGCAATTATTCCGTAACTTTTGGTTATTTTTGATTCAGAAAAATTATATGCCATACGGTCTAAGTCAAGGTGGTTTAAATCTGATGTGGTAAAAGTCTATAAAAATCTAAAAAATGTCTAAAAACATTGAAAACATCCAACAGAGCATTATTTGTAATCCCAGTGGCATGACCTTTGAATGCCATGGCTTTTGTGGTGCATCAAAAGGCCCTGGTAGACATGTTGCTGCCTTATAGAAAACCAAAAATCATAAACATCTTAACAAACTTTCATGGGAGAAGCCAACTCAAAGCTGGCCATTTCATAAATATCTACATAGATTCACATTTACATATGTACATATGATTTGTCACCACCACACCCGAAATAATCACCAATCGTTTCATTAGACTTTCGACTCTCACCAATACCCGCCACTTGGTATCGTCTTGTCAAAAAGATACAAGTACGCAATTTTATTGGTTGATACCGAAATGGTGACATTTTCTGTTGATTACAGAAGAAAAAACGAAAAAAAAAATATGAAATTTTTCCTAGCAGACAACATGATTATGGGTATGGACATATTGGTCATCAACGGGCAATTGTGGCTTTCTGTTACGGGATGGTTAATTAAAAGGTTTTATTGGGAATGACAAGGAGGGAAGGAAGGACTGAAAAAGGAAAAGACTTAAGAAGCGAACTTCTAGCATAACAGCAGTTACTTAAAATTCTTTATTTCCTAGTGTTTGTTTGCCTTCATTTGAGCGGAGTGTCTTTTGGAAAAGTTTTCCGAATTTTCGATTAAGTTTAAATAGTTTTTGGTAAAGCAAAAGACTCAAGCAACAAACGCAAAATTCCCACTGGCAGATTTTTTTTTTTTTTTATAAAATTTTGTGAAAAAAAAATTTAAATTACATAAAACAAATCACATCAGTTGTCTGCAACATTTCGTTTCCCAGTGACAGCTCTCTTGATTTCCCACTGATTGTCGCTGTATAACATGTGGAATATTTGGTGGAAAAACAAAAGACTTAGGCCACAAACTCTTCCATGTTATCCATCACAAAAACACCAACTGCAAGTGACGTTTTTCATGTTTTTGCTCTTGAAATCTCCCATTCAATCTGGCAGGCAAAATATGTAATTGATTTTTCAACTTGAGAAGACGGGCTCTGTGAAACAAAGGAAAACCAAACAAACAAACAATGAACCGCCAATTTATATGAAAATAAACCCCACACTATTTGTATTTATATGGACAAAATTGACAACACTTAAAGGAGATAATCTCGGTTTAAGACAGGACAATGCCTAAACAAGCTGTATGTAAATGGCGGGCAATGGTGTGGCGTCGCAGTGACTAAACCGAGCATTGTCTGATGATTTAGACAACACTATTTGGCCAGACGATAACCAGGGAGGGGGGGGGGAGCAAAGCGTTGAAAGGTTGTAGTGTCGCCTATAAACAACAAACAAGCCATGTGAACACTGAGAGGTGGTGGTGGAGAACAGCACAAAGACAAATTGTCCGTTGGGCAAATGGAAAGGTGACAACAGTGTCGCTGTCACCTTGCCAAGGGTGAAACATAAAAACATGAAAAATTAATTTTCTTCAAAGATAATAGGCATTTGTTCTGGAGATAGTTTTTTAATGGCCAAAAACTAAGCAGCGTAATATAATAACTCTGGGCCCCGACATGGAAACACCAAGGCCATAAATTATGCTCGAACAAATGTCAGTCAGTCGGGGCAATTGGAGTTACAAATTGCAGAACGTAAAACGGCATTGAACTGGCGTTGGTTAACTGCCACCATCTGTATGCGAAAATTATCAATTTAAACTTGCATAAATCTAAAAAGAAAGCTCGGTGCGCTCGCGCTTAGATAAACATCTTAGTTTACTTACACAACAAGAAGTAGAAGAAGACGATGACAAAAAAATAAAATATATATCAGACACACACTCACACGAAATCTGTAAAGGAAACATTTGAACGCCTTGGTCACCTTTTAAATGTACATTTTGCGATAGCCAGGCAAAGCGCTCAAGACCGACAGACAGACCGTGAGACGGACAAAATAATAGATATGAAATTACTTGGCAATCGCATACATAAAATCACGTCTCCTTAGTTGCCGGGGATAACGAGAAAGAAGATAGATAATTGGTGTGTTTTTCGCGCAAGGCAATGGCGACATGGCAATTTTACTACAGTTCACAGTGGACGAGCTTCCTTAATAAGACCACAGGCTGCGGGTTTGAAAGAAATACATTTCAGTGCACTGTATTTAAATGTGAGTTTGATCAATGTCGGCGAAAATTGTCTGTCAATGCCAAGGCAGTCAAATGCTGATTTAACATACCAGTAAAATCAGTTTGGTTTAGATTTGGAAAAATTAAAAACAAAAAAAAAATTAAAAACATTTAAATTCTCCCATAAGTAGGCAACATTTTCAAGGAATGACAATTTCAACAAACAAAAATTTATAAATTTAGAATTGGTTGCAGAAAAATAAATTAAATTATGAGAAAAAATTTGAAATTCTCTCAAAAGTAGGCAACATTTTCAAGGAAAGAAAATATTTAAAAAAAAAAATTGTAAACCCCTGAATTGGGAGGGAGTACGAGTAAAAATTAAATGAAAAAAACAAAAAAAATCTAGCTGAGAAAAAAAAATGAATTCTCCCAAAATTAGGCAACATTTTTAAGCAAAAAAAAAAAATTAAAAACCCCTCAATTGGGAGGGAGTACGAGTAAAAATTAAATAAAAAAAAACAAACAAAATTTTTTGAGCAAAGAAAATACTTAAAAAAAAAAATTAAAAATAAATAGATTAAATGTGTTTCGCTGATGAAATAAGAACGAGTACAAATGTGTTTAATCGAAAAAAACTAAATAAAAAATAATTCTAACAAAAGTAGGCAACATTTTCAAATAATGAAAATTTCGAAAACAAAACTAAGGAAAAATAAATAAATAAAATACTGAAAAAAAACATAAGTAGGCAAAAATTTCCAGCAAAGAAAATATTTAAAAAATTTATAAAATTAATTGGGAGGGAGTACGAGTAAAAATAAAATAAATTTGAAAACAAATTCAAACAAAGAAAATATTTAAAAAATAATAATAACTCATAGAGTAAAAGTGTTACGCTGATGTAATAAGGGAGTACGAATACAAATTAGGTTAATCAAAAAATCTAGTTGAGGCAACATTTTCAAGAAAAGAAAATTTCGAAAAACAATAATTAATAAATTCAGATTTGCTAAAATTTTGAATTTTCAAGCAAAGAAAATATTTAAAAAAAAAATATAACAATAAAATTAAATAATAAATAGATTACATTTGTTAAGCTGTAGAGTAGATTACTCTATTTTTGATGCATATTGTAATTTAGCTTTAATAGGCCAATGGGCTTTGAATTACAAGTTTAATAAATGAAATGAAATGAAAAAAAAAAATGAGGGAGTACGGGTAAAAATGAAATTAATTTAAAAAAATGTAGCTGAAAAAAATTTAAATTCTCCCAAAAGTAGGCAATATTTTCAAGCAATGAACATTTCGCAAAAGTTGAAAAAATTTAAATTCTCCCAAAATTAGGCAAAATTTTCTATTTAATTAATAAACACAGGATTGGTTGCAGAAAAATAGATTAAATACTGAAAAAAAAATTAAAAAAATATTTAAATTCTCCCATAAGTAGGCAACATTTTCAAGGAATGAAAATTTCAAAAAACAAAAATTAATAAATTCAGAATTGGCAGAAAAAAAAATTAATTCTCCCAAAAGAAGGTAACATTTTCAAGCAACGTCAATATTTAAAAACAATAATTAACAAATCCAGAATTGACTGCAGAAAAATAGATTGAATACTGAAAAAAAATTAAATTCTCCAGCAAAGAAAATATTTAAAAAAATTATAAAACACTGTATTGGGAGGGAGTACGAGTAAAAATTAAATGAATGGAAAACAATTTTAATTCTCCCAAAAGTATGTTGCCTACTTTCCAGCAAAGAAATTATTTAAAAAAAATTAGTAAAACCAGAAATAAAACAAAAAAAATAGATTAAATGTGTTATGCTTATAAAAAAAATTACCAGTGATGATTCTATGATTTATCAAAAGTAAAAAAAACAGTGCACATTTTCATGTTGGCCTTTGGGTGGGGTCCCACACCAAAAAAAAAAATATTACCCAAAAAATTCCATACAAATTGCGACATTTTTCTATATAAAATTGGGGGACTTTTTCATCCCCACAAAAAACAAAAAGTCCCTAAAACTTCCATACATATTGGGTAATTTATTTGCTATATAATATTTGTATTTTTCCATAATTTTTAGGTTTCTTTTTCATAATTTTTCATGTAAATTAGTGGGGGGATTTTTCAGAATTTGTTGGGGACATTTTCAGGTCGGCTTTTTTGGGGGGATTTTTTTATAAATTTGTGGGAATCTCCACCTCAAGTAGGCTAGCCTAAATTGTATAGCCCATGTAGTGTTGAGCAAGTAGGGTAACATAAATTGTGTTACACTTAATAGGGTGGCCTATAGGTAGGCTGGCCCACACAGAAAGGGTAGCGCAATTCAAATAAATATTTTTTTTAAACGCTCCTAGAGCTTTAAACATTCCGCTGCGAGGATCACTAAATAACACCATAATAAGTATAGCTGCCGCTCTGCGTTCTTACACTGATAAAGATGAACACAACAACAACAAAAACCCACAACAACAACATAAGTGCCACATTATCTCTGCCACATTGGTTGCATGCTCATGATCAATGCATTCATGTGTCGCAAAATAAAACATTTTTCAAATCGCAGCTCCCGTTGCCTAGACTCTCCTCCACCTCCTCCTCCTTGCAGTACTCTGCTCGGATAAAGGCCAGTCCAGCTAAGTACCTCCACCATCACCAGGCCTGCACTACATTCTAATGTAAATTTTTGTGTGTTTGTCACTACCCAACCGATTGTGACTCTCGAGCTGTTTTTTTTCCAATCATGCGTGTGCAATTTTATTTTCCTTCCCATTAAAAAAAAAAATGCACCGACTACAGCAGCAGGAGGAAGAAAAAAAATTAAATATGCACAATGTGTGCAGACACGCACCACCAAGTAAGGTCACTACTGGAAAACTAAAATCGGAAAAATGAAACTGCAGACAGCGGCAATAAAATATCTTTGCTAAACAGCGGGAAAAACGCACAAAACTTTGGAGACAATGATTTAATGCTACCACTGATTGTTTCGTTGCCCCACCAACTAACAGATAGACAGGCCAACAGACAGACAGACGGACAGACAGACGAACGGAGGAAGCAGGTACAGCGAGAGATGAAAAATAAATTGCATTTTTTCATATTTGAAATTTTTCAATAAACGAAGGCTCAATTTTCTGATGAGAACAGCAAGAACAAAAATTATAAGGATATGTGTAAGCGGATTGTGTGTGGTATTAAAATTTCAATTTCTAGTCTTTCGATGGATCTGTGCAAATTATTGTTCAAGTTTTCATAAATGCCCTGGCATGCCGGGTTATGATATGTATGTGCTTCCAAGAAGAGAAATGCCCAAGTTTAGTTCAACGAAAAAAAAAAAAGAAAAACGGCGTAATTAGGAAATTAATTCAGATCTAATTAGCTTAAGACGTGTTTGGCTAAAAAATGGAAACCAGATTGAGAAGTCTAAATGAGTGATAGCTTCTAGCGGATAACTCATAGATTAGCAAGTAAAATACTTGACTTTGAAACTTTGTATTCTTTAGAATGTTTGAAAAAATAGTGAGTTACTCTGTTCAGAATTAAAAGTCAACTGCACTGAGCCGATTGCATCGCAAATGATTCTAAGTAATAAATAAAATAAAGTTACAGCATTATTTACTAGACGAACTGACAACTGACAACTCATTGGACGAGGCTGTAAATCAAAAGACTTAAGACACGAACACAAGTCACAGAAGATTTGAAATTCTTGATCAGTTTTTTGTATCGAAAAATTATGAAAATTAAGCGGGCTGAAATGGGGGAGAGGTGGGCCTAAAAATGAATAAATAAAAAAAAAAAAAACGTTACCACCGGGTCAACAAAACCACAAGGTTTCCAGGGGGTCCAACCGATTTACTATAAGCTTCGGATTTAGAAGGCTTGTGTTACATTTATATAGAATTGAATTATATCACTGCGACTCATTGAGAAAGTTCGTCCAGGACATATCTCAAAACAATTACACAGAAGCTATGTGGGGCTTATTGAGCCTCCCTCGTAAGACCTCCACATTAGCAGGTTGTGCGTTTTGTATGTTTAATATTCCGACGCCTTGATTTAGATACATTTGGCGATTGACATAATCAAAATATGTACACCTGTTATTTACAGCCAGAAACAATAGCATTTGGAGTATGTGTCTTAAGTCTTTTGTTTTGCAAGTCGAGAGGGATTTCATTTTCCTTAGAACACGCTTACTCCTGCAACAGCCCTAAATGTATACGCCTATGGTCTGTAGATTACACTATGCAACAGATATTTTGTTGAAGTGATGTGAATAATATTTGCCGGTATGTTTTGGAGTTCAGAACTTGAAAAAAAAAATATTTTTATAGAAATTTTTTTTCAAAATTCCCACAAGTTTATTATTTTGCCTATAATTTTGGAAGTAGATGTTCGATGTTAAATTAAATGTACCTAATTAAATTTGCTAAAAATGTGAACATTATTATTTTTCAATAACAAAAAGATTTTCTTCAATTATGCTGGGTTTTTTAAAAAAAAAATCGCTGTTTTTTAGTAGCCAAAGTTTTTTTTTTTAAAATAAGAAAAAAATTAAAAACAATATAATATTTTTTTTTATATAAAAATACCCAAAAAATACTTTTTGGAAAAAAAATTAGTTTTTTTTTTTAAAAAAATTTAAGAAACAATTTCTAAATATGTTATTTTTTTTTCTAAGTGGCTAAAAAATTTAAGAAAAAAATTAAAAAAATATATTAATTATTTTTATTTAAAAAAACCAAAAAAAAAAAAATAGTTTTCGCCGCTAATTTTTTTAAGAAATTTAAGAAACAATTTCTAAATATTTTATTTTTTTTCTGAATGGCTAGGACACGATTTAAAAAAAACCAGTTTATATGAAGAAAATCTTTTTGTTATTGAAAAAAAATCATTTTGTAGTCTTGGTGACTTTGAATAAAATAACAAGAAATGTTTTCTAAATTTTTTTTTAAAAAAAATGGGCGACTACAAATAATAACGATTTTTTAAAAAAAATATTTATTTTTTTCCCAGTTCATCAGCTATTATTTTTATATAAAAATAATACCTAAGAGGAAAAATTAATAATTTATAAATGTTTTTTTTTAAAAAAAATCGTTTTTTTTTTGTAAAATAAACTTTTTTTTTTAATTTAATTTAAAAAAAATTTTCTGAATGTCTAGGAGACGATTGAGAAAAAAAGTTTATTTGAAGAAAATCTTTTTGTTATTGAAAAAAAAATCTTTTATTGTCGTCGCCAAAAAATTGAAGAAAAAAATTCTAAATATTTTATGTTTTATTTCTGAATAGAACACAATTTAATTATTTATAAATATTTTTTTTTTAAAAAAATCGTTTTTTAAATTTTTTTTTTATTTATTAATTACAATACAAAGTAAATTTATATTATAATTTTGGGTCCAAGGGTAAACCGGGTGACAAAGACCATTTGGCTTGATTTTTGCAGCGACAGACCAAAGCCTCTGGTGGGAATCGAACCCACAACCCCTACGCTTATAGGCAAGCACGCTACCAACTCGCCTAACGGGGCGCTTATTTTTTAAATTTAAAAAAAAATTTTCTAAATATTTTATTTTATATTTCTGAATGGCTAGGACACGATTGAAAAAAAGTTTATCTGAAGAACATCTTTTTGAAAAAATCGTCGCCAAAAGATTGAAGAAAAAAATTCTAAATATTTTATGTTTTATTTCTGAATAGCTAGGACGCGATTGATGAAAACCCTCCTTAGTTTAATAAAATCTATAGATAACTGTGAAAGTGGTGGCCTTTTTTTCACAATTCATGTTTAACTATTTCAATACAATCCCATAAACTCTTGCCCACTGCTCTTTAACCATTACTTCTATATGAAGATAGTGTTCACTTTATTTTGAGCTTACACAATTGCCTTTAATTTGATATATTATATTATTTTGTGGAACGTGGACTCTTTACAAAATTATGATCGAAATGCTGTATATACCTCCGACGAAAATGGCAATTTTAAAGACAATTAAAAAAAAAAACATAAAAACTTTAAAAAAAAATTCTAAATATTTTTTTTATTTTATTACCGATTAGCTTGGACCTTAATGAAGGAATTTTATTTATATGAAGAAAATCGAAGCACACAAGTAAAAGTTGTGGAAGTATCACAGTTTCAAAAGAACCCAATCAAATTTTTGGTCACGGCTCTGTAACGATTACTTTACTAGAAAGATCGTATTTACTTTATTTTGAGCTTACAGAATTGCCTTTAATTTGATATATTGTATTGTTTTATCGAATGTCTCTTTACAAAATTATAGTCGAAGTAATATAGGAACATTGGACGAAAAAGGGCAACTTTAAAGACATTTAAAAAAAAGAATAAAATTCATGAAAAAAAATTTAAAAAAAATTCTAAATATTTTTTTTTATTTTATTTACAAATATCTAGGATCTTTATGAAGGATTTTTTTTTATTTATTTGAAGAAACTCAAAGCATACAAGTAAAAGTTGTGTCCCTATTTGTAGAGGTCTTACAATTTCAAAAGAATCCAATCAACTTTTAGGCCACTGTTCTTTAACCATTACTTTTATAGAAAGATCGTATTTACTTTACTTTTGAGCTCACCTAATTACCTTTAATTTAATATATTGTATTATTTGATCGGACACGTCTTTCCAAAATTATAGTCGAAATAATAAAGAGTCCGACGACGAAAATGGCAATTTAAAAAAAAAATGATAAAATTCATAAAAAAAAATTTAAAAAAAAATCTAGATTTTTTTATTTGATTTTCGATTAGCTCGGACCCTAATAAAGGAATGACTATTTATTTGTACACTACCTAAGGATACAAGTGAAAGTTGTAGTAGTTTACCTATGAATTTGTTAGGACAAAAAAGTATTCTGAAGATAATATAGACCTTATCCCTCCTAATGAGTTATTAAATAAAGCTTTACATTTTTTGTTGTTTGCTCAAATACAAACAACTCGGGCTTGTTAATATTTTATTACGCCTGGAAGAGACCAACAGAGCCTTACAACACATTTATGAGTTTATAAGTTACAGACTATTAAACACTTATGGCCAAGACAACAGACAGACCTCGCCACCACCACCACCGCCATCCGCCTTTCTGAACCATGCAACGCATGAAAAAGACAATAATTAACTAAAGTCACTTTATCATGCCACAAAACAAGGCAGTTGCCACATTTTTGTGCCGGCTGTTTGTGTTTTTTGCTATCTTCATTTTTGTTTGTAGTTTTCTGTTGGCTTTTCTTTTGGTGTTGATTTGGTCTGCGACATTTCATGTTTGGTTTTTAGGCGGCAAAGATAAATATTTATGCCAAAAGACATTTTAATTAATTTTTCATTTAAAAACTTATCAACAATAATGCCATAAATAGAACTGTCCACTGCAGTGAGTATTGTGCACTCTGCGCCTCATCGAGTAGTTAACTTAACAATTTAATTAATTATTTCCAACAATTTTTCATTTATTAACCACAGCCACACAACTAAGGAGTGTTCATTCCATTCCATTCCATTCAATGTTTGGTTTGCTTTAGTGGTTCCTCTGAAAATGGGGTTGGGGGAATTGTTGAAATTTTCCTTTGCGCACAAAATAATTAAGATGTTTTGCTAACAATGTTTTTGTTGCAAATATTCCAAAGATTATTAATAAATGACAAATTAAGTATAAACTTTTTCGATTGCCATTTGGCAAAGTGAATGGACAAATCCTGGTAGTCATGACAATTTATGGCAGCCTCTGCCGTTGTCGTTGTCGTTGAAATGAAAAACAACCCACGGCTGGAGTTGTTTAAGGCCTTGGTGGCTGATACTGCTGATGGCCATATATTGCATAAATTATACAGATTATTATCATTATCTTCGTCATTATCATTATTATAAGCATTAGTTGGCTTCTTCCGTTGCCGCCTCCTCCTCCTTCTCATCTGCCTTCTCCAAAAAGTGTATTCGCCAGCTTGTCATAAATGTTGTATGGATGGTTTGGTGCCTTATAAAAAAAAAAAAAACTGTAATTAATTGTACTCGTTCGCATTGTGCTGTGCCGTGATCTGCTGCCTGTTTGTCTTGGCCGGGGTTCGTCATCATTCGTCCAGTGATCATTTTGTCATCGAGTGCCATATTTATAGTTATTAAGTGGTAATTAAGTTAAGTGATTTACTGGCAAAATATGGTCAGGCCATATCTTATTTATGCACTAAGCAAAGGCCAAGTACGTGAAATGTCTATCTGTATTTTCTGGCTCCTATAAAAGGGGTGTTTTCAGATACCAACTGGGGATTTGCTTACTTGGGCCAATTCCATAGAACCCAGCAGTGCAATGACTTTCTGCAGAAACTGATGATAATTAAATTCATCTGATAAGTCAGCCGTCGCGCGTTTGTTTCTTAAGTTCTTTGTTGGCTTTCCTTTGTGTGCATGTGTCTTAAGTCTTTTAGTTAAAAACAACAACAGAGATGATGCTAGAGATAAATCAGTGCCATATTATAATTCCTCTAAACAGAATTAGTTTCTGTCCAGTATTTTCCTGTAAACTGAAAAAGATGTGGATTTTTTTAAATTTTACAAATGCTGTTTTTTTTTAAATTTACCAAATTTAAAAAAAGACAGAATTTTATGTAGTTTTTTAAGTTTTAAAAATTTAGAATTTTAAAAATTGTACATTTTAATTGTTTTTTTAAATTTTAAAAACTCATAATTATTTTTTTTAAATTTTAAAAATTTAGAAGTTTAAAAATTTTGCATTTATATTTTTTTCTTAAATTCAAAATTTTTTTTAAATGGTGCCTTATAAAAAAAAACAAAAACTGTAATTAATTGTACTTGTTCGCATTATGCTGTGATCTGCTGCCTTCTCTATTTATATCTAAATTTTTCCTTTTAAATTTTAAAAATTTAAAATTTTTTTTTAATGAAAAAAATAATTTTTTTTTGGATTTCTTAACTCTGCCAATTTTTTATAATTATTATTAATAATGATGGTGGTCAGTCCAGTATTGCGCTGTAAAAAAAAAAAATTTGATTTTTTAAAATTTTAAAAATGTAGAATTTTTTAAATTTTGAAAAATTTAAGTTGTTTTTAATTAAAAAAATATTTTGTTTTTAATTTTTTTACATCGTAAAATGTAGATTTTCTGAGAATTTGAATTTTTTTTAAATTGATTTTTTTTTTGCTTTTTTCACCTCAGCTCATTTTTTTTTATCATTTTTTTAAAATAGATTTTTGGAAAAATATATTTTTTTTAAATTCTAAAAATGTCGATGATTTAGAAAAATATTATTTTTTTTAAATTTTAAAAATATGAATTTTTTTTTACATTATAAGAATGCAAAATTTTACTTATTTTTTGAATGTGGTTTTGATATTTTGACCAACTGCCCTTGTATTATTATTATTATTAGTATTCTAAAATGATCATGTTTAGTCGAGTCCTGAAACATGCCAAAGTTATTTTTTTTAAATTTTAAAAATGCAGAATTTTTATAAAAATGTTAAAAAATTTAAAAAAAATTTAAATTATAAAAATTCGGATTTTTTTAAATTGTAAAAACTTTGATTTTTTTTTAATTTAGAATTTTTTAAATTATAAGAATGCAGAATTTTTTTAAATTATGATAATTTTGAATTTTATTAAATTTAGGGTCACGTAGCTGGATCAGTGACCTGTCAGATTCATACCTTTTTACTTTCGATACTGTATCTCCAAAAACCCATACAAACGTGTTAGCATCAGACAGTTCCAGTATAAATAAGCTATCTACGAAAAGTTGCACCTAGTTTGTTTTTAAGATGATTTTCCCCCCACCTCTCTGCCGCATAATATGAACAAATTTAACTTATTTTCATTGTGTTCGATTATCATTTGTAATGGCTTCATTTTTTCCGCCACATTCTCTCAGATAGCAGAAAAAAAACGATTTTAAACCAGTTACCGCTTCCTCTAATGGTTTAATTATCATGTTTTCTTTCTTATGGTTGTGTTGTACGTGTGTGTTGTAATTTATTAATTTATTGTTATTAAATAATTTCATTTAACTGGTATTGATTAGTATTAATTGTAAATATTTGTTAATATTAAATATAATTATACTAATTTAACAATTTCTCTCTTCTACTCTCTTTGCAGGTATGTTGAAATGTGCTAAACAAAAACAAAAGACTTAAGACGCAAACGTGAAATGGAAATGGGAGTGGTGGGAAAGTCGCCAGCTGTGACAAATGACAAATAAACAGAGGGGTGGGGGGTTTAACAAGAAAGGATTTGTGTATTTTAATAAAAATAAAAGTGTGGAAAGCGTGGGTTTTAGTGATCGATGGCAGAATGACCTAAGTTTAAAATATATCCCGCCAGCTGTATGAAATCATCTTCTTAGATTAATGTTGGAACTTTTCTGATCAGGAAACCTCAATACAATTTCGATTTGTAAATTTATCTGTTTTTAAGGAAACTTAAAATGTTTATTAAGTTTCAGCACCATTTATATTAAGGGTGGCTACATTTTGCAGTACCGGTTGTGGAACCATTCGAAAACATTCTAATGTTGTCAACACTCTAATATTCAGATTGAGGCTGTGGCAGTTTTATATGTACAGTATTTAAACCAACCTGGCACCTCTTGGCCAGGATTTTTCAGTCGTAAACACCTGATTGCCTCTCGACCCCTCAGCATTTCCCCTGTATGTGGTAACAAGATTATTTTAAAAATATTTTTCAACGACATTAGCCAACAGCATTCCTAAGTTCTTCATCTTCTTCTTCGTCTCAGACAGCTGTCCAAAACCCTGAAAATATTCATTTATTTTCTGTCCACTTTTCTCAAGTTTTTTTTTTTTTTTTTTTTGACATGGGGAAAATTTATTTCTAATGACAAAAATATTTTCAAACAAATTTCTACGATTATCTATGGGGAAAAAAAAGCGTCAACCCAATATACCACACAATAAACATACAAATGAATAGCAAAAACCAAAAAAAAAAATAAAAAACAAGCGAAATGAAAAATTGTGCAAAAAGTGTTAATAACAAACATTAGGCGTGTTTGATTGGGAGCCAAGCTAACTAAAAGAATAAGTGGTCGGTAAAGCGAGAACTTCACAGGCAACCAACAGAAAATCTAAAATTGTACACCCTTTTTTTATAAAAAATTATAACAGCTTTATAAAACTTTGTGCACATTTTTGAAATATGGTGTGATTTGAGGCGTGTTTCGTCCATAACTTTCACAATTATTGAGATACCAAACAAACAGTAAATGATTTTGATTTGTTAGAATCAGGACAATTTATTAATTTTTTTTCTTAAACAATCGAAGTTTTCAAAGAAAATATTTTAAAAAAATGTAAAAAAATATTAAAAAATTGATATTATAAAAATTGCATAGCTTATTATGTTCTCTGTGATATGACTCAAGTTTCGTAAAAATCGGTCAACCCATTTCAGAGCAATGCATTTTTTCCTAAACGTCAAAAAGTCTTTTTTATATTTTTTAAATGCTGAAAAAAAACAAGAAAAAAAATATGTGTCTACGATCAGTTAGAAACTTTTTATAAACTTTACGAAATAGAAAATATTCTGAGGTCTTTCATTTTAAATACAACAATTCTTGGACAATATTTGTATGTCTTCTATGTTTATAACACACATGTCCTTTAATTTCGTTTTTAATTTCTTGTAAAATGATCGTCTGTAAACCACGCACTCGCTTAGTTGCCGACCTAACCCAATCAAATCCGCCTATTAATTTTGTTTAAAAAGCTCGGTCATCACCAGCAGAAAAAGAAAAGCAAAAAAACTACCAGAAAAAAAAACACACAAGACTTAAGCAACAAGCACAAGTGTTGCAAAAACCAAAACAAACAAAAAACAAAAACAAGAAATCCACCAGCATTCATCACCTTAAGATAAATTCCATTAAAGCCGAAGAGAAAAAAAAATCGCCATGGCTTTGTTTCCCTCCTCATCGCGACCGCGCAGTCTGATGGAACAACTGTTGGCGCGCAAAATCGAAGCAGCAGCACAGTCGGTTACCGGCCCGGGTGGTACGCGTTTGCGTCGCACCGATTCACTCGACTCCACCAGCAGCATTGGGTCATTGGGGTCGCTAGTATTGGGTGATGATGTATGCCGCTGTGACGATTGCCTGCTGGGCATTGTCGATTTGTATGTTATAAGCGCAGAAGCATCCAAGAAAAAGGTAAGCCAAACAAAAACAAAAATCGAACAGGACCATGTCCCCCCCTCCACCACCACATGTACAGCAAATGCAAACAAGCATAGGCTTTTTGATTGACTTTAAACAAGATATTTGTCTAATTACTTACTAATTACGCGGAAAAGTGAAAAATTGTACAAGCCAAATGGCCAAAGAGCAGACAGAGAAAAACGCGGTGCATGTGGCTTTCAAAGTGGTTACAAATTTACATGGACCTATCAAGTCACGGCTGGGAGCCGTGATGCAGATAAGACCCAAAAACAAAAACCCAAAGTGTAGCAATTATTTTACAAATTAGTCGGTCAAGAGGAAATGGCGACTGCCGTACGGCAATTAAGAAATTGGAAACATAATTTAGGGAACAACTTTAAGGAAGGAAAAAATCAATTAATTTATTAATTAATAAAAAGCAATTATTAGTTAAATCAATTAATTAGTTAAAATTAATTATTTTTTGAATTAATTCAAATCAAATAATTAATTACAACATTTTTTTTAATATCTCAATTAATATTGTTAATTCACCAATCAATTTAGTAATTAAATAAAATCAAAATAATTAAAATCAAACAAGTTATAATTTAATTAAAGTCAATAAATTTATTATTTTTAAAAATTAACTTATTAATTAATTAATAAAAATAATTTATTTATAAATAAATAAAAATCAATTAATTTTGAAATAAACTAAATTAGTTTAATTCATTAAAATCAATTTATTAATTAATTAAAATCAATTAATTTATTTAATTAATTTATTAATTAATTTAAATAAATTAATTTATTAATTAATAAAAATAATTTATTTATTAATTGATAAAAATAATTTACTTATTTATTAATAAAAAATGATTAATTTTTTAATTAACTCAATTAATTTAATTAGTTTATTAATCATTGAAATCAATTTATTAATTAAAATCAATTAATTTATTAATTAATTAAAATCAATTATTAATGTCAATTAATTTATTAATTAATTAAAATAAATTAATTAATTAAAATCAATTAATTTATGAATTAATTAAAATCAATTAATTTATTAATTAATTAAAATCAATTAATTAATTAAAATCAATTAATTTATTAAAATCAATTAATTTATTAATTAATTAATTTATTAATTAATTAATTTATTAATTAATTAAAATCAATTAATTTATTAATTAAAAAAGAATCATTAATAAATTAATTGATCAATTAACCAAGGGAATTTATTAAATGAATTCAGTTTTTAATCAAAATCAATTAATTTAATTAATAAAATCAGTTAATTTATTAAAATCAACTGATGTCTTAAAATAAATTAATTTATTAATATAAAAATTTATTTATTAATAAGTAAAATTGATTAATTAAAATTGATGAATTAAGTAATTAAAATAATTTAGTAATTAATTTATATCCAATGATTTAGTATTTAATTAAAATCAATTATTTTAATAATTAATTAATTAAAATCAATTAATTAATTTATTTATTAAAATCAATTAATTCATTTATTTATTAAAATCAATTATTTTATTAATTAAAAAAACTAATTAATTAAAATCAATTTTTTTTTAATTAATTAATTAATTAAAATCAATTAATTTATTAAAATCAATTAATTTATTAATTAAAAAAGAATCATTAATAAATTAATTGATCAATTAACCAAGGGAATTTATTAAATGAATTCAGTTTTTAATCAAAATCAATTAATTTTATTAATAAAATCAGTTAATTTATTAAAATCAACTGATGTCTTAAAATAAATTAATTTATTAATATAAAAATTTATTTATTAATAAGTAAAAATCGATTAATTTGTTAATAATTAAAATTGATGAATTAAGTAATTAAAATAATTTAGTAATTAATTTATATCCAATGATTTAGTATTTAATTAAAATCAATTATTTTAATAATTAATTAATTAAAATCAATTAATTTATTTATTTATTAAAATCAATTAATTTATTTATTTATTAAAATCAATTATTTTATTAATTAAAAAAACTAATTAATTAAAATCAATTTTTTTTTTATTAATTTATTTATTAAATAATTAAAATCAATTAATTTATTAATTAATTAAAATCAATTAATTTGTAAATTAATTGAAATCAATTAATTTATTAAAATCATTAATTTTTTAATCGATTAATAAAATAATTAATTTGTAATAAAAACCGATTAATTAAATCAACATATTTTAATTAATTACTTAATTATTTGACATTTTTAATTACCGGAAAACATTTCTTGTGGTCGACCTAAGAAACTCCGATTCAATTCCCTGGTAAACTTTTTCACCTCGTAAATACCATAAACTTTTGATTCAACGAATGTTCTCTGCTTGTTGCGACGTTCTACGTTGTAAAGGCAACCATTAGCAATGCTTTCATTGATTTTCTTTCTGATCCCCCATACGGTATGAAAGTGAGATGTTACTGAACCATTCGCTTAACACAATCTACCATCTCTTATTCCGTAGCGCATTTCTATCGCTTGTGAATCACCGCAAAGGAGAGGCAACCGCCAAGATAAAATATCTCCAGCAAAGGAGGCAAAGCCAACATTTGTGTTGCCTATCGGTGGGTGATCATTAATCACAAAGTCCACGAATGCTGAGAGACACCTTGTGTGGTGTGTGGTGGTTTTGCTTTAAGCCAATACGACAAAGACATAACAGCTGCATGCACATGGTGTCGCATTGTCTTAATGTTGTTTTTGGTCCAGCCGGCAGCAACAAGTGCAACAAAGTCAGTCAGTCAGTCAGTCTGTCTCTGGAGTGGCTCAGTCAATTCCACTGATTTGATATGCAGAAACTTTTGTGCGAATGCCACCACCCAAAGTATTTTATGATTTATGCCGGCACGGGGGCGTAGTGGAGGAATATGCAACAATGTTTTATGGGTGAGACAAGGAATTTGAACAATTTTCCATAAGACAGTTGCCTATTCAATTGGCTTGTGAACATATTTTATAATAGTTGCAATTCCCACCCGGCTTCAGGTGTGTTGTTGGTATTTTGAGAAGCACTCAACGGTGGCATAATTTTCCAACGCAAACCTGGGGCGACCCACAAAACGAAAATCAACTCCTACTCGCCACAAAGGCAAAGCAATTAATGTTTGCGGACCACAGAGAAACAGAAAGCGAAATAAGGCAGGACGGTGTACGTTGCCGGTCCACCCGGTAGCCCGAAACACCTCCACCTACTGCCGTTCGCCATTTAACGGTTATAAAGACCACCGCCTTTGGATCGTAAATTCCCATTGACATTTCCCAAAATGAAACATATTTATTTGTACAATTTTCCTCACACTAGCCTGCTCCCGTTGGCTTGGCGATTTTCAAGGCGCCACCACACAGCACCGTACACGGCCAGTAAAGTGTACGCTGCATTTGCCGCATTGTGGGGCACACATCCTCTGTCGGTGCATAGTTATCATTTCTTACATTATTATCGTATCTCATATGAGTTACAACACCTGTGCGATGTGTGGCATGCAGCGCGCTGTTTTTTCTGTTGCAGTTGTTGCGGTTTGCTGCTGCACATGCCTGTAGACCATAAATAACCAGTGAAGGCATAATTTGCAACTCTTCGGTTGCAAGCGGCAAGGAGAACATCAGACCGGGCGCACCAATGGCAGCCGACACACCTTAAAAAAAGATGCCAAATATCCGACAGGTTAATTATGGTCCGGCAGCGAAATACTTTCCAGTCGTATTTGTCGTCTCACAAAATGAGATCATTCCATATGCGGGGGGGACAATGCATCAGCTGGCAAATAAGGAGGGCTGTATGGAAACGAAACAGATAAATGACGGATAAATAAGGCAACACAGAATTACTTAGTATGGCCAAGAAAGAATTTCAAAGTATGTGAGTTAATTTATCATTGACTTTTATTTGAATTAAATGGATGAGTATGACTTGATGAAGGAGAGTAGGGTGATGAACTTCGGAGGGGAATTATATAAGAAAAGGGAGTTAAGTTCGACCGAATTGTATAAAGGCTCCAACAAGCACGTGTCACTGGGGCATTGACGGCTTAGCAGCGGGTTTTGTTAACAATGGTGTGTCTTTGGGTCACAGTTTTTGAATTTGAGTTTGAATTTATTTCCATTTGTTTACTTATTGGGGATACAGGTCGAGAAAGTCGAGACTCAAATGTTGTCATTTATTACATTTCTCAACGAATCCAAATATGGATTTTTTTTTTAAAATTGTGTGTAAATGTTTGTGTCTTATGAAATGAAAGGAGGACACCTCCAGTGTCATTGCCCGGCTTTTGGGGACAATGAACAGGTGGATGAGACAAGCAAACACCTTCTCATCTGTTATTGTCCGGTGTGGACTTACGAGGGCAAATTTGGGATTTTGGTTGGAACTCATTTAAGGGTTAATATTTTTAAGAAATTTCGAAATTAATTTTTTTGTTTGGTTTTGACTTTTTTTCACATTGCTTGTTTACAATTTGGTATCTTATTTCCATTTTATTTTATTTTTTCTATATTTTTTTGGGGGTATTTTTTCACTTTCGTTTGGCGTTAAATTTCATAATTTACAGTGGGGAGATTTTTCGTTATTAAAATTACAACAAAATTGGGGAATTTGTCATTTCTTGTGTTGGGTTTTGCTGAAAAAAGGTGACCGGAATCAGGAAACTAAGGATAACATTTAACATAACAACGAATAGAAGGTGAGTCTATGTAAAATGGACCAAAGGCGAAATTCTGCCCCCCCTAGAAAAGGGTGGCCCCAAAAACGAGTCATTTCTTTGTAAAATGCCCCATCCACCCCAAAAAAAAAAACGAAAGATGTCTTAAAAATGGTTAATTTTTCATTAAGATTTCTTGGTACATTTTTAATAAATTATTTGGGGTATTTTTCATATTTTTTTTTTGAAATTTTCATAATTACCTTTATGGAGAATTTTTCAACAAATTTTTGGAAATTCTTCATTTCGGACATTTTTTTTTTTGGGGGGATTTCGCCTTTGGGGTATTTTCCTACAAGTTATCATAGTGACATCTCCTGGTGGATCCAAGTGACACATGCTTCGGTTAGCTGCCAAATGGACCTCAGCTAACCAAAGATTCTTCATGAACGGTATATGGTCCTGTAAGCGAGGTCGTGGTGGCCATTTGGCAGATGTTGTTTTTCATTATTAACGGCATAGCTTCCTCTTTATTGTGAAATAATCATTCGATCATTTCAAAAAACACCACTTTTTCTTTGAATACCAAAAAAACACCAGTTGTTGGAGAACCCTGGTCCTTCTGAGAAATCTTGAAACTGGACACAACCGATTGTAATGAATGCATGCGTACTTAGATTAGATTGAGAATGAGGGGTCGTACGCTTTTCTGCCCATCGAGTCTTTCATGGCAAAGTTGTTAGCCACTTTTTTTTTCAGCCTGAGATGCCACAATGCTCTGTAGTCCGTATGACTTCCTGGTTATCTTGAGTTGAAGATGGGTTATCGGTTATCAGCTCCTCAACTTGATATTCGTATGGAAGGACATATCAAAGTTGAAAACTTATCAATTTCTTCTCAGTTAGGTTAGAGGGTTCAATCGCTGCTCATAAGTTGGCCCATTGGAATACTCTTGGCGAGGGAAGGAGAGAGGGAGAAAGGTAGAGCATTAATGGGAAGTCGGAGATGCACTGGCCTGCTGTTCAAGGCTGTCAAGGAACCTGCACCCCAGACAAAGGAGTCACGTTCCTGTTTACCTGTACACTGACATCACAAATCTGTGGCTTGGTGCTAAAAGGGCCAATGTCAAAATTTTCTCTTCTGAGAAAATCTGTTAATCACATCCGAGACAAATTTGATTAGAAGTACATTTATAAATCTGTCGTGGGTTAAAATTGACAGTTTTAGAATTAAGAAATTAAATCAAAATTGTAACCCAGGCCATTTCCCCTTATAGCCTCTATCTCCCTACTGTAGGGCATATCGAATTCATTGCAAACCAACCTAAACTACGTTTTTTTTTTTTAATTTTCAATATACATTTTCTTATCTCTACTGTTGAGCAATTATTTTCATGTGTGGCTGTGTGCAGTAACAGCTTTTTCCATTGGTCTGTAAGCAAAGCTTTAATGTAAGTCGGCTCACTGGAGTTGCAGCTATTGGCCACTAGGTGGCAATGTAAAATTTCAAGTGAGCCACTTAGGAAGTTATTTTTTTATTTTATTTGTTCAATAAATATTACTTAATTTATGTTTATTATTTGGCCTGCTGTTCCGTTTGGCTTTTATTTGATTTGGCTGCAGTCACATGACATCAGGGCCGCTGTGATGCGGCTGACGAACGTTTCTCATCATCACTTTCTGGACAAATATCAATTGTGGTGTCATCATTTTCATGAAGTCTTTTTTGTTTTGTTTTTGTTTTACTGGGTAATTAAATTATTTGGAATTTGCTCGTTACTGTTTAATAAAAGCATTCATTAAGTTATTAACATTTTGTTTGTTGTCTTTGATTAAAATTTACGAATTCCCTTCAATTGTTTTGTCATTCTCAGTCGTGTTCTGTGCCATACCTACCGTCCGTGTGTCCAGCCAGCGTTTATTTGTTTAATAATACAAATTGAATAATGTTTTTATTTTGTTGTTGTGGTTGTTTTCGCCATGGGCCACCGCTGCTATTGTGTTAATAAATTTAATGAGGAGAATGTGTGAAAATAAATGGCGTTTGACGTCACTGCGTAAGTTTAACTTTCGTTGTGTTGTTACGATGGACGTACAACATACACATGAATAGCGACATACGGCTGGAGTAGTTCTCCCCATTCTGTCATTCATTTTGTTGGTTTTAATCAGTAAACAGAGGCGTGATGGATCGCATACGTATGAAGGGGGGGTTTATACAAAACCATTCAAGTTATATTCATTAAATCGCATTAAATGCCAAAAATCCAGTTTAAAATCGTTAGTCTGTATATAAAAATAATCCTGAATGGAGATTATATATCCAAATATTTTGGAAACACTTCTTTACTTGGGTTGGCTCTTTCGCCTGTGATTGGTCTTGGCCTTCTTTAGAAATGACCTCCAAGCTCTATTTATTTATTTTATTTTTTTTTTAATTTACAGATTTCTGAAAAATATATATGTGAACGCATTTCACAACATTCGATTTCAAACACATTGCCGCCATGTGGTTTTCAATGTTCAAACAATTCCCCAACCCGACTTTTTCCACTTTTTACCAATTTGTTATTAATTTCTAGTTCGGGAACACTTCTTTTTTTTTTTTTTCCTTTTTGGCACTTTTCCATTTTCTGTCATTTTATAATTTGATTACACATTTTTTTTATTAATTATTGTCATTTTTTCTCCTTTTTGACTCTTTTCCGCTATTAGCAATTTCAAGATCGCTCCTGATGTTTGAAATATGTTTTAATACATTTTCTTTTATGTTGCCCTCTTTTCCCCTTTTAAAACAATTTGCCCATTTTTTTGTTCCTTTTACAATTTTAAATTTTTTATTATGTTTCCAAACATTTTGTTTTCTATTTTTTACCATTTTTTCTCGCGTTTTTAATTTTTTTTATTACTTTTCCAAAAATTTTCTTTTTTTTTTACCCCCTTTTTCCCCCTTTATTACATTTTTGTCGGTTTTTGGACCCTTTTAAAATGTTTGTCTAGTTTCTGTTACTTAATAATAATTTTCATATCATTTATTTTTTTAGTTTTACCATTTGTCGCCGTTTTTCAAAAAAGTAACAGTAAAAGCGGCATATGTACATTTTTTGTCCCCTTTTTCTCTTTAACATTTTTCATTTCGTTTCCGTAAATTAATATTAGTTTTCAACATGTATGACAACTCATATTTTTACCCATTTTTATCCCGTTTTAGTACCCTTTTTTTGTACTCTTAATCATTTTGTAACATGTAGGTCGTTTCTGTTAATTAAAAAATTGTTTTCAAAAATGTTCTCTTATTTTTACCATTTTTATCCCGGTTTAGTACACTTGCCCCTTTTTGTATCTTTTCCCATTTTGCAATATTTATTAAAATGTTTTTTCCATATTTTTCTTATTTTTAGCATTTTTATCCCGTTTTAGTACACTTTGCCATTTCCACCCCCTTTAGTACACTTTGCCCATTTTTGTACCCTTTCCCATTTTATAACATTTAGGTCGTCCCTATTAATTAAATAATGTTTCCACACATTTTTTTATTTTACGATTTTTATCCCCTTTTATTACACTTTGTCCCTTTTTGTACCCTTTCCCTTTAGTATATTTAGGCCCTTTTTTGTACCTTTACCCATTTTGTAATATTTTGATCGTTTCTCTTAATATAAAACGAGTGTTAACATATTTTTCTTATTTGTACCATTTTTATCCCGTTTTGGTACACTTTGCCCCATTTTGTACCCTTTCCCATTTTGTAACATTTAGGTCGTTCCTATTAATTAAATAATGTTTCCACACATTTTTCTTATTTTTACGATTTTTATCCCCTTTTATTACCTTTTGTACCTTTTCCCATTTTATAATATTCAGGTGGTTCCTTTTCCCCATTAGTACATTTTGGCCCTTTTCTGTACCTTTACACATTTTGTAATATATCGATCGTTCCTCTTAATTACAAATAGTGTTAACACATTTTTCTTATTTGTACCATTTTTATCCCGTTTTAGTACACTTTCCCCTTTTTTGTACCTTTTCCAATTTTAAAACATTTGGGTCGTTCCAATTAATTAAATAATGTTTTCGCATGTTTTTCTTATTTTTACCATTTTTATCTCGGTTTAGTACAAATTACCCTGTTTTGTACTTTTTCCTATTTTAGAATATTTATTAAAAATTGTTTTAACAAATTTTTCTTATTTTTATCCCGTTTAGTATGCTTTGCCCTTTTTCCTTTAGTAAATTTTTGGCCCTTTTTTGTACCATTTCCCATTTTGTCTATTTTTTTTTACAAATATTTCATATTTTTACGATTTTTATCCCGTTTTAGGACACCTTGCCATTTGTTGGCCATTTTTGTACCTTTTCCCATTTTATAATATTTATTAGAAATTGTTTTCACACATTTTTTTTTATATTTACCATTTTTATCCCGTTTTAGCACACTTTGCCCCCTTTTCACTTAGTAAATGTTTGGCCCTTTTTCGTACCTTTTCCCATTTTGTAATATTTAGATCGTTCCGGTTAATAAAAAATAGTTTTCATAAATGTTCTTTTATGTTTACAATTTTTATCCCGTTTTAGTACATTTTGCACATTTTCCCCCTTTTCACCCTTTTCTCAAGCAAAGATGTGACTTCACGCAGTCTGATGTAGCCCCCGCCACGAAGGACTTTTGATTTTCTTTGCTTAAACTTGCACTTCGTGTTTACTCCTTACAGGTTTATGGCTATGTCCCTGGTTTATCCCTCCGCACCCCATAGTTTCATCCCGGTATTTTTGTTTGCAGTTTGTATTCGCGTTGAAGTGATGTACTTGTGTGATGGGTGTGTGTGTGTGTGCTTTCATGTGCGATCACTTCGTGCTGTTTGTTCATGTATTTTTAAATATTTGTTGTTTGTTTTGGTGTTGTTGTTGCTTTTCTTCGCACTGTTTGGCTTGTTGATATTCTTATCAGCAGTAGAGAGCTTAAGTCATGAGCATACCCACATGTAAACATATCTACATACATATGTATGTGTGTGTCTGTGTATGGGATGAAATACATACACACATGAAGCCGTGATACATATGTTTATAGTGGGTATCTTAGAGTGGGTCATATTCCCAAAAAAAGGAGAGAACAAAAATTCAAAATTCCGAAATCTTTCATGCTAATTTATATTGGGATTCTTCTTCAAAAACTCCTTGTGTTTGTGTAACTCTATATAATTTTGTCTTATTTAGCTCAATCTTAAAAAGAAAATCAAAGTACGATTGGTGAGAAAATTGGTTCTTTTATTTCGATACCGATACATTAGGTTAAGTTGTAGTCTTAGTCCTTATTATCAGTCTAACTAAGACTCCATGGAAACTAAAAATAAAGGTATCTCTAGTCCGCTCGCCACCTGAACCAGCCAGAGCTCTGTAAAAACCGTAGTCGTTGCTCGACGCCGACTTCAGCTGTTCAATAACAAAATTTCGAAAATTATATTGAGGTGCGTTTGTATCGTAAAGATAAAAAAAAACTCATATAAACGAAAATATTTCAAATTTTTATAAATATTAACAGATTAACTGCCTGTTTCCATAAAACGATTTTGTTCGTTCGTTACAAACTGTCAATTTTGGAATTATGTTCCATATGTTGATATCTAAATCTAGTCTGAAAACCGAAATTGAATACTGTCTGAAAGCCATTTTTATGACGCTTCCAATATTGACGATTTGTAACGAAAGAACAAATTCGTCTTATGGAAACAGGCAGTCAATTATCTTCATTTTATTTATTTTATGGGAAATATAAGTAACTAAAACTTGGAGTCGAGCGCATTATTCGACTCCAGACTCCGACTATGGGCAAATTTGTCAGACTGCGACTTCAAGACTCCGACTCCACAGCTCTGGCCTATACCAATATCAGCCAGATCGTTTGGGTCCCTACAACAGAATGACCGTAATGTTGATCCCAAAATGTTTGACGATTTTTTTAAGGCTTCTCCTCCTCTTCATCCCTACAGGGTTTGCAGTGGTCGCCAGTAGCAATCTTTGAACTCTAGTCCTCCTCCACGCTGAACCATTTTATGGACTTCCAGGTCCATACCAGGTTTACAGTAATCGTCTGTCGAAACCTTCAGCCTCTAGTCTATCTGAATCGGTTAGAGCTTGCTGAAAAGCTCCTGGATTGACCAGTCCATATCGTCTAGGGCCCTGAAGTAGTAAGAATCTAGAGTTGTGTTATGGACTTCTGCATAGCTTTTGCAGCTCATCGATCAAAGCATTTTGCATTTTACTTTACTTTGTCCTACCCACTCGAATGTACCAGCTTCAGCATATCTCAAGTCTAAATACGCTGCCCATCTACTATAACTACTAAAGTTTTAACGACAGATTATATGAGAAAAACTGTTTTTTTTTTTGTATAAAGAAGATTTCCTGTGGAATTTTCAGGGAAATCAAACCCAGACAGAAATACGACGGGAAATAGGAAAAGCTCTGGGAAAACAAGTTTAGAAATTAAATGTGAAATAATGTTCGTCACCGTTTTCGTTTGATTTACATAAAGGAAAGAAAAGGCTTTAAGGTAGGAACTGACTCTCAAATGTGTAAATAATAGTTTACGATATAATTTGAATGGACAGTGCTAGGGAATCACTGGTTAAAGCCACGATCGTAGGTTTAATTCTTTTCTTTTCTTTTTTGGAGAACTCTGGAAGGGCTTAGAGTTTACTTGGTTTGTCATGAAGTCGCCGGTATAGACGAGTTGGAGGAACATAGTTTTTGATGCTCTTCACCAGTACCACCCTATAGGTGATCCTCGTCACAGTTGAGGCCAGGCATAATGTTCCAGCAGCATCTCTGGTTTCCTACCTAAATCGCTGAGAAGGTAGGGCTCGGCGTGTAGTTGAGATATAAACTGGATGTAACAGAGGTCTCAATAAATCTCCATGAAGGAGGATTGGCCCCAATACAGAACATTTTACCGGGAGTACCCGCTGTACTTGTTTTTAAATTGTCCCATACCAGCTACTGTCTCGATATATTTTTTTTTTGTAGCTAAAACCACTCAATATTTGGTTTCTATTTCCTGCTTTATTTACTCTCAACACACAGCCGGAGTCGTTTAAATCGATTAAGACCTCAGAACGATTTCGACGGCTAATGATTTGTGGACTTGCGTCATGGGTTTTCCTTCCCAAGACGAGTGATATTTGCTTAGCAAATATTAAACATTTCATTCATGTGCCAAATTAAACTCTTGCTGAATATTCAGCAACAGACAGCATTTGAAATTCCAAATGAAAAGTGAATGTGTCTCAGCAGAAATATTTAAATAATATTATCGTGTCATAGATCTGGCAGAAAGTATGTGTAAATAAATAGTTTAAATATTTTTTTCTTCTTTTTTTTTATAAAGAATGCTCAAATTGTGGGAGTTATTGTGGACTTTTAAGAAACACGATAGAATTAATATAAAAAAAAGGTTTTGAACTGCGAATATATTTATATTGAAAAACACATCTTTCTCTGGACCAAAAGAGAAGTGAATCAGAGAAAGCGCTAGATAACAAGCCCAAAGAAATGTCATCATGTCTCAGACAAATTTTTATCGCATCGTTTGTAAAGCATCTACCTCACCCTCATAATCTCACAAAATCCATGCTGTTGTTTCAGAAACAATTCAACAATTACTCGATAATCATCGTATCAATCCAAATATTTTTTTTATATTTTTTTTTTTGTTATTATAAATTTAAAAAATTCCACGTCCGCTGTGTAATTGTACAATTGTATCTCATACATTGTACGAGCATATCGAATTTTTGTTAACCGATGGACGTCAATCATGGTTTTGCTTTTTTCTTTGCACCGATCTATCATCGGCTATGATTATATTTCGTTGTTTTCGCGTCTCTGTGTTTGTGTGTGTGTTTTTTTCAGAAAGATATTTGTAAATAGGAAACCACAGAAGAAAATGGATAAATGGCGGTTTTCACAAGTAATTTAAGAATCATGTATTGAAATTCAATTACAAATCTGTTGTGTATACGTAAGAGCTGGATGGATGGATTGATACAAACCACTTACAACTGAATGGGAAAAGCAATAAATAAAATATTTCGATATTAATAGAAATGGACTTTAAAAGTATGAGAGATTGAATGACGTTTCACATCATCAGGTCTGGCTGAGGAGCTTAAGTCTAAAAGATAGGATCAACTGGTCTTTGAAATGTCGAGGCACATTAGACGCATGGGTATTTTGTGAACACAAGCTAAGTTCGCAAAAAATGTTCGCTACTGTAAAAAAAGACACATCTAGAATAGCCGAATTGTTTTAATTCATCACGATGTCTAGTCTATTTGCCAGCACGATTTATTATTTCGTTGGCGGAGCTGAGGTAGGCAAATGGCCGACCACCACATCGATGCTTCTTTTCCTACTTCATGTCCCATTTATGTCATCTCTAAACTTGAAAACACAAAACTTAATATCGACAAATAAGCGACTGATTTGTTTTAAACCCAATTCCACTACCAATTTGCTGCCCTTTATGTATAAATTTGTCGATAATGCAGTTTTGGTGTTATCACCGTATTATAAACGATTAGATTATTTCTGATTATTTCTCAGCACAGAAATCGTGCTATATTTTTTGGTAATTGTTGAAACTGCTTTATCGACTGAAGCAACTCTTAAACAAACGAACATATTCATCTTCATAGCGACAAAAAGTCATCTAATTGTCTAATAGATTAATAAATATGTCGATAATACAGTTTCATAGTTGTCATTGTAAATTAAATATAAGAATACTCAACTATTTTGTGGTAATTGTTACAACTGCTTTATCGACGGCACTAACTCTCACGCAACCGGGAATATTATTTTTTAAAAAAGCTCCCCTGCGTTAATAAATATATCGATAATACAGTTTATAGTTATCACTTAAATTGATCGATACGATTCTGTTTGGCTCAGAATCTGTTTGGCTCAGAATCGTATCAGCACAGAAACTTTTGCGCCATTTTGTAAACAGTTTTATCGACTGAACTAAATATCCTAAAAAAGCGCACAAAAAAATACAAAACTTCATATTGACAAAAAGGTGTCATTTACTAGTCACTTAATAAAGTCTTCCCTTTATTAATAAAAATGTCGATAATACTGTTTTGAAGTAATCTCCGAAAAATTAATGTTAAGATTTCTTTTGTTATAAAAGCTCATAAGTCGTTTTTCTACTTCATCGCAGGTACGTTGCTCGGTTATTACAAAAGTACTTTGGGATAATTATTTAACTGCATTATCGACTGAACTAATTCCCCCAAAGGAAGGCAGACCATCGACATCGACAAATAAGCGACATTAGTTTAATTAATTTTTTAAAATTGATCCTCGAGCAATCCATGATTGAGAAATCCTTCGTGGCGGGCCAACAAACAAGCGACATTAGTTTAATTAATTTTCTAAAATTTCCATTTCTGGAACTGAAGCTCATCTCTTTTGATTCTTTAATTTTGCTCAAAATACCAACGGTCTAAGGTGTTATTAGTTTTTGTGAATTCAAATATTTTATTAACACATGAACACACATACGCACATACTTGTACCTACGCATACGTTTTTGTACAATATAAACAATATTACCAAAAGAAATCTAAATATTATAAAATGAAAAAAAGAAAAAAATACAAACGTTTATTGATCAGAACGAAGCATCGGACCACCAGAAAAAAAACAAGAAGAGGTGCCAATGAAATGCTCACAACAATGTTTGAGGTTTACTTTGAGGGGGGGAAAGACGAAAATAAATTTAATGGAAAACAGAAACAAACAAACATAAATGCTCCAACTTGAGGGCCACAAATTCTCACACTTGTTGTGGCCTACTAAGACTCTCTCTTTAAGTGTTTGTGTATAACTCGCACTCTATCGAAGTACAAAATGGGGCACTCTTACTCAGTGAAATGGTATTGCGCTCGCTCGCTCACTCCCTCTCTCTCTCTCTTTCACTGTGTGTTCAGTTATAAATGTTTACAAATTGTACTGCATTAACCTGAAAAATATTGTTGATATGTGCTCCCATTTTCTTATTCTCTGGTGTAGTGAAGTCATGACTCTCATTCCAGAAGGAGGGGGGAGGTGGGTTCTCTTTATGGGTGATATCGGTTTGTTGTTGTTATCGTTGCTGTAGTTTGATTGTGTACTTTCGAGTGTTGTTTGTACAACACACTTTTACCGACTTACAGACACAACAACAACAACAACAACACATCAGCCAACGAATGAACGAACATTGAACACCACAACTTTATACAAAAAAAAAAAAAAATCACCATGTGAGAGTAAACTCAGCGAACAGTGGTGCCTCCAATATGTAATCGAAAACGTTCTTTGTGGTTTGTATGTGTGTGTGTATGTTCGTCGGCACATATTCGTATAGTTTACCTTAGGATCGGTATGTTTGTTGCTCGTACTTCTTTAATTACACACTTTTACGTTCGATATCTAGGAATACGTAACGGCTGTGTTGTTGTCTACATATTGCGGTTGTTTACTGTTCTTGTTGTTGTTCCTGCTGCTGCTGCTGGTGTTGTTGTTCTTGCCTCCGGTCGTATTTAATTTTGCGGTCTTAGTCTTTTGCGTTTCCCAGTTCGGCAGTGACTTGAGCGGCTCTGCTCCATTTTCGATTTGTATGTCAGGCCAGCGAGCGTATGATCATTCATTCATTTATTCATTCAATTATATACATGTTGCCGTTTATTTTTGACAATCCATTTTGACAGACGACGACAACAACAACAACAGCGACGGAGAGCTTAAATTTAATTCGCGCCGCCGAGCCTCACAAGTACTCTCGATCGTGTGCAAGCGTCAGTTGTATTTTCACAGCGAACGCGTGCGTGCGTACGTTAGGTGGCGCTGTGTCAAATTTAAACGAGTTCTCAGCGAGCGTTTCTTTAGTAGTTCTCGACGAGATAAGGGATAAATACATTAAGAAATTCGAAATTCTGAGTAGCATTTGCCCCGAAGTGATAGTGAAATACAAAGTGAATCTCTAATTATTTGCACACACACCCAAAGCACCTCTCCACGAAAAAAAAACGTGTTTTTCAACGTCTTGTTAATTTTGATTTAAACATTTTCATTACTTGACGTGAAATTACGGAATTTGTGTGTAGCCGAAAAATAAGGTCATTAAAAAAAACAATATTTTTTTAATGAGAAACAGCAACAATACCGAACGAATGAACGAACGACAAGTGAAAGTGCAAAAGATTCATTAATTTTTGTTCGTTTTCATGTAAACATCAGAAGGCGTTGGTAAAACAAGTGTTGTTGAAACAAGAAATTTTTGGAATAACAAAAAAAAAAAAAACCTCAACAGCAAAACAAAAACTTAATCATAAATTCCAAAAAAGTAAATGCGCTAAAAAAATACCACAGATATAAAAGTTGGAGAAACCCGATAGGAAATCAAGTAAACAGAAATTCTCTTTAAAACACACAAGGCTGACTTTTTGAAAACATAGGAGAGAAGCAAAATATTGTATGACTTCAAATACAAAGTATTAGGTTTATTCCCTATATGAGCAGCTATATAAATATGAATAAAATGATTTTTTTTTTACCAGGATTTCACTTATATCACCGTTCGACCGCCTTATCGACTTATTTCCAAAGAAAAATAAAACTAAAATAAGCTTGGGATAAAATTAAATTTCCAAATTGAAAAAGAAAATCTAAATTGGTTCGAATATAAATAAAATTAATTTCTTTAGCATGGTCTTCCCTTTGGTTTGATTTCGCTTATATCACTTATATCACATATGAACCGCATTATCGACGAATGTTAGACTTATTTCCAAAGAATATGTAAATTCTGCTTGAGATACATTTAATTTGTTTACCATAGACTTTGATTGGCTTACGCTTATATCACCGAGGAACCGCAGTATCGCCAAATTTTTAGACTCACTTCCAGTGAAAGAAAATATAAATTCTCCTTCAAAGTGATTTAAAGAAAAATAAATTGACTTCGAGTGGATTCCGCTTATATCGACTATGAACCGCATTACCGACACGTATTTAGTCATATTTCCAAAGAAAACATTTGCTTGGGACAAAATTAATTTATTTACCACTGACTTGATTTGATATCGCTCATATCCCGTATGCACTGCATTATCGACTTATTTATAGACTTGGTCCCAAATAAAAAAAAGAAAATCTTAATTCGGCTTGCTTTAAAGACAAATAAATGGAATTTCTTTACAATAGATTTATATTTGATTTAGTTTATATTATCTATGAACCGCATTATCGACTAATGTTCTGACGTATTCCCAAAGAAAAAAAGAAAATCTAAATTCTGCCAGAATTTGATAGTAATTAAAAAATATTTTGCATTTTTTTTACCATTGACATTTATTTCTCTTCATTTTAATTCTAACAGTTGAACGACATTACCGACTACTATTTAGACTTTGAACTGTCCTCACCACTAAGGCTTACAATATTTTATATTTAAATAAAAAAATATTTATGTGTAATTCCAAAAAAAAAACACTTAATCCCGATTTATCGACACAACTTTCCCTATATTCAAATCATTCTTTCAAAATCCTCTTCGATTCGATTCATAAATCACAATCCGCATCTCATGGAAACTGCGTTTCATTCAACAAATCGCTGTGATAAATTGCCAAAAAAAAATCGTTAAATTTTATCGATAATAATTGTTTGCTTTTGATTTATCATCATTGTCAATTTGAAATTGTTAATAAGAAATAAAATCCATCTCAAGTGAACATATTTTTGCTGTTATTTCGTTGTCACTTGTTGACTTTGTTGTGTTTGACAAAATTTATGACCAACTTTATACAATTTTTTTCTTCCGTAAATTGATCGTTTCATTCTAATGTCCACGTCAAGGAGGAGGGGGGCCTACACTTTTTATGGCAGGCATAGTTCGTTGAGTAAGAGGTTGGTTAGACGGCCACAATGAGACGATTTTAAAGTACTGGAGGTATCAGCTGAACCGCAGAGTATATTTGAAATAATTCTTGATTTTTTAAAAATATTTTAAATTACATTGTTGGCCTTATATTGGGTAAACCTTTTTATTTCCAGTCAAGACTGTCGATAACACAGTGCGTATTACTTATTTTATTTAAAGTTCTTTGGGTTTAATTTTGCCATATTAATATGTCGATAACGTAGTGCAAATTGCATATTTTACTTGAAATTCGTTGACCTACTGTTTATTTCCATATACAACAGTCGATAACGCAGTGCGAATTGATTATTTTATTTTACGTTCTTTGACCTACTTTTTCCATACAAGACTGACGATAACGCAGTGCGAATTGTTTATTTTATTTAACGTTCTTTCCATATACAACAGTCGATAACGCAGTGCGAATTGATTATTCTATTTAAAGTTCTTTGCCCTCCTTTTCAGTGTAGGGTTCCTTATGCTTCACCTCAACCGGTTATTATATGCCCTCTTGTCTTGTTTGGTGATCGTGTCTTTTTGGCGCATTTTCGTGCCATGATTTACGCATGTTACGCTGACGCGCTGTGCCAAACATGGACAAATGCTAATGTGACCGGTAACCATAAAGCGGCTCCAACAAATGTCGCACCACTAAGACCAACACACACACGGACATTTCATTAAACAAAACCACCGTTATTTATTTAACCAACAAACATACAATTGCCGGATCGTGTATTTATAGAAAAATGTCAATAAAACAAAATGATGAGTTTGAAATTTTTGAAATCAGTTTTTATGTTTATGATTTACGACTATCGACAAAACGTGTTTGATAAATTAATTATGCTAATCAATCAAACATCGCAAAGAAACCAAATATAAAGGAAATATATTGTTCCAATGTTTCATTATCGTCCGATGTCGTTCGTTAGATGTTGCCAGATTCAAGTGTTTCCAATTTAGCACCTTTGGCTGTCACCGGAGAACGCGCTTTTTTGTTTGTTTGTTTGTTTTTCCCTGTGCCGGTCTAGAGCTCCGCACTTTATAAATGACGTTGTTTTTTGTTATTATTGATTTAGCTTACAGCCTTTAGCTACCAGTCTTTGCTGGCCCCCTGATGTTGTTGTTGTTGTTGTTATGGCCAACGTCATCGGCGGCAACACCATCGTCGTTGTGGCTGATTTGGCATGTTGGTTAGAGGCCTTCAAGTGCAATTTATTTGCCTTAATTTGGTAAAAGTTATTTTGGTTGTCATTTGAAATTTATGATAACACGCATTTCAGCCAAAAGCATTTAAACCAATGTTTTATGGTGTTAAAACACGATGTTGTTGACATTATTTGTGTGTCCCAAAACGTGTCACAAAATGATCAATACAGCCAACAAGAAAAATGATAACTAAAGTATTAATAAACATTGTATGAGAAGAACAAAAAAAAAAATACGCACTGATAGGAAACGACAGATACAAAGTTGACAACAGGAAAACACAAGAAACTCTTATAAACAATGGTGGGAGAATTTGCGGTAATCGAAAAAATTATCGATAAAATGCCACTGGAGTGATCGACATATTTTTATAGACAGTAGATTTTCATGTAAGAAAAAAAAGGTCTCTAAAAGGCCGGTGGGTAAATTGGCTATAATTAATTAATTTTAATTTTCCTATAGGAAATTTTTTTAATTTTTTCTATAGGAAATTTTTGTAATTTTTTCTATAGGAAATTTTTGTAATTTTTTCTATAGGAAATTTTTGTAATTTTCCTATAGGAAATTTTTGTAATTTTCGTATAGGAATTTTTTGTAATTTTCGTATAGGAATTTTTTGTAATTTTCGTATAGGAATTTTTTGTAATTTTCGTATAGGAATTTTTTGTAATTTTCCTATAGGAATTTTTTGTAATTTTCCTATAGGAATTTTTTGTAATTTTCCTATAGGAAATTTTTGTAATTTTCCTATAGGAAATTTTTGTAATTTTCCTCTAGGAAATTTTTGTAATTTTCCTATAGGAAATTTTTGTAATTTTCCTATAGGAAATTTTTGTAATTTTCCTCTAGGAAATTTTTGTAATTTTCCTCTAGGAAATTTTTGTAGTTTTCCTCTAGGAAATTTTTGTAATTTTCCTCTAGGAAATTTTTGTAATTTTCCTCTAGGAAATTTTTGTAATTTTCCTCTATGAAATTTTTGTAATTTTCCTCTATGAAATTTTTGTAATTTTCCTCTATGAAATTTTTGTAATTTTCCTTAGGAATTTTTTTTGTAATTTTCCTATAGGAAATTTTTGTAATTTTTCTATATGAAATTTTTGTAATTTTCCTATAGGAAATTTTTGTAATTTTCCTATAGCAAATTTTTGTAATTTTCCTATAGCAAATTTTTGTAATTTTCCTCTAGGAAATTTTGGTAATTTTCCTCTAGGAAATTTTGGTAATTTTCCTCTAGGAAATTTTCCTCTACGAAATTTTTGTAATTTTCCTCTAGGAAATTTTGGTAATTTTCCTCTACGAAATTTTGGTAATTTTCCTCTACGAAATTTTTGTAATTTTCCTCTAGGAAATTTTTGTAATTTTCCTCTAGGAAATTTTTTTAATTTTCCTATAGGAAATTTTTGTAATTTTCCTATAGGAAATTTTTGTAATTTTCCTATAGGAAATTTTTGTAATTTTCCTCTAGGAAATTTTTGTAATTTTCCTCTAGGAAATTTTGGTAATTTTCCTCTAGGAAATTTTGGTAATTTTCCTCTAGGAAATTTTGGTAATTTTCCTCTAGGAAATTTTGGTAATTTTCCTCTAGGAAATTTTGGTAATTTTCCTCTAGGAAATTTTGGTAATTTTCCTCTAGGAAATTTTTGTAATTTTCTTCTAGGAAATTTTGGTAATTTTCCTCTAGGAAATTTTGGTAATTTTCCTCTAGGAAATTTTGGTAATTTTCCTCTAGGAAATTTTGGTAATTTTCCTCTAGGAAATTTTGGTAATTTTCCTCTAGGAAATTTTGGTAATTTTCCTCTAGGAAATTTTGGTAATTTTCCTCTAGGAAATTTTGGTAATTTTCCTCTAGGAAATTTTGGTAATTTTCCTCTAGGAAATTTTGGTAATTTTCCTCTAGGAAATTTTGGTAATTTTCCTCTAGGAAATTTTGGTAATTTTCCTCTAGGAAATTTTGGTAATTTTCCTCTAGGAAATTTTGGTAATTTTCCTCTAGGAAATTTTGGTAATTTTCCTCTAGGAAATTTTTGTAATTTTCCTCTAGGAAATTTTTGTAATTTTCCTATAGGAAAGTTTTGTAATTTTCCTATAGGAAATTTTTGTAATTTTTTCTATATGAAAATTTTCTAATTTTCCTATATGAACATTTTCTAATTTTCCAAAATTTCGTATACGAATTTTATCAAAAATCCTATAGAATATTTATCGAACAAATTTCCCCTATGAAATTTTTCAAAAAAATTCTCGACAAAATTTCCCATAGGAAATTTTATCTACAAAAATTTCCCACAGAAGTTTGATCCACCTAATTTCCTATATGTGGAATTTATCGCTAACATTTTCAATTGGAATTTAATTGATTACATTTCTTCACGAAATTGTTCATTATTTCTATGTTTCCATTAGGAAAGCATTTTTATTCTGAAGGTTGTCTTCTGATAATATTCTGTTGTTTTTGATCATATCCGCCCATAAATGATTATTAACATTTCCTTTCTCCCCCTACGTTTGTTTATATTATTCGAACAATATTTTCATAAACATTCAAGAAGATATGAAAATAAAAAATACATTTGTTATGTTTATGGCATGAAGGAGAGCAACCAAAACAAACAACACAATTTTGTGTATTGCCAATTATCATCATCATTTAAACCAATATTTAATTCAATTAACAAAAAAAAAGCCAAAGCTAAGACTCCCGGTTTTTTTTTTTGGGGGGGGGGGGGGGGGTATTTTGGAGACAGGCACTCCCTGGCACCGAGATTTTACCAAGCAGTACAATTATTTTTCCGTCAATTTCTCTATTTTTAGAAAGACCACACCCTGCCATACATTATTTATAAAGTGAGACGAAATTTATTAACTTTAATTACAAATATTGTTGGCTTTTATGGATTGTGGCTATAAAAGAGCAAAAATGAAAAAGACGTGAAAACATTGCAACGCCCACTTTCAATTCAATTCAAATCATTTGATTTGAATTTCTGTTCTTTTTCTTCTCACTCTCCATATAATGTTACTATTCCGAATTAATTTGGAATATACGACGTTTGTGGTTAATTTAAATGAATTATCTTGTGCCGCTGAGCTTTGGTCGATAATTATGATGATTTTATCACCACAGCGAGTACAGCCGCAATCAAAACAAAAATGATTAACTATGGTTAGATTATATTGTGGCTTTTGCGTCATTGCCTCACAAAAGGTGCTGTGGCATTGAAATTGTGGACTGCTGCAAGTTTCCAGTTTCCAGCTCACATCTTGGATTACAATTCTATTCATGGCATCATTTGTCGCTTAACACGATGTAAAGAGGTTTGCTGCCTTAGGGGGTTTTTTTTTTTTTAATTTTTGTTAAATTGAATTTCTTGTCTGGAGTAGACTTTTCGCAAGTGGGTTTGTCGCTTGTCTATGGGAAATAATGATAATGAATTTCGTGTCAAGTTTATTCTTGAAGTATTTTACCAACCAGACGCCCACTGTAAAACAGAATAAAATGCAAAGTAACAATAAAAATGATTCTATTATTTTTCATTGGCTTTCAAAAGTGTTCAACAAGTTTTGACAAGATAATAAGCGAATGGTTAAGGAATAAGCTATAACAAAGGTGTACGACAGAAGACATAGAAAAGGCTGTAAAGATAGAAGATGACAATCGTTTAAGACCATCAAATATAATGATGTTCGATAAAGCGGTTTAATGTTTCCTATAGAAATTTTTGTGTTTGATAAATCGCCCAAAAATGTCATATAGAATTTGAAATGGCCAAAAATTGCCCGAATCCGTTGAATCGGCCAACAATAATATAGATTTTCTATAGATCGATGGAATATGTCGATAATTAATAAAACTGTATCGATAATTTACTCGGATAACATATATTTTATTTTTAAATACCGATGAAAATTTGTGCTTGGCCAATTTTTTCCTTTAGAGAATATTTACCATTGCATATGTGGTTTATATGACTTATTGCAAAACAAAAAAAAAAAATGTTTAATCGATAACCAATTGTAGATTGCAAAATTTGCTTATTAAACTTCAGATTTCCTTATTTATTCATTTTTTTAAACAATTTTTGCAATCTAACTTAATGATTTTTAATGTCGTAAACTAAAATCTATTAAATGTGTAATTTTATCGATAACATTTGATTGTATGAAATGGAAATGAAACAAATATAAAAAAAAATACACATATTTTTTGTCATAAAAATAACTTGTTATCGATAAATTTATGAATAAATTGATAAGTTTCCTATTTAATAGAAAAATCAAATCTAATGCAAAGAATTCATTATAAAAAATATATAATATTAATTGATAATTTGAAAAAAAATCTATAAAAAAAAGTTCGCTCAATAAAAAAAATATGAAGAATTTACTAAATTAAATATATTGAAAATATGTTTTATTATCGATAATACAAAAATATCAATAACTTTAAATTTTGTCCCATTAGAAATTTTGCAGAAAATTAAACAAATTTAAAAATTATAAAAAATGCACACATTGTCATAAAAAGTAACTTGTTATCGATTAATTTAAAAAGAAATTGATAAGTTTCCTATTTAAAAGAAAAATCAAATCTAATGCAAAGAATCCATTATAAAAAATATTTTTTTGTTATCGATAAATTGAAAAAAATCTATAGTATTCCAAATTATTTTCAACAGTACATACACATTTCTCTGTATATGAAAAAGAAATTCTCGAGAAATACTACATTAAAGTAGTTTTACGAGTAATATTTAAAAGATATTTGTTATCGTTTTGTTTTAATTTCTCATGGATTGCTTTTATTCTCAACATTGCGCCACTTTGATTTTCTTTTACAAATACATCACATGTAGATAAACTACACTTTATGAACGTCGTGTGTGGCCCGAGTTTTGCCAGTAAAACCGACTGACAGCATTCCGTCCGCCATACGATTTCAACACTTTTGGCGAATTAATCGTTAATTTATGCCAATAATACGCCTGATTGCGTTTGCGAAAAATTGCAATAAAATTTAATAGAAAAACCGAACAAATGTCAGACATTGGTAGAAAAACTGAAATAAAATAAAAACAAACGAAACAAAAAAAAAAACATTTTGTACAATTTACAGAAAATTGTCAGATTAATTGGAAGCACACACAGAAAACATTGAACAAAGCGGCCAGCGACCACCGAATGAACCGATATTGTTGTGTTTTACTTTTAATTGTCATAATTAAAATTCTAATGACGCAAATGCAATAATTATATAATTCGAAAGGTTTCATGTCAAAAACGAGTAGAATAGAGAAAAAAAAACGTCGATTTTTTTTTTTGGAATGAAACGACTTAAAAAGAAATATTCATAAAAAAAATGAAACATGATTCATTTGAAATTCATTAGATGGTGACAAAGACAGTGCTAATTCGAGGATAAGAACTAAATCCAGGTCTAGACACTCAGAGAAATTATAAAGCGGAGACCTGTATTTTGATTAAGTCAAGGCCTTGTGTGAATTTCTGATTTAATTTGTTCATCGTACTAATTTTAGTATTTGATAACTAATTGCCCTGCTAGAAAAGTGTGAATTTTAAATTTTCGTTTTTAACAAATTTGTGTAAAATACTTTTGAGAAAATGTTAAAAATCCCCGTGTCGCGCAAATTGTGTTGATGTTATGCTGCCCGAGAAAATGTCTCTATGTGCTTATCCTCAGGTCAGAATCTATGAGGACTTTGATAAAATGAGTGCCAAAGAAGTCTATTACAACGAGGCCGGTAAAAAGATCACCGTTAAGCTATTGCATTTCCCGGAAGTTCCACCCGAAGACATAAACAAAATGAAGTTTGACGATGAAGAACAACAGCAGCTGGAGATTATCAATGGCAACAAGCCCATGACGGATAAGAAGGTCAAGAACCAGACCCAAACACCGGAGGGCGAAGATCAATCAAAGACCAATGTGGAGCTGGACGAGGAGGATATTAACAATGAAACCGCTGTCGAGGATGACGACGAGGAGGATGAAGAAAAGGAAGCCGACGAAGCCGATGAGGCTGAGGCAAATGCCAGCGAAATCAAGAAAAGCATTCCTTCGTCCCCTCTGCCCCTCAAGAAAACCTTGCGCAAAAAGTCTTCGGGCAATTTAGTGCATGGCCGCAAAGTTAGCATGGCATTTGCCCAGGCCCACGGCATGCCTATAGTGGCCTCGACGGCTGCTGCAGCCACGGGTGCTATACCGAAAACGCCTCCGCCCACGCCCACCATTATGATACCGCCCAAATCTCTATTCGAATCCCAAGAAACGATAGCTTCATTGCGCAAACATTCGCTGTTGAATCGTCGATCACCGTCGCCGCACGGAGCGAATAGCTGGTGTCCGGGTTATGCCCAGTACTCGAAATCATTGCTGGAGGTTCCACTGCCCCGGGATTATGGGTATGCGTCGAGTGATGATTTAAGTTCGGAATGGGATTCGGATGTGCCAACACCGAACAGCCAAGTGAAAAAGGTAAGTGAAATGATTGACGGATTTTATCGTTCACCGAAAGAGATGAAGGTAAAGGTCGCAGAACCTGAACGGAGAAAAAAAATATGGCAAAAATATGATTGTGTGTAAACATATATATGGTTATGTGCAAAAATATATATGATTGTAGACAAATATATATGTATAGATTAAGGACAGACAAAAACCCGCCATTAAAAATGCACAAAGTATAAAATTTGTTTTACACCGGATGAACAATCAGTCAGCAAAGCATCGAATTATTTATTTATTAATTACTTTGATTTGTATCGTACATTGTTTCGCCCACTTCAATAACTATATTATCTCTCAGTAAATTAATTAACAAAAAAAAAAAAATGTAACACTAAAAGATATGTGTTAATTTTATGCAAATGCAATGCAATTCATACGGATTTATGACTGCGACATGCTTGCAGTGCTAGACCGCAAGAGTGGCACTCGTCATCTGTGAAACGTGACTTAGTTTCGAATAGAGTCGTATGGTATAGGAGTCATGCTTTTAATTCCACATCAAAACAGATGGAACAAACTTAAGCCGGCATTATATGTGGGTTAGCGACCCATATCAGTCGATAATAGTGTTTTACCTCAATTTGTGGGAAATAATCAGAATTTTCAGGGAATACAGCAGGGGAAAATTATCTCTTGGTCTTTAAGTGATGGTGTGGTCGTTAAAAATTGCATTGGTCGATAGCAATTGCATCGGCCGATAACAATTGCAATTTTCGATAACTATTGCATGGGTCGATAACAATTGCATCGGTCGATAACAATTGCATTGGTCGATAAAAATTGTCTCGGTCGATAACAACAGAAACTGTAGTTCCCAAATTAAGGTTATAGTTTACAGTCCAATGGAAATATTTTTGCCAACAATAATGATCTTGGTCGATATCAGTGTTAGAAATGTCGATAACAATGTTATAGTTTATAGTTATGATCTTGGTAATGACCTTGGTCGATATCAGTGTTTAAAATGTCGATAACTATACGTTAATGTTATAGTTTACAGTTCAATGGAAGTGTTTCTTACAATAATAATAATAATAAATGTCGATAACTATACCGTCGGTGGGTAAAAATCTTGTTTGACGTTAACAATGTGTCGGTTGATCATTGTCTCTGTTGATAAAAATGTGCCCGCTCGGTAATACTGATTGTGGTCGAAAGGAATGGGATTGACCGATAAAACTAGAATTTGCCAGTGTTCTTCATCAATGATGTGTTGCCCAACCGCTTTGCGGATCCATCGGGACAGCTGTTCACAAGTTTGTGGAAAATTTTCGGGAGACTGACATTCTAGTGGACAAAAATCAGGGTGCACGTTGCGGTTCGGCACGCATTGACCAGAATGTAGCCAGAACGCAGCCGTACAAGTGTAGAACTCAGTTTTAGAACATCGACTTGATCGAACGATCTCAGTAATCGGAACGTTTTAGCGAATTGTATACAAGGGCGTCGCATTATTGGTTTAAAAGGTCCAAGTGCCTTAGAAATTGAAGGCACAGTACCATCAGCTTCATTATCGCTTCTTAATTTAGGCGATTTTTCTCATTTTTTTTTTCGACAGAAAAAATGATTTTTCAAACAAAATTGTAGCATCCACATCGGGGGATCGGAAAACCTGCAAGCGATAGTCGAGTAACCAATGCATACTCAGGGAGCGATAGTTTGGTATCACTTGGAATCTACAATTTTCCTTGTCGATAATGGCGTACGTCTTTCGTTACATATCACTGTGCCAAAGACAATTTTATTTATATTTCGTAATTTAATCAATGGGATTTTTTGTTTTATTTTATTTTAGGTTTTAAATTTAGTTGGACTGTGATTTCAATTTTAAACATAAGGCTAATGGGCGATAATGGCTTACGTGGACGATAAGGCAATGTTAAAGGTTATCATCAGAGAGTCCTATAAAATTACGGTTCGAATGTGAAAGGTGACATAGTTTGTCAGAAATTTTTACTAAATGTCATGGTTGACATTTCTGGATGCTAAGAAAATGTCCTAGGCTATTTTGAAGGTGTTAACAGTTAGGTAATACCTAAAAAGGAAAAAGAGGAACAATAAAATGAATTAAGAATTAATTAAGTAACAATGAATTAAGAGAAACAAAAATGTATTCAACTTATAAAGGGTCCGCCATCTAACGTTTTTTTCTTTCAACTAGTGCTTATTTCGTTTTCGTTATCGGACCATGTTGAACGAATTTTTGTTTGAGCTCAGACTACCTACGGTTTTTGACGTAGGCATATAAAATACTTAAAATCTGATAAACTTGGACATTTTTTTTTGTAAACATCCATTTTAACTAAAGTGATGATGATGGCCAAATAACCTCTAGTGTCGCCGGATGTAGATCCGGTTATTTTCTATACCATTTGACATTTCGATACGAATCTTTGGGTACTATTCAGACGATTTTTTATTAATAAACCATAATCATTTTGTGTACATATCGATTGTGGTTTTTGTCTAAACACGTGTTAAGTATTTTCTGGTTTTGGTTTTGGTTTTTTTTTCTCTTCTTTTCATTCGTTTGATCTTAAGACGCACCTTCTTCTGTCTGACTGGGGGTTTCTGCCTCGGCAAGCAGGCCCCTTCGCCTCGTCGCTGGTGCGAGTTGGGAATATTTAATTACTGTTTATAGCTGTTTATTTAAATTTCATGCGAGTATGTTTAGTTTTTGTTTCTTTCCATTGTTTCTGTGGTTTTTGTTGTTGCTCCGGTTGGCGTTTCAATGTTTAGGAAGTTGCCTACTTAAGTTGCTTGTGCTAATTTGGATATTTGACGTCACACAATAAAACAAACAGCGATCATCGCACAATGACACAAGGCGAAGAAGTCAAAAGAAGAAACACGCTTATTTTATTTCGCATACACTCAAAGAAAAAAAAAAAGCGGCCCAACCAGATGGCAATGGCTAAAGAGAAATATATTTACAGATGACGTCTGGCATCGCCGAAGTGCCACTCCAGCAACGAATGTCCAACGACGTCATCGTTTAATAGCTCTGCACTGCATGGAAGCGTGATCATATGTTCGGCATGATCGCCAGTAATTGAAAGGGAAATGCTGGCATAAATTACCGGCGCACACGATTTCAATGATGTCACAAAATTATGAGTGCAAAAACCGTTTTACTTGATGGGGGGGGGGGGGGGGAGGCGATCAAAGGTCTGTGTAGTCAATGTCCGACATTGTGTTTGCCGTGATCTTTGATTGGTTGTGGGGAATTAAGCATTTAGAGAAAGGGAGGTTTTCATTCTCGTGGGTAAGGGGGGATTTGAAGAATGACCCAAACGAAGAATTTGCAAAAATATTTGAAAAATTCGCTAAAAGCTTAAAATAAAAATTTCCGGCAGGACCAAAACAGAAAATAAAATATTATCTAAAAAATTATGAAGTAAACCGCAATATTTTCTGGAATTTTCTTACCAGAATTTTTTTTTGGAGAATTTTCAGACTTGGGAATCTGTAATGGAAAACGGTCCTTAAATTACACCGTGTTACAAAAAATATAAACCAAATGCACATATTCGGAAAGAGGGGAAAAAATAAAAATACACGTGTATCGGCGATTTTCATGTACACGTCAGAATGTTTTTTTTTTTTAAGTTTGAAGTACAGTCGAACTTCTCTATTACGAACTTCCGTACAACGAAGTTCTCTATATAACGAATTTATTTCCAGAACACAGCAATTTCGTTAAATTTTCAGTATGTTTTGATCTCCTTATAACGAGTTTCCTTATAGCGAATATTTCTTTACTACGAATTTTTTCTACGCCCGTAACTCGAATGCTCATGCGTTTTTGATCTCCGTATAACGAGTTTTACATAAACACATTTTGCACTCTCACCATACACACACATATTTTCATTTTTTATTTGTTTTTGTGTGTGAGATTCACATTTCTACTCTCTGTAAGTGAGAGAAATTTAGGCTCGCATAGTAGACTACACGGAAAAATGGAAAAATCAAACGCAGACAAAAATTACCAATTATTTTAAATAAAATTCAACATACATGAAAATAAATTTTTTTTAAAATAATTCTATATTACGAATTTTCTATATAACGAATTTTTTTTTGGTCCCCTTGAGATTCGCTCTATGGAAGTTCGACTGTATGAAGCTCGTAGTGGCCTGTGTGAAAGCCTTTGGACCGATTTTTAACCCTTTTTCAGTGATCCAATCGAGCTGATTTTTTGCAGGCAGACTCGTGGAAATGTCTGTATCACGTCAAATAGATTTTTATCAATTTCTCAGATTTTCCTAAATTTTTTTATTTTTTTTTTTAAATGGTTATCGTTTTTTTGAAGGTTTCAGTTCAAAAAACATTTTTTTTTCGTAAAGCTTAAGAAGTTTAAAAATTTGGAGTCTCTTCAAGAAAAGTGAAAAAAATATTTTTTTTTCAAAAATAGTAAAAATTGGGGAAAATCTGAGAATTGATAAAAATTGTTTTTAAAAATTTTGACGTGATACAGACATTTCCACGAGTCTGACGTGTACATGAAAATCGCCGATACACGTGTATTTTTATTTTTTATCCCCTTTCCGAAAAAGTAAATTTGGTTCATAGGACAGAAGGTGTGTAACACGGTGTTATTAAAAAAATCTCCAAAATTTTTTGGTATTTTTCTAAAGAAAAGCTTTAATTTTGTGTGGGATTTGTCTGGATCATCTTTGGTTTTTTTTTGCATTTGCGGAATCTCAAACTTGGAATCTATAATGGAAAACGGTCGTTTAGAATTTTCGAGATTTATGTAATTTATAGACTTTACCTTTTCCTTCGACAATCCTATCTTTCCCCCCTCTCCACCAACCAAGGGTACTACAATGGCTGAACTTATGAACCGGAGTGAACCCATTTAACCTAAATTTATTTATTATCCTAAAACGGGTATTTTCCAAAAGGGGGCATTGCCATCATTTCTAATTCTACACACTGCGCATGCTTACCAATTCCGGTAGAATGTTTCTTTGAATTTCACAATTATTTCTCATGAACATCGATTTCAAATGAATTTCTCAAATTCCCCTTACACAAATACAAAAAAAAGACATCTCCCCCCTCGGGCCCCTTTGGAAGACACTGCAACACACACTCACACATTTGATGTGGTAATAAATTTCCCCCCCATAGCTTAGCTTAGCTTAACATTTAGCGATTATGACAGTTGCGCTATTGCTATCAACCCGCGCTGCGACAGTTAACAACAAAATGTTTGGGTGGGAAAAACGTCATCATCAAAGTTTCCAAAAGCGTCATAAATAATGCAAAACAAGCACGTCTACGCTGAAGCTGTTGAGGCGAGATGTTGTTTTTGTTACTTCTGGTGGCGTATCAGTTTTTTTCACTGGCATTTTATAATTAAAACAATCATATTTTTTAATAAAACACCACACAAAACAAACGGCTTTAATAATTTTTAACAGCAGCAGCAACAGTCACAATACACTGGAATGACAGACCGAACGACAACGACTGTGTCGTTTAATGTCTTATTTACAATGAAGTGAAAAACCAACACAGGGAGCATTTCGCAAATCACAACGGACCAATGCAATCCCGCCAAACCTGGCCAAGTCAAAGCATTTGTGTTTTTTTTCTTCTGTTTCTTTTTTTTTTTATTATTATTTTTTTCTTTCAAATGACGTTTCGTTGTGTCGCATTGCAGCAAATGCATCACAGCCCCCGTAATCAGTGTGAGTTGTTAAGTTAGAGCGTTAAAATGTAGACAATTTTAATAACGCTTTCGCATACCAAAAGATTATATTTTCGTTTTGAAAAAATCAAAAAAAAAAAAAAAATCGTACATTACTTGTTTCATGTGGCAGAAAATCTGGCCCATACATTTCTATCGAATGTTCGGTTTATTTTTCTATTAAGTGACGCGTTTTGATGCCTTCCACCAACTCCACCCCCAACATTTTCGCCTATTCGTATTCCAATGCCTCGTCATCGTCAGCATCCTTGGTCTCGCCACCAATCTCTTCCCCACCACATTCATACGTTAATTATACGCGACGGAACGCCAGTGCGGTAAATTGTTTTGCTTCATTTGCATTTGTGCGGCGACGGTTTCGTAATCATGGCAAATATGTGGTCAATCCAACAACGGTGCTAATAACCTCATCAGCGATATCAACATCGACACATACGTGTGATATTTATGTTGAAACAACAAAGGTAAATGCCACAAAAATAAAATAAACAATGAAGCGGGGGAGGGAGAAAGTGAATCGAAATTAAAAAAAAAAATAAAAAAAATTACAAAAAACTCAATTAATATTAATTTGTAGAGGGTGACTAGTCGTGAAGGAAATGTCAGCGGAAAAACATTATTCCCAAATAAACCACAAATAGTCGATAATGCAGTTCCCTTGAGCTAATAAACTCATTCCCTCTAAGGAAAGTTCTTAACATTTCATTCACGTTTTCTTTTCTTGTTATCCCATCTTCAATATAGACAGTCCAAATTACTGAGATTACCAAGCACTGTGAAACTTTCCGCTTCTAAGGGGGGGCCAGATGACTAGCATTTAAAGATTTAGGGTAGCTATAACCTCTAAATCTTTAAATTCTAGGCATCTGGTCACCCTATAAGCTGCATGTTTCACAGTTCTTGATAGTCTCAGTATTTTTGATATAATTCTGTTATTTCAGTTCTATTTAAGATAGAGATATATAATTTCAGCCAAGTTTAAGCGGGTAATTGGGGGTCTCCTACTCTCAACGGGTTGTGTGTCAACCTGGGTTGTGTAAAAACTTTGAAAGCGTCTGTTATCCGATGTAGGAAGTGCCCAGTCATTAAAATTACTTCGAAGTCCAAATATTATGCTCATATCACGTTTGTTAGGAAAATAGTAGAAGTTTTCGGATCCCTTAGCAAAACCCAAAATGAGCCGAAAATAAAACGCAAAAATGACCGACAAATTCCACACAAAATTGTGTAATATTTTATTTAAATATAATTTTTACATAATACTTGTACTTAATTTTTCATGAAAATTTCTCCAAAAATATTCTAAAAAAAATCCCAATTTCCAGAAATAGATTAAAAATTCTAAAAAAATCCGATTCCCAAAAATAGTTTAAAATTTCCCCCAAAAAAATTCTGAAAAATCCCGATTCCCAAAATTGAATTAAAATTTCCCCTATAAAATTCCAATTCCCAAAAAATAAATGAAAATTTCGCCAAAAAATTCTGAAAAATACCAATTCCCAAATTTTCGACGTTCTGAAAAATTACAACCAAGCAAAAATAATCCAAATGTGTCGGTTCTATAAAAAAATGCCCCAAAAATAAAAGGAAATATGGCAAAAGAAAATCCCATACAAAATTGTGTAATTTTTCAGTATGAATATTTTTATAATTTTTTGCTAATCATTTTTCATGAAAATTTCTCCGAATATTTTGAAAAAATGCAATTCCTAAAAAAATAGATAAGGGTAAATAAAATTTCCCCTCAAAATTCTGAAATATTCCAACTCCCAAAAATAGATTAAAAATTCACCATTTTCCCAAAAATAGATGAAAATGTGGCCAAAAATTCTGAAAAATAAAATAAAATTTCCCCTCAAAATTCTGAAAAATTCCAACTCCCAAAAATATATTAAAAATTCAGTAATTCCCACAAAATATATGAAAATGTGGCCAAAAATTCTGAAAAATAAAATAAAATTTCCCCTCAAAATTCTGAAAAATTTCAACTCCCAAAAATATATTAAAAATTCCCCAAAAAATCTAACAAAAAACCAATTCATAAAAATAGATTAAAAATTCACCAAAAATTCTGAAAAATTAAACAAAATGTTCTATAAAAAAGCAATAATAACTCCCATTGTTCGGCTCTGCAAAAAATACACCAAAAATAAAAACGAAAAAAAAAAATTCCATTCAAAATTTCATTACGAAAAATACCCCCAAAAAATTGGGGATTTTGTTTAACAATTTTTAGTAAGTATTTGAATAAACTCCTTTTTTTTCCAGGAAAAAACTCTGATTTCTAAGCTCCACACATTTAAAATATAGTTTTTCCGCTTTCGGCTTCATAATTGCTTCAGTTCTCAGCACCACGCGTTAAGGCCATCGTTTCAATATCCTTTCCTTCCAAATAACTTGTCTTCTAAAGGTTTACTGCTTCACTAGACACAAATCGTTTGCCCCTGATTTTCGCTTTATCTTTCGGAAATATAAAATAGTCACAGGACGAATGATTTGGTTGATTGGACAGTTATTATGACTTATTTATGGATTTCATCCTTGGCCACTACACACCGGTGTGCCTGAGCATTGTCATTGTGGCAGTGTTTTTTTTTTTCTTTTCCCCTTGAAAAATTATAATTTTAGCACATTTTCTTAATACATTTTGCCAGAACCGAACATTCATAGAAAATTGTGTGAGGTCTAGTTCATAACAGCAGAATTCCCAGGAATCTCATATTCAAATATGATATTAAATCGTTACAGCAGTCAATCCCACCCCCCAGTCCATTACTGTTGATGTAGGACCATTTTTCAAATGTTACCTAACAATAATATTCAATTTCATATTCAATCTATGTGCCAGCGAAGAATTCTCACAAACAATTGCCTGTTAATGAATTCCGGGTAATTTGTGTAACAGCCAGCAGTCGTACAATTTAAATGGGATTAAGAATGTTTCTCGCTAATAATTAAAATATTACACATCGTTTGTCTTAAGTTTATTTGCGGGGCGTTGAAAAAGTGTGTTAATTGATTGGAAATAATTAATATAAACAAGTGAAGACAATGCAAATCACCTGCACGTGTAGAAAGAGAGATTTCAATCGAAAACAATTAACATCAATGATGGTTTGAGGAACAGAAACGAAGAAACATCAGTAATATAATAAATCTGAAAATAAAGAATTGGAATCAATTGCGATGTAATTACAAAAAGAGAACGAAGATGCATTATCTTACAGGGGATACGCATAATAATAAAAAAAAAAAGTAATCAAAAGTGATTTGTAAATGTTATTCGTAAGATGACCGATAGTTTTATATTGGAATATCTTAATATATATTTACCCTCGACACTGATTCACTGATACACTGATTCCCTGATTCACTGACTCTGTCACGCAGTACGTAGGAATTTAAATAGGCATTCTATAATAATTCTATAAATAATAATAATAAAAAAAATAATATTTTTTTTGTACAGAAATTGTGTTTTCCCCAAATTTTTTTTTACCAAAATTTTTTTTTTTCCAAAATTTTTTTTTCTTACAAATTTTTTTTTTACAAATTTTTTTTTTTACAAAAATTTTTTTTTTACAAATTTTTTTTTTTCAAGAAATTTTTTTTTTCAAGAAATTTTTTTTTCCACAAAATTTTTTTTTTTCAACAAAATTTTTTTTTTCAACAAAAATTTTTTTTTCAACAAAATTTTTTGTTTTCCACAAAATTTTTTTTTTCACAAAATTTTTTTTTTCAACAAAAATTTTTTTTTCAGCAAAAATTGTTTTTTCACAAATTTTTATTTTTTTTCGAAATTTTTTTTTACAAAATAGTTTTCTCAAAATATTTTTTACAAAATTTCTAAAATTAAGTAACAAATACTTTCTCAAGCAAATTAACGGGCGCCATAGGCGCATTACAACTTACTAGTTGGAATATAAGCGTAGAATTAATATCAGCAGTACGCTGATGTCTTATGTGAAACCGCAAACGGTGGACTTGTCTCCTATATCCGTTAAAAAAAATATAAATAACTCTACAACATTATCGACAATCAAGAGTTACTACCGCTGAATATAAATGAGTCGATAACATTATCGACCATCAAGCGTTATTACCGTTAAATATAATTCACTCTACAAATTAGAGATAATCCCGTTAAATACAAATAAGTCTTAAACGTTATCCACAATTAAGCGATAATTCCGTTAAATAAATAATACTGCAACTTTATTGACAATTAAGAGATAATGCCGTTAAATATAATTCACTCTGCAACATTATCGACAATTAATCGTTATTACCGTTAAGTTTAATTATTCACTCTGCAACATTATCGACAATTAAGCGTTATTGCCGTTAAAAATTATTCACCGACAATTAAGCGATAATACCGTTAAATATAATTCACTCTGCAACATTATCGACAATTAAGCGACAATGCCGTTAATTCATTGTTAATTAACAAATGGACCATCTAGTGCTAGCCTTTAAATCGAGATTAACCCTTAATTTATTACAAAAAAATTCTCATCTGATGAGATTTTAAAATACAATTCCAAAGCTGATCGACAATTTATTTTTTGCCAATACTCTGTTTGTATATTAGCCTATAATTACGAACAGCCGCACCTTGATGTCTGATCAGAAAGCGCAAATGGTTGACGTATCTCCTACGTCAATAACTGGGGTTTGGTCAATAGGGGGGGAAATCATTTGAATGCTAAATCGATTTAGGCACGATATAAATACATTATTTAATTTGTATCTTAATTAATTGTGTATCTTTGTCATTTCTTTCGTTTCAGGTAAAAAAAAAACAACAACAACACCTATTGACAATATAAATTCGTAAGTCCAAATTGAAAAAATCGAATACTCATGACGATTATAATCATCAGAGCCTCATCAACGTCAGGCCTGGAACAGTAGGCCTTAGTCAGCAAAAAATCTGTAGCGCATTTCTATAAATTTGCATATCATTCCCAGCCTCACTTTGGTCCTATACCATTTATACGAGTGTACTCGAAATATGATCAGCACTTGTGATCATCATGCGTGTGTGGCATGAAAGCCACTCCATCTCCATCTGTCTGTTTGTAACACACTAGCAAGTCACTATTGGCGCTGCCGCCTATCTTGCCCATTTCCCCCAGGCTTGTTGGGTCTTGTGTGTCTATGTTGGACAATTGACTGTCGTCTGTCGGACTTACACACAAACATTTACACTGTCATTTTCAATCAGCCACACGGCGGCCTGACAGACAAATTCCGTCTGTATGGCAACAAAACTGTCATTGAATTGTTTGCAAATGTCTTGCAAGAGGTTTGCGTTGTCTTTCTAATTGACTTATAATGGAAATGTTTTTCTGCAGCGGCGGCAGCCGTCTTTCTGTTAATAACTGGAAGTAGTGAAATACAAAAAGAAAAAAGTCGCCTACGCTTTTGATATGGAAATTTGTGGGTTTGCGAAATTGAAGGAATTAAAGGAAGTACTCATTGATGTGTGAACGGATCATGGGAAAATGTTCTCATGGCAATCTAGATTAATGTTGACTTTAAAGATGCAGATTAGGAAATATTCTGGACTTTACTAGACAGATTTATTTTTATTTTTTTCCAAAAACTAGATGGAATTTTTTCAAAAAAAAAAAAAAAAAAAAAATTAAAAAAAAAATTAAAAGTTGTAGATCTCTGAAAAGACAGCATTAAAATGTATTTTAAAAAATTTGTGAAGGAATTAAAGGAAGTACTCATTAATGTGTGAACGGATCATGGGAAAATGTTCTCATGGCAATCTAGATTAATGTTGACTTTGAAGATGCAGATTAGGAAATATTCTGGACTTTACTAGAGAGATTTTTTTTTTTTTTTCAAAAAAGTTTATGAAATTTTTTCAAAAAAAAAAAATTGGAAAAGTTGTAGATCTCTGAAACGACAGCATTAAAATGTATTTTTGAAAAATTTGTGAAGGAATTAAAGGAAGTACTCATTGATGTGTGACGGATCATGGGAAAATGTTCTCACGGCAATCTAGATTAATGTTGACTTTGAAGATGCAGATTAGGAAATATTCTGGATTATTTTTATTTTTTTTTTTAGATTTATTTTTTTTTTTCAAAAAAGTTTATGAAATTTTTTCAAAAAAAAAAAAAAAAAAAAATGGAAAAGTTGTAGATCTCTGAAACGACAGCATTAAAATGTATTTTTGAAAAATTCGTGCAATTTAAATGAACGCCTTTTCAAGTGTTTAGATTTTAAAGGCATTTTCCATTAATAAAAGCTTTTACACGAATAATTAATAAATATATGATTTCCAAAGTTACCCCCGTATTTATAAAAATATAATAAACCTATGTTAAGAAAAATGTATGAAAATACAAAAACAATTTTCACACAGTTTTCTTCACAAAGGGTTTACATTTAACCACAAATGGTAAAGGTATTTTTCGTTGACTCTTCATTTCAAAAAGTTTGACGTCATAACAATGATTTTGGTTTTTTTTTTAAGTTACGATAACAGCCTGAGTAAAAAGTGTTATCCTGTAACAGGGTGACCACCAAGGGGAAAGTCTTTGCCACTCTGTATCCCCTTACACACAGGGTGACAACAATTGCGAACGTCTTTGGCTCCCTGAATCTCACTTCGTATAGGCAGAGGGTGACAACAAAGGTTAGCTTCTTTGACGATCTGTTTCTCCCTTCATAAAGACACAGGGGACATTTTTCCTAAATTCTTTGATTTTCTTATTTCCAGCGCTACCTCTGACATACCTCTGACAATTGTTTCGGAGAGTCTCGAAGAGTTTAGCCGCGCAAATAAGTAACTTCTTTACAGCGTATCCAAGAAATTCGAAATGAAACGAGGTTAGGCTTTCGAAGCATTTGAATCATTGAAAAATGGTCCTTCGAGATGTTAAAATTTTTCCAAATGCCTGGAGGACATTAATAGAAGACGGTACCTTCAAATATCATGCTCCTGACATTCATCTAGAGGGATTTTCGTTTTCACAGATAAAAAAATATTTCGTTGGGCGCCAAAAAACATAAAATTCTGATGTGGTTAATTGAAAATGGTCCTTCGACCTATGCAACATTTCTGAAATCTTTCGGGACTGCAGTTCATCTGCTGCTATTGTTTCGTTGGACGCTAAAAGAAATATTTTGAGATGCATTTAATTGAAATCATCACATTTATTACTTCTTATATGTAGAAAAATGGTCCTTCGACCTCCTTAATTTTTTTAAAGTGAATGGGTAGATACTTTTGATTGAAGCCGTCACCTTTAAATATCATTCGCCTTCACAAAGTGACCGCAAATCCTCTTTAAGAATTTTCATTCTTATCAAGCAGTTGTTCCGTTGGGCGCCAAAAATACATTTTGTGAACCGGTTAAATGAAATGAACCACATTCATTTTTTTTTATTGAAAAATGGTCCTCCGACCTCTTCAAAACTTCTCAGATCATTCGGCTTCTTAAAGCGACTGAAGTCAATCAAGACATTTTTTTTCTTTTTATGATGTTGTTCCGTTGGGCGCCAAAAAAATATTTTGTGATCCGGTTAATTGAAATCGACACATTCTTTTTTAATTATTGAATAATGGTTCTTCGACGTCTTCAAAATTTCTCAAATCATTCGCCTTCTCAAAAGTGAACATTCTTTCCTATTATGCTGTTGTTCCGTTGGGCGCTAAACAAATATTTTGTTATCCGGTTAAATGAAATCACCACATTCATTTTTATTTATTGAAAAATGGTCCTCCCACCTCTTCAAAACTGCTCAGATCATTCGGCTTCTCGAAGCGACTGAAGTCAATGAAGACAAATTTTCTTTCTTTTTACGCTGTTGTTCCGTTGGGCGCCAAAAAAAAAACATTTTGTGATCTGGTTAATTGACATCACCACATTCATTTGTTTTTAATAATTGAAAAATGGTCCTTCGACCTCTTTAAAAATTCCTCAAAATAATAGGTAGATACTTTTGATGGAAGCCGTCACCTTCAATTATCATTCGCCTTCTCAAAGTGATTGATTATGCTGTTGTTCCTTCAGTTGGGCGCCAAACAAATATTTTGTGATCCGGTTAATTGAAATCGACACATTCTTTTTTAGTTATTGAATAATGGTTCTTCGACGTCTTCAAAATTTCTCAAATCATTCGCCTTCTCAAAAGTGACTGCAGTTCATCTTGAAGAACATTCTTTCTTATCATGCTGTTGTTCCGTTGGGCGCTAAAGAAATATTTAAATGAAATCACCACATTCATTACTTTTTATTTGTTGAAAAATGGTCCTTCGACCTCTTCAAAATTTCTCAAATCATTCGCCTTCTCAAAAGTGACTGCCGTTCATCTTGAAGAACATTCTTTCTTATTATGCTTTTGTTCCTTCAGTTGGGCGCTAAACAAATATTTTGTGATCCGGTTAACTGAAATCACCACCAATTCATTTGTTTTTAATTATTGAAAAATGGTCCTTCGACCTCTTAAAAATTATTCAAATGAATGGATACAGCTGATGGAAGCCGACACCTTTAAATTCTCCTTCTCTATAAGTGAAGTTCCTCTTGAAGAAATTCCTTTCTTATTATGAAGTCTTTCCATTGGGCGTTAAAATACATTTTTAGATGATCTTTATTTTTTCCTTCATTTAAGTTCGTCTAACATCCGCTAAACTAATCCGGCAAACAATTGATCATCCGGCAATTAATTTCCAGTGGCAGTTCCAAGTGTCTCTCCCGTCGTACAATTTATTATTCATTTTAATGCCGCCAGAGAAAAAGTGTTGTTTATTTTCTACATTTGATTTTTAATTGGCTTCAAAACAATAAAAAAAAAAACCTAATTGTTTATATCGCACGGACCGACTAGTTGGTGGGTTGGCGTTGTTCTACTCGCTGGCATGACCGTGTTTTCCACTGTACTCGCAAGGCGGAGAGGCGTGTATTAATTGTGCGGATGATGTGTCTTCTGATGATTTCATTCCGAAGAATCATTGCCAGGCCGTGTGCCGGTTAAGCAAAGCTTTGGCCAGAGAACTGTGTGTGGGTGGTTGCCAGCGGTTGTGTTGATTAGTCTTGATTAATAAAGTTCATGGCCAGTGACTTTGAATGGACACTTACTCATACAGAGACTAGGGGGACACTCACTCTTAAGAACATCGAGATAAGTCATTAATTAATGGCAATGGAAAATGTAATTAATGGCGTCGTGTAGTAATTTACTTTGCGGGGGAAAGCGAACTTGGGGAAGCAATCTCAAACTGTGCTCCAAAGAAGATGGTTTTTTGAAGTTTTGCCGCATTGGAACCACAGTCTCCATTCTATTTCTATTACATTTCTAATTTACGCAAAAAAAAAATGCTAGCAACGTATGTGCGCTGTTTACCAATAGCCACCATGTTTTTTTTTGTTCTTCTTCTATGTTTGTTTTCACCAGGCCGCTGCCTCCACCTCGTAACCCCCTCATAGTACAAAGTAGACATATAAAATACAATAATAATAATAAAAAAAAAAAGATAACAAAACAAAAAATCTTTGAGAAAACAAAGCATTCATTGACGTCAATTCAAATGTGAGACAAGCGGCGACAGCCACACCAAAAGCAGTCAACCCGGGGTGGGGAACACCGGTCGTAAGCCTGCCTCCTCTTCCAATGCCGATAATGATCTTGTAGTAGTAGTACGACGACGACGATGGAGATGGAGATGAAGAGGAAGCAGACGAAGAAAAGGCTGATCGTAGTAAAATTGTACGCAATAACAATGGGGCCAGACTTTACTACGACCTACTCGCAAGCTGCATACATTTTCGGCCCAAGCACGCGCCTTTGGATTTGAGTTGTTTTTTTTTTCCTCAGTTCCATAGAAAACCCAAAATGTTTGTTATCCGACAATATCGATGTTCAGTTCTGGATGAGGTGAAAAACAAACAAGAAATTGAGCGGGTGTTTTTTGTTCTGAAAGGAACGAGACAACCGCTTAATGAACCGTCTCATCAATGTAACTATCGGCAAATTGGTAAACACAAGTCTAGAGAGAGGTGTGACAGGAGGATGAATAGACGGTGATATATTCAGACCAGCAAATATAAACGAAATCAGAAAACTGAACAGACAGTTTAAGGAGGGATTCATGAGACATTTTCCTCCTGCAGAGTGTCATTACCCAGCCCAGAGAAAGATACTTCTGGACAGTTGGATGAAGGACAGATTAGTCGAGGGATAAACAAAAGGACAGACCAATGAATGGAGTGCTTACGAATATTCGGATGGCTCGACAGAAGAAAGGGTTATTATATGGGCTTGTGTGAATTGAGTTTACCATGCAGACAGATCACAAATGACAGATGACAGGTGGCAGACAAAAAATAACAGTTGACACATTTTAGATGACACAAAATAAATGATCGACTAGATAACAGGCGACATATGGTAGATGACAAATAAGATATGACAGAAGACGGATGACAAATGACAGATGACAAATTTCAGACGACAGATAAATGATGACAGTTGACAAATTTTCGAAGACGCATAATAAATTAAAGTATTTTTTGCCTAAGAACAAATGGTAGATGACAGATAAAATATGACACATGACAAACGACGGATGACAAATGACAGATCACAAATGACAGATAAATGATGACAGTTGACAAATTGCAGACGACTAACGGATGATAAGTGGTAGATGACAAATAAAATATGACACATGGCAGACGACGGATGACAAATGACAAATAAAATATGACAGTTGACAACTTTCCGACGACACATAATAAATGTCAGTGTCATTTGCCTATGAACGAATTGGTATCAGATAACAAATGGTAGATGACAAATAAAATATGACACATGACGGATGACAGACAAAAGATGACAGTTAACAAATTTCAGACATCACATAATAAATGACGGCTAAATGACAGTATTATTAGCGTAAGACCAAATGATAGATGACAAAACAAAAATATGACACATGACAGACGAAGAATGACAAATGACAGATTGCAAATGGCAGATGACAGATAAAAGATGACAGTTGACAAATTTTCGAAGACGCATAATAAATTAAAGTATTTTTTGCGTAAGAACAAATGGTAGATGACAGATAAAAGATTGACAGATGACAAATTTCAGACGACACATAACAAATGACAACTAACCGATGATAAGTGGTAGATGACAAATAAAATATGACACATGACAGTTGACACATTTCACACGACACATAACACCGTGTTACAAAAAATAGATTTTTTTCTGTCCTATGAACCAAATGCACATATTCGGAAAGAGGGGAAAAAATAAAAATACACGTGTATCGGCGATTTTCATGTACACGTCAGCATTTTTTTTTTTTTAAGTTTGAAGTATGAAGCTCGTAGTGGCCTGTGTGAAAGCCTTTGGACCGATTTTTAACCCTTTTTCAGTGATCCAATCGAGCTGATTTTTTGCAGGCAGACTCGTGGAAATGTCTGTATCACGTCAAATTTTTTAAAAAATAGATTTTTTATCAATTCTCAGATTGTCCTCAATTTTTATTATTTTTGAAAAAAAATATTTTTTCACTTTTCTTAGCATAACGTTACGAAAAAAAAAATGCTTTTTGAACTGAAACCTTAAAAAAAAAACGATAACCATTTAAAAAAAAAAAATAAAAAATTAGGAAAATCTGAGAAATGAAATTCCATCACTCAACCAAAGGTTGTCAAACCAAAATGTCTCCTTTTTTTCTCCAATTTTCTGCAATGACCAACCTTTCCCGTGTCTCTCACCACCCAGTGGAAATCTCTGCACTCCTGTGTAATCTCATTACATCCAAATGCACGAGTATTGATAGCAATTGACACTGTGTTGAACATAAACCGGACCACCTCTTGAGTATTGTATAAATGTCAGGCGGTGTTTTAACCAAATTTGTTTTTGGCCTGTAAAATGATACGAATGTGTTTTTTTGTTTGTTTTGGTTTTTCTGTTGATTTCTTATTTTGTACACGCTAGTAATAGTTGTTGTTGTCTTTCAACAACAATTAAGCCAAGCGAATTTTTGTTAACAGTTTTCTTGGAACGTGTTTCGCATACGTAGAATATCGATTTCATCGAGTCGTGTGGCGTCGCATCGCATCGCCGTCTTTCGGCCGTTGTGGTGATTCTAATGTTGTCGATCTCAGTTTCATTTGCAACATTCGGTTGCCGCTTTACAAATTTAGTTTAATTTGACAAATTTAGCTGGTGTCGATCTGGCTGTCGTGGCCTGAACTGTAGATCCGGACACCGGACAGTGTGTTGTCGTACACTTTGGTTTAATTGCATTTGTGTGGGGTGGTTTTCTTGAAAGCCATTTGTGTGAGCGTTTTTCTCATGTTTTTGGCCAATAATGTAACGTTGATTAGCGTATGATAGTCGGCCAGCACGTGCTGGCATTTGAGCAATTGAACACTTGCTGCCATAAACTCGTTTCCATTTGACATTCAAGTCAAAAAGGTGTTAATGATCTTTTAAATGAAAAAGGAAAACTCGATGTGACCAAAAAAAAAAAAAACAAAAAACAAAGAGGGTTTGTTTGGGGAGTTGCCAGAAACTCCCAGGAGGTTTTTGAAGAATTTTTAAATTATACTTGAATTGAAAAGTATTTTAAAGCAAAAGAAGTCTTAAAAAAAGAAGGTTTGTGCAAAGTTTCGACTGTATTTTACAATTACAGCAAAGACTCTCAAGAACTGGCTTAGGAAAATAACAAAAAGAAAATTCAGGCACCATAAACCTTAAGAACTCCCTCTAATTCCTTTTGTCTCTCCCATTGTTTTTAATGTAGCCTTCTGGCTGGCGCAAGATCCGCAACATTGTCCAATGGACGCCCTTCTTTCAAACCTACAAGAAGCAACGTTATCCCTGGGTCCAATTGGCCGGCCATCAGGGCAATTTCAAAGCTGGCCCCGAACAGGGCACCGTGCTCAAGAAATTGTGCCCCAAAGAAGAAGATTGCTTCCACATACTCATGAAGGACGTCTTAAGGCCCTACGTGCCCGAATACAAAGGACATGTCACCAGTGAAGATGGCGAATGTAAGTAAACTCAACGTCCATCCTTCCCCAAAGACTGAAGACTGATATTTCCCTTCGTAGTGTATTTGCAGTTGCAAGATCTTCTCAGTGACTTCTATCAGCCCTGTGTCATGGATTGCAAAATCGGTGTACGCACCTATCTCGAAGAGGAACTGTCCAAGGCCAAGGAGAAGCCCAAACTGCGTAAGGACATGTATGAGAAAATGATACAAATCGATCCGAATGCACCCAGTGAAGAGGAACACAAGGCCAAGGGAGTGACTAAGCCACGGTACATGGTCTGGCGAGAGACTATATCGAGTACAGCCACCATGGGTTTTCGCATAGAGGTTAGTCCATGACAGTCTCGGTGATACCGAATAATTTCTAACGCCATTTATTTGCAGGGTATCAAGAAGAGTGATGGCACCAGTACGAAAGATTTCAAAACTACTAAATCTCGCGAACAGATTAAGTCGGCCTTTCGTGAGTTCATCAGCGGTTTTCCGCATGCCATGGTAAGTAAATAAACTATGGATAACTGAGGACGGACGATAAATTATACAAAAAAAACCTGTAAGAACTGAGGTGAAGGCACAAATGACAAAAAAAAATGAGGATAATATATGGCAGATGATAAACAACAGACGACAAATGATGGATGACAGATAACACACGACATATGACTGATGACAGCAGGAATATGGTAAATGACAGATAAAAGACTGTAGTTGATAGAAATAATTTATGACCGATGATACAGAACATAAGACTGATAACAGATGAAAAAGGATAGATGAAGGATGACGGAAGACACATGACAGATGAAGGATGACACAAGACGGAAGACACATTACACATGACAGATGACTGATGCTAAATGACAGATGAGAGATAGTGACAAATGATAGATGATACATGAATACATGACAGAATACAGATGATAAATTATATATGAAAGATGACAAATGAAACATGATAGATGAGAGGTGACACATGACAGATGAAAGATAGTGACAAATGATAGATGACACATGAATATATGACAGATAACATATGACAGATTACAGATGACACGTGACAGATGTCACCTGACAGATGACAGATGATAAATTATATATGAAACATGATAGATGATAGGTGACACATGACAGATGGTACATGACAGATGACACATGCCAGATGACACATGACAGATAACACATGACAGATAACCCATGACACATGACAGATGCCAGATGATAAATTATATATGAAAGATGACTCATGATACATGATAGATGACACGTGGCAGATGATAGGTGACACATGACAGGTCACTGATGACAGATGCAATTTGGTAGATGACAGATGGAATTTGGTAGATGACAGATCATATATATCACAGAAGATAGATCATAAAAGACAAGATGTTAAATGACAAATAACCGATGGCAAACAATAGATGACAAGAGACAGACGGCAGACTACAGGTGATAGATGACAAACAGTCATCTGCAAATTACAGATGACAGGTGACAGATGACAGATGACATATCATAGGTGATAGGTGAAAGCCGAAAGATGTCAAACGGTAAATAGCACATAACAGACGACGGATGACAGATGTAAATTACAAGCGTCTGTTGAGAGATAAGGTATGACAAATGACAGATTACTGATGACTAGTGACAACTGACAACTGTCGGCGGAGATAAATGCTGGACAATTAACAGGTGACAGACGAGATATAATAGATTAAAGAGGACAGATATATATAAAACAGATTTGAGCTGGCCGATAGTAGATGACAGATAACAAATGACATATTCTTAACGGCAGAAGAACATAATAGTTATTTTTTTTTGTTTGACTAACACTCTGGCATCACCTCTTATAAATGCAATGCACTGTCTTAGCAAAAGGGAACAAGGGTTTTAGAAAACGGAAGGAGGAAGTAGTGCTGGTTGAGATTTGTTTGAAATTTTAGAATGCCACAGCTGATAGTAAAGACGCGTGCTGAAAGAGAATTTCACTTAAGAATATTTCGGTTGAAGAACGAATTTTCTCTAAAGTTCGCCATCGTCCGATTAACCGGCCATTTGACAATGAACGGATGAGAGTTCCAGGATAGCCGCGAATGCCGGCTAACTGTCTTAACATTAGGGATCAAAGCACGGCTAGAGAATAGAAGTTACTGTAGAGAAAAAAAATAATAATAAAATTACTGAAATGTCATTTTCTGTATTTTCTATTTTTTTCAATTTATATTTTTTTTTTAATTTATTCTGCCATTAGTATTGTTCTTTATGACAACTAAACGATTAAAAACGAAAAGAAGGAAATGATAAATAAATAATTGATAAAAATAAATCCTTAAAAGGCCAACATGAAAATTACCCCAACATTCTAAAAAATTCATCAAATAGTTTATGAAAAAATCCCCAATGATAAATCGGCACTACGAAGGGACAATGAAAATTTTCCAATTTTGTATGGGGACTTTTTTGAGCCTACTTTGTATTTGGGACATTTGTCATGGAGCCCAAAATCTGATTATTGTTTATCCCAATATTTCTGCCATATTAATCACTGTTTTACCCTTTTCGTTGACCTATTTTTCAGGCCCGTTACCTCCAACGTTTACGTGCTATCCGAGCCACATTGGAATGTTCCGATTTCTTTCGCAGCCACGAAGTTATCGGCTCCTCTCTCCTTTTCGTCCATGATCGTAAACAGGCCAATGTCTGGCTGATCGATTTCGCCAAAACGGTCCTTCTGCCCGAAAATCATAACATCAATCACAGCAGCACCTGGAAGGTGGGCAATCACGAGGATGGCTATCTGATTGGCATCAATAATCTCATTGAAATCTACACGGAATTGGAAATGGAACTGAATATTTCATCGGTTGAATCGCCGAATTCATTGAGCCCATCATCGGGATCATCGCCCGCATCGATGTCACCGAAACGATCGATCAGTGAAACGAATATGGATGATCATGTGGCAGCGGCTGAGGATAAAGATAAGGACCAGGAAAAAGAAACCTTAAAAGCAGCTACTTCGGTCGACACATCTACCGAAGCTCCGGGACAGTGCGAGAAGGATTTCAGTAGTGACGATACCCGCAGCGAGTCACGCTTTCAGCAGCCACCGCACGGAGGAGAAGAAGAGCAAAACAATTAAGTTAATTGAGCATTATTTTAATTTAATTCGATTTGCAGTGTAAAATGTGTAGCTTAGCGTAGTTTAGTTTAAATAAGGGCTTAGTTTTAGAAGCAATTTTGAACATTTATACGAATGTATAGGTATAAATATATTTATAAATATTTTAAAACAATTTCTAAGCACTTCTTGAAGACTGAAATGTAGTAATTTATTTTTTATTATTATTATAACTATTATACATTAATTATTATTCTAACTATTACGACTATGATAACTTTTTAGGAATTTGTAGTGGTCCCCCCTTTTTTTTATCAAATATTTTTTCGTTTTTTTCGTTTTTGATTAATTTAAAACTCTAAAACTTTATTTAGAAAATATTTATAATGAAATAGTTGCATTTCTGTTGAAAAAATTCTCTTTTTTTTTTTGAAATTTTCCTTATGTTTGTATTTTGCAATTACTGTAACAATTCCGTAGTTAAGGTTAATCAATTTAAATTAAGTTGTCGTTCGAAAGAGAAATTATATTCTAGAAACATGCATAATAATAATTACTAATAAATTATTTAATATACATTAAATATGAGTTTTATTTTTTCGAAATAATTCGGCGAGGACACATACAAAGCCTACATCCAACAGAGACTACGAGTACGACTGGGAATACCTGAGGTTAGATTTGGTTAAATCCATGAACCTTTCTTAATCTCGGCATCAATTAAAGGTCATGAATGGTTTCATTGTCATATCCTTTCTTTTATTTTTAACTGATGAAGTCAGAGGCAAACTTGCTAGCTGTCCCATGGGTTAATGTTTTTTGACTCGAATTGCAACAATTGTTTGGAGGGTATAAAAAAAGTCTTATAAATGTAAACGAATTAAAAAGAAAAAATAAATCAAAATTGAATGGGAAGTAAATCGGTTTGGAGATTGTTTACCGCTTGACACAATCAACAACATTTGATTGGAGACTGATAGAAAAAAATGGGTATACGTTCATTAGAGGGTAAAACATTACAAAAAGTTTTGTCCCACGATTATTCTAGAGTACAGTAGAGGGAAATGTAATGTAAAGTCCAACAAATAGAACCAATATAAGAGTATAGGTCAAGGAAAACGTATTCAGATCAGAACAGTCAGATGACCTTGTCTAATGAGGTTCGGGTTTTCCGCACCTGGGCCCGAACTATTATCAAATCTTGAAAATAAGTTCACAATATGATTTTTCATCTAGCAGCTGTCATTTGTCAACTGTCATGTGTCATGTGTCATTTGTCATTTGCCATTTCTCATTTCTCATTTGTCATTTGTCATTTGTCATTTGTCATTTCTCATTTCTCATTTCTCATTTCTCATTTCTCATTTCTCATTTGTCATTTGTCATCTGTTACTTGTCATTTGGAATTTAGAGTAGTATTTAATTTGTCATCTGTAATTGGTCCTTTTTCATATGCCACCTGTCACTTATAATTTGAAATTTGTCATTTGTCATCTGTCATTTGTCATCTGTCACCAGGCATCTGGTACTTGTCATTTGGAATTTAGAAATTGTCATCTGTAGTATGTAATTTGTCATCTGTAATTGGTCATCTACCATCTGTCATCTACCACCTGGTATTTGCAATCAGTCATCAGTCATATGTCACTTATCATTTATAATTTCTCATTTGTCACGTATCTGTCATCTGTCCTTTTTCATTTGTCATCTATCCTTTTTAATTTGTCACTTTCCACTTGTCATCTGTCACGTATCATTTGATATTTGGCATCTGTCATTTGTCATCTACCATCTGTCATCTGCCACCTGGTTTTTGCAATCTGTCATCAGTCATATGTCACTTTTCATTTGTCATTTCTCATTTGTCACTTATCTGTCATCTGTCCTTCTCCATTTGTCACTTTCCACTTGTCATCTGTCACTTATCATTTGATATTTGGCATTTGTCATTTGTCATCTACCATCTGTCATCTACCACCTGGTATTTGCAATCTGTCACCTGTCACCTGTCATCTGTCACTTATCATTTGTCACTTCTCATTTATCACTTATCTGTCATCTGTCCTTTTTCATTTGTCATCTATCCTTTTCCATTTGTCAGTTTCCACTTGTCATCTGCGACCTGGTTTTTGCAATCTGTCATCTGTCATCTGTCACTTATCATTTGTCATTTCTCATTTGTCACTTATCTGTCATCTGTCCTTTTTCATTTGTCATCTATCCTTTTTAATTTGTCACTTTCCACTTGTCATCTGTCACGTATCATTTGATATTTGGCATTTGTCATCTACCATCTGTCATCTACCACCTGGTATTTGCAATCAGTCATCTGTCACTTATCATTTGTCATTTCTCATTTATCACTTATCTGTCCTTTTCCATTTGTCAGTTTCCACTTGTCATCTGTCACGTATCATTTGATATTTGGCATCTGTCATTTGTCATCTACCATCTGTCATCTGCCACCTGGTTTTTGCAATCTGTCACCTGTCACCTGTCATCTGTCACTTATCATTTGTCACTTCTCATTTATCACTTATCTGTCATCTGTCCTTTTTCATTTGTCATCTATCCTTTTCCATTTGTCAGTTTCCACTTGTCATCTGCGACCTGGTTTTTGCAATCTGTCATCTGTCATCTGTCACTTATCATTTGTCATTTCTCATTTATCACTTATCTGTCGTCTGTCCTTTTTCATTTGTCATCTATCCTTTTCCATTTGTCAGTTTCCACTTGTCATCTGTCACTTATCATTTGATATTTGGCATCTGCCATTGGCCATGACCAGGTAGTTAAGAGAATCTTTTGATATTATTGGGGGATCTTTAGATTTGACAGTTTCTATTGTACCTTTTCACCGAATTCAACCAGTGTTTAATAATTCTGATAGCTCCAATTGTACAGAGTTGTATTTCTTCTAGAACCGCAACGTAGTCTGCGAATCCGAAATACGTACTCAGTCTCTACATAACATACCCAAAACCAAGTACGCTTGGTCTCTTTTTCGATCTCGTCGTACAGCGTTCTATTACAGATGTAGTCCTCGATCATAACTTGCAGGTTTTTCTGGGATATTTAGTCCAAGTTGGACTGAAATAGTGAGTTGAATGCAATTTTCCACTGCACAATATTTTCTAGACGCTCCTTTACCTGGTATGGACCTTCTTGCAGTGCTAACAATCAGGTGATAACATCGATAGTCTAGCATTTCGAAAGCCGTATTGTCGTTGGGATTGTCTTCCCGTGTTGTCCATCATGGTGTGTACTAATCTGTCCATATATTTTCCAGTAGTATCCAATATGTTCATCGGTTTTCCGGTAATGCAGTTCTTTTTTTAGTACCAAATATATAACAGTGATATGAAACTGTGGTTGTGGTCTTGACTAGCATACAGTAGTCTACATTACCTACTTTGTGGCGCTGCAGAAAAACCATAATTTCATTCACAATATGAATTGTCATTGAAGGAAAATATACTGGAGTTTCAAAAAGAAGAAGATTTGGAAGCAACATTATGGTCATTCCCATGAGGGGACGTTTGTTCGGTGACTGGGATTTGCTAAAATAATTGTTGGCATTCTCACAGGGTAATTTAGGATAGGCAGCAGGGGAAATCGTATGCCTATATCTTCGAAGGACTACAGCATTAAAGCAGAAGAGGTAAAATCCGTAGACAATTTATTATGGCACTGTCTTGCTCCACAGGAAGCAGATTCCTGATAATATTCCTCCATGAAATTCATCGAAATTCGGGAATGGTTCTAGGCTAGGACTTCAACAAACACTAATCGTCCACCAATGATTCTTAGCCTGTACTTCTTCATACTTTCCTCTCGTCACCAGTTCTCTAACTTCTCACACTCCTTCTCGAACCAAGGGTATCACAGCGGGCAGATGGGCCCATTCATCTTAACCTAACCTAATCAGTGTCAAGAAATCCTCTTGATTTTGCTATCTGGAAACCATGTTTCCTTGTATTTCTTGAAAATTTCCAGCCACAGTTGTAGACTGCTCACTCCAGAGATCTCATATGCCCCGTGAAAGAATGACCACAACAAAAACATTTCATGGAAACCTATTATTTAAGCTTTATTAGCATATTTACAGCTGAACAACAGCCACAACAACACGGTTTAATGTCTGTAGTTTACGTTGTGGTAGTTATCGTTGTTGTCGTCCCTGAAATCAAATTGAATGTCCTTGTTAGTCGATTATACATCGCATAATGTCAGCGTGTGTAATACATTCTAACCGAGTATGGGTTGGATCAATGTATCTTTGTTATTGAATGGCGGTTGTCGCGTCTTTTTTCTGCAGTTCTGTTCTGTTATTAGTTTATTAAATTCTCAAATTAATTTAAAATATAAGGACATGCATCCTTTGTAGAAACATCCACGCATGGTTTAGTAGCGTAGAATTATGAACAGTCTGTGTTAGGTCATGTGTGCACAGAAATGAATTTAACAATTTAATTTAATAAAAACGAAACCGCAATGTGTGAACATAACTTATTTATTTACTTTATTTCGTCAATGGAAATACAATTCCTTACTGACTATATAAATACACTGTGGCGTATGAGCGATATTGAGGTGCACTTAACTGAAAGTAGGCATTTATCCAAAGATTTTAATAAGGCGATAATTTAAATCTGTTGCCTTTAACTGAAGTTCAAGTGTTCCCAGGCAGAAAACGTAGCCGGCTCTGAATTTACTTTTAGAGGCGTCTGCTCATTTCTAATGACGTAAAATCGTAAAGTTGCCAAAAGGCATACAGGTTTTTTTAAATGATAATTGGTTCCATTTAGTCGAATTTTAAATAAACGAAGTGAAACGTTGGCAAAATTGGGAGAATTTATTGATTTAAAAATTTGGTTTCATTTAAGTGAGTTTTCCAATTAACCGGTTTTTAATAAAAAATCGTATTTTTTTTGTAGATTCATTTTGATTGCAATTTTTATTTAATAAAAATGTTAATTCAAATGTATTGATTTAAATATTTGGTTTCAATTAAGCGAGTTTTCCAATTAACAGGTTTTCAATAATTAATCGATTTTAGATTCATTCTTAATGCAATTTTTGTTTAGAACAATTTTGATTTAAATAAAATGATTTTTCTATTAAACTGATTTTTAAATAATTAATAAATAATAAAAGCAATTAAGCGACTTTATCCATTAAAAGGTTTTACAATTAAACGGAGTTGATGTCATTATTATTCCAATTGAACGATTTTTCTATTAAGCGAAGTGAAACTTAAGAAAAATTGGGAGAATTTATTGATTTAAATATTTGGTTTGAATTAAGCGGAGTTTATTCCAATTAGGCGAATGTTAAACAAGCGAAGTGAAACGTTGGAAAAATTGGGAGAATTTATAGCTTTAAATGTTTCGTTTCAATTAAGCGAATTTTTCAATTAACCGGGTTTGAATTAAGCGGAATTTATTCCAATTAGGCGAATGTTAAACAAGCGAAGTGAAACGTTGGAAATATTGGGAGAATTTATTGATTTAAATATTTGGTTTCAATTAAGCGAATTTTTCAATTAACAGCGTTTGAATTAAGCGGAGTTTATTCCAATTAGGCGAATGTTAAACAAGCGAAGTGAAACGTTGTAAAAATTGGGAGAATTTATTGATTTAAATATTTGGTTTCAATTAAGCAAATTTTTCAATTAACCGGGTTTGAATTAAGCGGAGTTTATTCCAATTAGGAGAATTTTAAATAAGCGAAGTGAAACGTTTGGAAAATTGGGAGAATTTATTGATTTAAATATTTGGTTTCAATTAAGTGAATTTTTCAATTAACCGGGTTTGAATTAAGCGGAGTTAATGTCATTGAAATGCCATTTTTTTAAGATAACTTTTGATTCCAATTAGGAGAATTTTAAATAAGCGGAGTAAAACATTTGGAAAATTGGAAGATTTTATTGATTTAAATATTTGGTTTCAATTAAGCGAATTTTTCAATTAACCGGGTTTGAATTAAGCGGAGTTAATGTCATTGAAATGCCATTTTTTTAAGATAAATTTTGATTCCAATTAGGCGAATGTTAAACAAGCGAAGTGAAACGTTGGAAAAATTGGGAGAATTTATAGCTTTAAATGTTTCGTTTCAATTAAGCGAATTTTTCGATTAAGCGGAGTTGAAATCATACAATGGGATTTTCATAAAATAAATTAGATTCTAACTAGGGGAATTTTAAATAAGCGAAGTGAAACGTTGGGATAATTGGTAGAATTTATGATTTAAATATTTGGTTTCAATTAAGCGAATTTTTCAATTAACCGGGTTTGAATTAAGCGGAGTTAATGTCATTGAAATGCCATTTTTTTAAGATAAATTTTGACTTCAATTAGGCGAATTTTAAATAAGCGAAGTGAAACGTTGGAAAAATTGGGAGATTTATTCCAATTAGGCGAATGTTAAACAAGCGAAATGAAACGTTGGAAAAATTGGGAGAATTTATTGATTTAAATATTTGGTTTCAGTTAAATGAATTTTACAATTAAGCAGAGTTTATTCCAATTAGGCGAATTTTAAATAAGCGAAGTGAAACGTTGGGATAATTGGTAGAATTTATTGATTTAAATATTTGGTTTCAATTAAGCGAATTTTTCGATTAACTGGGTTTGAATTAAGCGGAGTTAGTATCATTGAAATGCCATTTTTTTACGATAAATTTTGATTTCAATTAGGCGAATTTTAAATAAGCGAAGTGAAACGTTGGGAAAATTGGTAGAATTTATTGATTTAAATATTTGGTTTCAATTAAACGGAGTTGATGTCAGTGAAATGCAATTTTTTTCAAGATAACTTTTGATTCCAATTGAACGATTTTTGTATTAAGCGAAGTGAAACGTTAGAAAAACTGGGAGAATTTATTGTTTTAAATTAAACGGTCCAAGGGTAATGACGGATGACACAGACCATATGGCTAGATTTTTGCAGCGAGAGGCCAAAGCCTCCAGTGGAAAACGAACTCACAAAGCCCATGCTGATAGGCAAGCGTCCAACAAACTCGCCGACCGGGGCGCTTTTCAACTATTTTATTCTTCTTATTGAGCCCAAAAAAAAAACATTTTTTTTGTATTTGTCGAATTTAAGGAGGAACACATTTTTTATATTTCTGGTTTTTTGTTTCCTGTATTTTTTTTTACACATTTTGACGTCATTCATCTTATTGCGCCTTAAAAAAATATTTTTTACATTTTAATAATCTGCAGTTATGAATTTTGAAAACTTAAATTGATCGAACTGTAGCTCATACATTAAGAAACTTTTTATTATAAAGATCTCCTGATAAACCCAGAATGTTAAGCATCTATTTGCCAAATCCCGTAAATGTCCATAGTCCTTTAAAGTTTTATCCTAAGGGTTTGAATAGAATTTTTAGAGGGGTATTTGTCCAATCTGGGCGGCCAAAATAATTTCCATAAAATTGCCTATGCAAAATGTTAAGGGAAATGAGTGAGTAAGTAGGTTCCGCTCGGCAAACCCCTTGGCTGCCAAGTCGATTGCGACTATCTCTGCCTGGATAACATTTGTTTGTGCAATGTGGCGTATGCATGATATTAATACACAATCAGCTATGAATTATACTTTCGCCAGGTGGCGTATGAGCATTTTCTGCGTTACTCTTACATTTTACGATTACTTATACGTATGGGTGGGAACTTTTGATATTTTTTTGTCAAGTGATTTTTAGTTTTTTTTTCAAGTGTTTCTCAACAGTCATGTTTAAACTTTTTAAAAAAAAAATTTTATATTTTTTATTTTCATACTTCACCAAAGTCTTGTTCCAGCAATAATCTATTTAAGTATCAAATCAATATCTACTTTACTGCTGTTGCTACAGCATAAATTGTCTTCTCCTCACATTCTAAACACTTTTCGCAATATTCTCATCCTAAGTTTGTTGGCTTAAATTCTTCCCTACCGTGCCGTGATTCTTGCGAAATCAACGAATAAGTTTTACAATAAACTAATTTGTCCTGTGTGCCAACAAGAAAATATTTACGCGCTTTTCTCCTTAAATTTTATTTTGGGGCAACGAGGGAGAGGGTTGATCGAAGTGTAACCGAGTATCATAGAAATTTGCGGTTAGTTTGTGAGTTCCGTGAAAAGAGTTGTTAAACTAAATTCAGTAGATGTGGTTGCGAGACTGGCTGTTGTTAGTTACCTAAACTAAAAATACCAACACAGACTGGCAACAGTAATGGCCAGCCAAGCGAAGAGTAGCTGAAACGACAATGAGTGTTGTTTGGGAAACTCCTTCACAAATAATAAAAATAAAGGCAACACTTCGTTTTTGTTTTCTAGTCCATGTTGATGGGGTTTTGTTTGGTGTTAAGAGAAAGGAATTTTCTAAACAAGTTGTTCTGCTGGATTACACTGGCACCGTTTATTTTGTAAAACAAGTAAAGTATGTTCTCACTTGAATTGCAATAGAATCCATTCATTTCAAAGGCCTAACACCTAAGAAAATCTGTCGAGGTAAATTTTAACATTTGTCCATCAAAATACCCCACTGTGACGTACAGACAGAATACGGGGGTAAATCGAATTTCTTTTTCTATCAGACTCTCATTTGTCCATCAAAATGCCCCACTGTGCCCTACAGCCAGAGTACGGAGGAATCCAATTTGTTTTTCGTTGAGGTTTCCATTTGTCCATCAAAATACCACACTGTGCCAAGCAGACAGAATACGGGGGAAATCTAATAAGTTTTTCATTGAGGCTTCCATTATATTTCCACAAAAGTTTTGTGCAGATTCACTGATACTCGTCATGGCCCATTCATAATGCAGACGGGTTTTCTGCCGTTAAGTGCAAATTCAATTATAAATACACAGACCCGTTAACATTTAACTCCTCAGGTAAGAAGCAGTAGGTGGCCTTCGCCTTTGTCTGTTTTTGTTACTTAACTTAACCGAGTACTTGTATCATGTCCGTCCGCCCATCCTGTGTCCCTGAGCATTCGCTGGCATTTGCCATTTGTTTTCGTTAAGTAAATTAACTTATAGTAAAAACATCAGCCGAAGCAGTAGAGCGCCGAGCAGAAAGCAAAGTTTAAATGTGATAATAAAACATGACATCTAAGCGATGGTTAGTCGTGTCAGACGTTTACCTTTTTCATATTTCACACAGCCCTCCCCATTACCAAAGACGGGAGAGACAGGAGAAAAGTTTAACAAACAAAGCCAAACAAATGAAAAGAAACTTTTTACGGCAAAAGGAAAAAAAAAAATTAAAGAAAGGGGAAAATTGGAAATACTCATTGTGGGTCTTGGAGCAGCTCGAAGTGGACAAGGGTTTTTGGTCGAGAAGTCATCTTCTCTGAAGAAGTTCATTTTCATATCAATCGCATCTAGGTATCCGGAAACCTGCACATGACGCCAAAGTATCCTTGTAAAAAAAAGGAAAACAACAAATTTACCAAAGATGTTTACTAGATCAAAAGTTCCAGATGTTTCGGCGCTGGAATTGCATTTTAAACCACTGGCCAATTTGATCAATTTCAGCTGGGGGACTGGGGGTAAAAGTAAAGGGATAAACCTATACTTTTTTTTTCTTAAATTCATCTACGTTTAGGTTGTGTTTAAGGAAATGCTAACTGTTTTTTATGTTCAGCAAATAATAATAATTTATAAACCTTTTTTTTTCCTTTGGCCAAAAATATACAAAAAAAAATTCCTTTCCTGAAATCGAACTTTGGAAATATTTAAAAAATATTTAAAATTGTTCAATTTCTTGTCCACAAAATGTTTTATAACGAACTCCAAAATGTTTACTAGATCAAAAGTTACAGAGGTTCCGGCGCTGCAATAGAATTCTAAACCACAGGCCAATTTAATCAATTTCGGCGGGGACTGCGAAGGAAACTAAGAAAAATTGCGAAGCTAACCGAAATTTAATCGCCTTCAGCCATTAATAAGAATATAAGGGAGAAAATGGATTTATGAAGATATGACTAACAATTTATTTACATGAAAGCCTTGCAGCTTTTTTAATTCAAAAACATATCACTAACAATTTAATTTTTCTGAAACCCTTGAAGCTCAATGTTAACCTTAGTGGATCACTAACAATTTAATTATTTGTAACCCTTGAAGCTTTGGACCATCTCAATGCTAACCATGTAACCGCTACAAATATTTCGCTTTGAAACCGCAGAAATTTTTTGTTTTGTTCGTCTCATTTGACAAAACGACATAGTTTGTGGTCTATGGTTGATGTAATTGAAATTTAATTGACTACGTGTCAAGGATATACGTAGTTAATAAACCAAATCAGCAGGTGTGAATGGAAAGGAAATTCAAAATCATGTACATACACCAGAAATTACAATTGCAGGAAGGGAGTGACAATAATTGTACACTTTGAATATGTGAGTATTCGATGAAGGATCCGACAGGAACTTATCTTACATCCATAGGCTGTGCACTACACAATGAAAACATTGTGAACAGGAAACAGAGGGGAAGGAAAGGATACTTTCGGTGAAAGGAACATAAAAGCAGCACACGATTTTGATATTGAAAAAAAGGTACTTCTATAGAAACTATACAATAAGCAAATCTATTGTTTTTTTATTATAAATTTTAAAAAAACAAAGTTACAAAAATTCCAGGCTATGTTGAAAAATTTTAAGTGCGAAAAAAATATTATAATTTTTGGGCTTTACTGAAAGTTTTGCTGTGCTGGAATGGATTGGCCGAATTGTTGGAAATTGGAGTCGTATGAAACATAACACTACGGTCTATATTATGTAGACAACTATTGATTTTTATTTTTTTTTTATTAAAAAAAAAACTTCATTTTAAAAAAAAAACTATTTTTTTTTTGACACTCCAATATTTTTTGTTTTGGCTCAACCTGATTTTGAAAGCTTGTGTATTTTTGTATTTTTGAGTTTTGTTGGAAAAGGTTTAGAGGTGCCACAAAATATTTTTTTTTTGGGCACCCTAATATTTTTTTTTGCTAAATATAATTTTGTAGTCAACTATTGATTTTTATTTTTTTTAAAAAAAAACTTCATTTTAAAAAAAAAACTATTTTTTTTGACACCCCAATATTTTTTTTTGGCTCAACCTGATTTCGAACGCTTATGGTGTAAAGTATTTTTGAGAATTTTTTGGAAAAGGTTTAGAGGTGCCACAAAATATTTTTTTTTTTGGACACCCTAATATTTTTTTTTTTTTTTGGCTCAACCTGATGTATTTTTGAGATTTTTTGGAAAAGGTTTAGAGGTGCCACAAAATATTTTTTTTTGACACCCTAATATTTTTTTTTTTGCTAAATATGATTTTGTGGTCAACTATTGATTTTTTCTTTTTTTTTTAAAAGATTTAATTTTTTAAAAAAAAAATATTTTTTTTGGACACCCCAATATTTTTTTTAGCTCAACCTGAATTTGAACGCTTATGGTGTAAAGTATTTTTGATGTTTTTTGGAAAAGGTTTAGAGGTGCCACAAAATATTTTTTTTTGGACACCCTAATATTTTTTTTTTGCTAAACATGATTTTGAATGCTAATGGTGTAAAGTATTTTTGAGAATTTTTTCAGATTTTTCGGAAAAGGTTTAGAGTTGCCACAAACCGTTTTTTTCGGGTTATCTGAGTTGAAAACCAACCAACGAATCATTTGTTACATAACTTTGAAACGACAAGAGTAAAATTATTTTTTTTTTTAATTACTTATAATTTTCCCTGCTTGAAAACTGCATCATTAGTTTTTTACAGTTGCATGCAATTTCTAAAAGTTATGTAACGTTTCTTTTTTAGTTTATGTACAATTTCCCAAACAAATTGTGTATGTGACAGCTAAACGAGCAAAACTTACCATTTATGTACATCAAATTAAAGCTCGAACCTTTTTCATTTGAAATGATGACTCCACGACTTTGAAAATGCTTTGTATTGGCCAACTTGTGCTTTAAATACGCAACAAATCGGAAAAGCCAAATCCAAAACAATCTAAAAATCAAAAAAACTTATTCCCATACATATATTTTCAAAACACTGATGAGCCCCTAGGAATTTTTTTTTTTTAAAAACCCTAATGTCCACCACCTATGATTTTCTTACCTTAAAGATTCCACTGGAGATAAAAAAAAATAAAATAAAACAAATGCCATAGTTGTATTATTATAAGAACTCTTTCATATAATAGTTTTTTTTTTTTTTAAATTTTATTTATTCGTTTTACTGTCAAATCAGCTTGGATGAGGCGATGAGGGAAGAGCCCAGCGAAGTAATGCTAAGCCATTCACAGGCCTTTGAATATATTTCCCATTCCTTTGAGGTATGAATGCCAGAGTTAACTGTTTCAGTTTATCTGTTGAACAACCGAGAGGTAGAACATTTTCCAGAAGCTGCTGCGGTTCCTCAAAAGCTGTTGGACAAAGTCACTCTGACCAAATGGCGAACATGGACGAACGAGTTTTGAAACTCCACTTAGCTTTGATTATTAGGGGCCTGAAATACAGAAGAAAATCAAAGGCTTCATTTTGTTTAAAAATAGTTTTAAATTTTATAAAAAGGGGCCCTATATGGGAATCCCTTGACATTTGTAACTTTACGAAATCCTTTTCTCTGTGCCATATGGCATCGCTGGCTATGAATGGGTTAATGAAATATACAAAGGAAACTATTACCTGTTCATCTCGCCGAATCATCTCAGCCATTGTCATCTGATCACACCCAGTCCACTTGAGGGGACATTATGGTTGGGCGGTTTTTGAAGTCAAGCCCTGTCATTATCCTCAATGTTCTTATGGGTTTAGGGTTTCTGTTTGTGCAGTTTCTAGGGCTAGATCCGTGGACACTGGAAATACAAGAAAATAAATTATGAAAAATTTAGATTACAATTTTACAATTTACAATAACTATTATTATAAAGAATACGTATTCCTTTATTTTCTTGCACTTAAATCATGGGTTTGTTATCTAGAGCGATTGTCGGGAATTGGGCAACTAACCACTCCAATGGGAGGGCCCAAAAGAAAGAGGCTAAATAGATTTTTATTTTGTTGCAAGACTTCTTTAGCAACCCACCATCATAAGCTCTAACAAAGGACCTTAAGAAAAAGCCCATTTAACCATGTTTGCACAATAGAAATCGGACTTGAAATAATTTTTGGTAAAATTTTTGTTGAATTCGTGTTGTCCTGTGTAATAGAACAAGTTTTTGTCTCAGTCTCACATTTTTTCTTGTTGAACAATTTTCAGTTTTTTTTTTCTCTTGTGAAAACATCATCAGGAAATATCCTCAGAGAGAAAATATTTAGCTTAGACTTATTTTCTGTGCTCCTTGTCACTGCCGGCCAATGCAATAAAAGCAAAGAACAAAATGTGCTTTACAACAGACAAAGAATGTAAAAGAGAAGAAATGGCAATCACAGGGAAACGAAGAAAAAAAATAAAAACAAAGAAATGCTTATGAAGTTATTTTGCTCAGTGGAAATGAAATGTTGACAATGTTGTCAGTTGTTGTCGGAAATTATTTCGCTGTCATGTTTTGGCTGTTACATTTCCTTTGCTTCCTCCACTTCCTCTTCGCCAACTACCCTTCCACTGCCAACCTAATAGCTCGGAAATATCTTCATCGTCATCCGTGAACGTATCGCAGTCGTCATGGTAACGAGTGGTGCCTGTCACTTTATGGCCGAAAGGAGTTTTATTCGGTTGTTATATCTGATGCGTTGTGTTTTTTCCTTTTTTTTTATTTCAACATTTTGGCGATATTTGATGGGAGGGACGATGAAGAGGCAGCATGCTTGCCTGTTCGTCTTCTTCTCCTGTAAAAGTTTGTCTTGGGGTTTCTTTTTGGGAGCTAACTGTTCGCCAGGATGGGATTTTTTGAAGGAGGCCTCCCATTTACTTTTCTTCTCATGTAAAAGTTTGTCTTGGGAATGACATTTTTTGAAGGAAGCCGTCTGTTCGTCTGCTTCTCCTTTAAAAGTATGAGATCTTCATCGTTAAAACGTATTCGTCTTCTTTAAAAGTTGATCTGCATTTGGTGGGGTTTCTTTATGGGAGTTGTCTGTTCTTTTGGTCTTCTCTTCCTTCGAAAATTTTTCTGTATTTGATTTTTTTGATGGATGCTGTCTTTCGCTCCTTCAACAGTTTGTCTGCACTTGGTTTAATTCTGTAAAAAAGATGCCCTCACTTGATGTTTTCTGTAGGTCCTCCCTTGCTGTCGCTCAATTTCGTGAACATTCGTGGTTTACTTTTGCCTGGACTCCATTTGGCTTAGTCCAGGCCATTCTGCCAGAGGTACGATTGCAAATATTTGTCTTTTAAGCTGTTGCCTGTAACGGTGACACATTATGGCATTCGTTGTAGTCAGGGTTATTGTTGTCTGTTTTTCTAGACTTTTTTGGTTTTCATTTTTTTCTGTGCCCTTTTTTCCTGTGGGCTGTGTTATTGTTTTCATAGGAAAAGCGTGAGTGCGTGAAAAAGTGAAAACATCGAAACGTGTCTGGCATGCAAATACTCAGCTTATGTTGTCAGTGACAAGAATATGGTGCGAGTACCTCTATAGGATTTTCCCCTATGTGTCACCTTCACTTCATCCCTTTTGTCAGTTTACCTTTTGAAAGTAGGAACGTAGAAAAGACCGAAAAAAATATTCAAAAATCACATTGATACAGTTGAGAGAAGATAAACCATATGTGCATAAATTTATGGTCAAATATTTGAATGGCAAAAGGATGATCAACGGAAAAATTGCTCTATTACACAGGACAACACGAATTCACCAACATTTTTACCTTGGATATTTCAAGTCCGATTTCTATGGTGTAAACATGGTTTATATCGAAATAGAATTATTAAAAAATTCGCTAAGGACTTCATAAGATTAGATTTAAGAGAAAAAATAAATTAAAATTAAAAAAAAAAAATTGTGGAATTTTTTTTCCAAAATTTTTTATTTTATTTTTTAAGAACATAAAATATAATTTGCATTTCCTGAAAAACAACTTAGAAGAATTAAAAAAAATTCCAGGGTTACCTTTTGACATTTTCCCCTCAGTCCCCTCCGATGTTGACCAATTTTTAAGCAAATTCCCCCTTTGGACCTAAATTTCTCGAAACTTTCGGAAATAAAGCACGATTTTCTTGTGTCAATGTGTTTTTTTAACATTTTTTCACTTAATAGCTCAGCGTCTCTCCAGAATTGTGGAAACTACATTAAATTTTGCAAAAAAAAATCCCAATTATGGGGATTTCCCTCTCAAATATTAGGAATTCTCGGATTATTTTGATTAAATTCCTACATTTTGTTAAATTCTTCGTTTTCTAATGCTAAGCCAAATTGTATGGTGAATTGGTCAATTAACAAGGACTTCATTGAATATTGAGAAACACAGAATATCATAAATCCGACTAACAAATGTTTCATAACTTTTAAAAATTCCATGAAAGTGTAAACAACTAGTGATGCAGTTTAACTAGGGTTAAATTCTTAAAAATGTATAACAGATTTATCAACTTTTATTAAGAAAAATGTGTGAAAATACAAAAACAAGTTTCACACATTTTTCTCTACAAAAGTTGTTATATATTTTTATTATTAAGAGCCGAAGGCCTCGTAGCCAGTGCTCTCTTCTTAGATTGTATTGTAATTTATTATAATATAATTTTTACAAATAAATAAATAAAATAAATAAATATTTTTATTAATATGGTGGTATGTATTCTGGTGGAACTGGTTACATTTATTATAAAGTTTCTGCAATTTCTTCCTTCAGGACAACATTTTCCCCTTACGAACATCACAATAAATCCTTCGTCTATCTTCTGCTACATCTTATGGGAAAGTAGGTCTGATCAAAGATATTTCTGCCAAAAGAAAACAACAAAATCATGCCGGTGGCATCCCTTAAGGGGGCGGAACACTAAATAAAAATATTCTTAAAATCCAATTCCCCTCGAGAACTCAAACACATAGACTGACTTCGTCACAGCCACCATAGTACGTGAAGGTTTGCCTGTGTGTTCTCAAAGCAGACTTACAAAATATCCTTATTATGCAAATTTAATTGTCTTGCAAAATACACCAGACTTTGACCTTTTTTTTTACCTCGTCCTTTACTCTAACACATGCCGCCTTCATAATCTTGCAGGAAATCTCAATTGGACTTAGCTTGGCAGTCTGTCACAGCGCTCAATTCAATTTTTGGGACATGTCCTTTGTCGTGCTGCCACCGGTAAGCGTTTCGTGGACACCTTTTGAGGGAGTTTCTCTTTCCTCCTTTCGATTTTTCAATATTTCGCTTAAAGAACAAACTGATTTTTAATGAAAACCCGATTATGCTAATTTTGGAATGACGTAATGCTGAAAATGTAAAATTTAGTAGAAGAGATGGGAAATGAGTTGGAATGTTATCGTGCCAAAGGGAAGGCTGGTGACATGAAAAGAATTTTGTAAAGTTAATCAAGTGAAAAGAAAAAGAAAATCTAGGAAAAGAAAAGATTTGTTTTCCGGATAAAGAAATAATTGAGAGGAGTGTTTAGAGAGCAATTAATCTCTCAATTGGTCGCTTACTTCGTAAGATTTCACCCTACTAGATAATTTTGTTGGTAGAGGCACGTAGTATCTCATATTTAGACAAGCGAAACAAAAAGAAAATCTAGGAAAAGAAGAGATTTGTTTTCTGGATAAAGAAATAATTGAGAGGAGTGTTTGGAGAGCATTTAATCTCCTTCGTAAGATTTCACCTTACTGGGATATTTTGTTTTGTGGGAGCACGTGAAGCCTCCTGTCTATAGGGACCAGTCAACCACACGCAATGCCTTGGAAAATAATATTACACTGGGGAGGAGTAATGGAAGTCTGTCAGTATGAAGCCAAGAACATACTTTTTCGCGGTTGTCGTTGGGATTTTTCTTTGTTTGTTCTTTCGATATTTTCTAGTGAAAACTGGTGCACAATTTTAATATTTTTCCTTAGTTGATGTTTTTTCCTCCTTTCTTAACATGTTTATTTTTTTTTTCTATAAAAAAAAAAAAATTTCTATTATAAAAAAATTCTACCAGTTTCTTTAAAAGAAAGAAATTGTCAATAAAAGAAAAAATACTGTCAGTTTTTCTATAAAAGAAAAATATTGTCAATTTTTCTATAAAAGAAAAAAAATGTTACATTTTTCTATAAAAGAAAAAAAATTTTAAATTTTTCTATAAAAGAAAAAAAATGTTAAATTTTTCTATAAAAGAAAAATACTGTCAGTTTTTCTATAAAAGAAAAATATTGTAAATTTTTCTATAAAAGAAAAAAAATGTTACATTTTTCTATAAAAGAAAAAAAATTTTAAATTTTTCTATAAAAGAAAAAAAATGTTAAATTTTTCTATAAAAGAAAAAAAAATTTCAATTTTTCTATAAAAGAAAAAAATTTGTAAATTTGTCTATAAAAGAAAAAAAATTAAAAATTTGTCTATAAAAGAAAAAAAATTGTCAATTTTTCTATAAAAGAAAAAAATTTTCAATTTTTCTATAAAAGAAAAAAAATTTCAATTTTTCTATAAAAGAAAAAAAAATTTAAATTTTTCTATAAAAGAAAAAAAATTTTAAATTTTTCTATAAAAGTTCTAAAAAAAAAAAAATTTTAATTTTTCTATAAAAGAAAAAAAATTTTAAATTTTTCTGTAAAAGAAAAGATTAGTCAATTTTTATATAAAAAAAATTGTCAATTTTTCTGTACAAAAAATAAATTTCCAAATTTTTCTATAAAAGAAAAAAATTTCCAAATTTTTCTATAAAAGAAAAAAATTTCCAAATTTTTCTATAAAAGAAAAAAATTTCCAAATTTTTTTATAAAAGAAAAAAATTTAAATTTTTCAATGACACATTAGTTCGGAAACTCTCCAGATGTCTCAAATTTTTTTAATAAAAATTCAATGGTACGTTCGTCGATCTGATTCTATAGGAAAAACTCGAACAGCCCACTAGATTGTCTTTGTTTGAAATGTAGAAAACATGCATACTTCTAGGCTTCTGTTAATTGCAAATAATATTGTGGGGTATTTGGTTTTAGAAATATTTTCCACTACTAGAAAATGTTACTTAATTCAATTATTTTTAAAAAAAATTTTGATTCTATGTTATGTTAAAAAACGTTAGCATACGTTTGCTCCTATGTTATGTGCAAAAATGTTAGCATAATTCCAGGATTTTTTGTATTACAGCCAATGCTTTCGATTTGCATTTGCTATAATTAAAAAATATATCTACAACTTAAGGACGATTTTCTGCTTTTAACTTTTCAAAGAATAAAAAATGTTGCCTACTTTGTGGATATTATTAATGCATACTTTTAGGCTTCTGTTTATTGCAGCTAATGCTGCCTTGTATTTACCAGCTTCATAAATATTTTCTATAATTAGAAAATTCCATTATAACTTTATTCTTAATCAGTTTAGTGGGCACAGAACTTTTTCAAAGACGTAAAAACTATTACAGTCCTGCGGTACAACTATTCAAGCCATCTTTAAAGGTATTCGTGTCGTTTCATGGCATGACAGTCGTTGCAAAGAAAACTTACCCGTCTGGTTTACAGACAAAGCAAAACTTTAACAAATTTAATAAAAATTCGTTTACGCTCATAAATCAATTTCAATTAAGTGAATGCTTGTTTTTGTTCTGTTTTCTTTTCTGTGAGCTTTTGTCTTAAGGCTTCCTAGTTAACGTTGTTTAGCCATAAAAGGGAACGATGAAGAAAGCAAAGGACTAAAACTAACAACAGCAACAATAGCAAATGGTTAAAGAAAAGCAAATAAACCTTAAAACAAGGCGATGGTTAATAAACTTCCGTCTGGGTTAAGAAGGCCCCCTAGATTTGTTAGGCATAGGAAAGGTCAGGGGTTGAAGTGAGAATGACGCTGGCGCTGGTTAATAAACTTGCGGCTCCTACATTTGATAAGAAACAAGAGCAGCGAATGCTGACGGAAGTATGATGAACACGTCTTAGACAAAACCAATAAATACCAAACGGAAGTAACGTTTAAATAACTTAAATGTGTAGAAAGGAAGATGTCGCCGGAAACGCCCCCCCCCATCGAAAACAACATCCTTGTAGTTATCCTTAAACATTAAAATAAACAACTGCATAACTATAGAGTTGAGGATAAAAAGGGTATCTGTAAAAATCGGAGCAAAAAAAGAAAATGATACAACAGAGCTCAAAGACAGAACGGAGGATGGATGCTAAAGCATGGGAATTTTTAGATAAAAAGACAGACGTACCGAACGGCAGTGAGACAGATAGACAGCCAGACAGACATTTGTGGCTTACAAATGATTATGCTTGGTGTCTGTCTTAAGCATAAAGCAAAATTAAATTATTTCCACATCACTTTGGATTTACTTATCCTGTCGCTGACTGTGACGGTGAAATCTAAACTACGATTTAATGTTAATCAGGGGAAAATGTAGACAACTAAAAATGTTTAGTTGCGGGAAAAATCTCCCCAAATTTACTTGTTCTGGTGTAATCAAATGGCTGTCATGGGGACTGTTGATCTCTTTGACGATTATTTGATGTGCAAAGTTAATTAAGTTGTCGTTGGTCGGTTTTCATACAAAGGAGTTTAATCTGAAGGATGAGTCCAACGTTTGTTTTAGGGGAATTAATAAATCATTAGAAATAATGTTTCGGTTTCGCTCAAAAATATGTAGAACAGAGACAACCTATATCTGTTTGCGGAAAGATTACTATGGCGAACTTTCCCATACTGCTGAAGCTTACTAATGCAAAGCGGTCCACGTTCTTCTGAAGAAACTGTAACTCCTTTTCCTTCTAGCTGAAGTGATATCTGACGATGAATATCAGGTTTCCAAATTTATAACGTAGATTTTATTAATTATTTCATAGGAAATCAGTTCCTTAAAAAGAAAATTACATGTGACTTATGACGTCTGGTTTATAGGTTGTCTGACAAAAAAAGAAATTTAATTAATTACAAAACAAACAAAATAGAAATTTTTTCATATAAATGAAATGCTTTTTCAATTTTCTATCAAGATTTTTCTATAAAAGAATTTTTTTTTTTAATTTTTCTATAAAAGAAAAAACATTTTCAACTTTTCTATAAAAAAGAAAAAAAAATTATAAATTTTTCTATAAAAAAGAAAATGTTTTTTAAATTTTTCTATAAAAGAACAAAAATTGTCAATTTTTCTATAAAAGAAAAAAATTAAAATTTTTTTATTAACGAAAAGTTTTTTAAATTTTTCAATAAACGACAAAATTTTTCTAGAAAAGAAAAGAATTGTCAATTTTTCTATAAGATTTTTTTGTTCAATTTTTCTATAATGGAAAAAAATTGGCAATTTTTCTATAATAGAAAAAAATTGGCAATTTTTCTATAATAGAAAAAAATTGGCAATTTTTCTATAAAAGAAAAAAATTGTCGATTTTTCTATAAAAGAAAAAAAAATTGTCAATTTTTCTAGAAAAGAAAAAAAAAATTGTCAATTTTTCTATAAAAGAAAAAATATTGTCAATTTTTCTATAAAAGAAAAAATATTGTCAATTTTTCTATAAAAGAAAAAATATTGTCAATTTTTCTATAAAAGAAAAAAAATGAAAATTTTTCTATAAAAGAAAAAAATTGTCAATTTTTCTATAAAAGAAAAAAATTTTCAATTTTTCTAGAAAAGAAAAAAATTGTCAATTTGTCTATAATAGATTTTTTTTTTTTTCAAAGTTCCTATTATAGAAGACAATTGTCCAAGTTTCTATAAAAGAAAAAAATTGTCCAAGTTCCTATAAAAAAAAAATTGTCCAAGTTTCTATAAAAGAAAAATTTTTTTTCCAAGTTTCTATAAGAGAAAAAAATTTCACTTTTTCTATAAAAGACATAAATTTAAAAAACTTCTTAAAGTTTCTACAATAGAATTTTGCAGAATCAAGTTTCTAAAAAAAATTTACAAGTTTTCTATAAAAGAAAAAATATAGAATATAGAAAAATATAAAGGAAAAATTATCAAATTTTTCTATAAAGAAAAAATTAACAAATTTTAAAGAAAAAATTACCAATATTTTCTATAAAGAAAAAAATTACCAAATTTTTCTGTAAAGAAAAAATTGTCCATTTTTCTGTAAAGAAAATCTTTTCTCCAAAAAAGAAAGAAAAATTGACAATATTTTGTATAAAAAATAAAAGTTTCAAAATTGTCTCATAAAAAAAAAACAAATTTTTCAATAGAAAATTGAAAAAATTTTCTATAAAAAGAACCAATTTGATCAGTTTTTCTACAAAAAAGAGAAAAATTTGCAATTTTTCTATAAATAAAGAAATATTTACATATTTTTCTAAAAAATTTCTCTAAAAATATTTGCCAAAATCCACCGAAATCTTTGAACAATTTTGGAAATACCAAGAAAATGTTTTTCTTATGAAATGTCTCCCCCTCCTGTTGACGTTACACAAAATAAATGCCTCCTGTCATTTGGGCAAAAACAAAAACAGCAAACAATGAAAATGCCTTTGAAGGAAAATAAGAAATCTGAAAATGTTTTAAGGGCATAATTGAGCCAAAAAGTGTCTGGCTCATCATCAGCACCATCGGTGTTGTAGTCATTATTACCTTTCAAGAAATTTTAATATAATTTTCTGGCAGCAGTCAAAAAAGAAATTAGCAAAACACCAACAAACAAGCGTAGGAACACAAGAAAAATATGGGTAAGAACAGCAAAGGTAAACAAAGCTGATTTTTATGGAGGCAAGGAGAAAACCAACAAACAGCGTGCGTTGGAACGATTTTATGAAAAACAGGATTATTCATAAAGAATGCCTCAAGGTATGCAGTGGTTTGAGTGGCTTGGCATCCCCACGAAGTATGCCGCTTTCAGCAAACAAATAAACGCGAGTGCCTGAAGCACAATGACATTAAGAAAACACGAGCTGTTTTATTAGCCCCCGAACCATAAACATCAGCCAGGCCATTATCATTATCATCACCATCATCAGTAATATTTGTGGAAATTTTGGGTATAATAATTATTATATTGAAATTAGATGCGGTATATACGTGTTATTTTTTTTTATAGACCATGTAGAAATACTGTTTGTTATTCAACAAAAATATAATTCATTCTTAAATTAAAATAAATCATTTCGTGTTGTTTCATTCCCCGATAACATCATATTTTATTTATAAAATAACCAAATATTTGCTCAACATTCCTATTAGAATTTAAAAAAAAAATATTACCGTAATTTCAAAACATTCTCAAATAGACTAAAACCTATCCTTTCACATACACATATATAAACCAAATCTTATAGTCAGACTTACGAATGCACATTGGCCTGTGTGTGTTTTTATCTCATGAATATGTGTTGATATATTTGCTTTAGCCTCTTGCAGTGTTTAAGGTACACTGACAGCAACTTCTAACAAATACACACATATACAAACACAGACACAGAACGTTCACACATATGTTGATGTGTTGGCCGTAGGAATACTCTCAATGTTTAAGTGTGTGGTAGTTTTGCTAAAACAAAACAAACTCAGACCAGCTTTATTATTTACACGATGACGGTGGTACGACTGTGTCTGTGAATGTTTGTCTATTACAAACACACTTACGGATTTACACATACTCAGTGCTGTGGGAAAGACTCGCTTATATGTTGGCATATGTTGAAAGGCTTAGAAACGTCCTTTACCTGTTTCTGTCAGATATTCGTCATCGGGCCATTCCATAACCATAGAGTCATCAGAAAATAAAAATGTGATATAAGTGAACTGGCATGCAAAGTTCTAGGAGTCTTTGTCGGAATCTCTTACTACCAAGAAGAGTTTCCCTGTAAAATATACAAAAATCACTCAACAGCCAAGAATTTAAAAACGAATTAAATTTCTTATTCGATAAAAGACAGAATACTTAAGAATCACCACAATATGTTCAATGGAATTAATGGATAGTGACAGCAACTTCATGGATGATGTGGTGAAGTCGTTATGTTACACAGCTCCCGCCTAACTCTGGCGTCCATCCAATAAGCAACAGGAATTCATCACCCATCCAAAACGAAAAAAACAACACAAATTACTGAAGAAACTTCATCACTGACTAAATCCTGAGCAGACGATGAAATGTCAGGAGAGGGAGATCCGTATTTACAGAACAACATTTCTTGATAATATCTCACAAAGGAGTGGGAGAAAATCCAAATCACCCTGTCCTTCAGTGCTGGACGAAATGTCCTGGTGTTATTTCTTCAAAGTAGCACATCAAACTGCTTTGTAATGTATTTTTTTTGTTAATGATTTAAGTACTTAAACTGACAAAGGAGATGTTCCCCTCCCTATTTCGTTTCCGAAGACTCGTGGCATTTTTTTTTCTAACAAAAAAAACTTCTTCTTGATAAAGATTTTGTTTTGCTTTTAAACATAAGCCAAGTGGTCGGTGTTGTTGTGGTCGATCTGTCCTGCCGGGGAAATCATAAATGGATTTTTAATGTTTTTGTTATACAGATTACGGCAGAATTATGAGGAAAATAGGATTAGTAAACATTTAGCAGGAAGAATGTTTTGATTTTTCATTTTCCTTTCAAGGCTCTGAGTGTGTTTGTGTTGTAAATATTTAAGTACTGAAGTGGTCCCGAAAAAGATAAAAGAAGTAGGCGGGAGAGAGGAAGGAGGGTTGTAAGGAGAAATGTCCATTCATAAAAAAAAATAGCTTACAAATGTTTTCATATATAAAAATAGAAAATAATTCATATTCAGGTAGAATACAAAGATATTAGAAAAAAAAAATATATGAATCTATTTATTAATTACAATACAAAGTAAATTTATATTCTAATTTGGGGTGCCAGGATAAACCTGGTGTCACAGACCATACGGCCAGATTTGCAGGGAATACGAAACAAGAAACTATGAACATAAGAAAATGTAAAAAAAAGAAAATATGAAAATTTCAAAATATTAAAAACAGAAAATATAAGAATTTGAAAACATAAAATAAGGAAATAGGGAAATATAAAAAAAATATGAAATAACACAAATTAAAAATAAAGAGAAAATGTGAAAAGATAAAAGAAGAAAAAATAAAAAAAAAGATATGGAAATATAAAAAAAAGAAAATGTGAAAATATAAAAGAAGGAAATATGAAAATATACAAAAAAAAATGTGAATATATAAAATATGAAAATATAAAAAAAGAAAATATGAAAATATTAAAAAAGAAGATATGAAAATATTAAAAAAGAAGATATGAAAATATAAAATATAAAAAAAGAAAATATGAAATAATAAAATTTAGAAAAAAGAAAATGTGAAAAGATAAAAAATATGGAAATATAAAAAAAAGAAAATGTGAAAATATAAAATATGATAATATAAAAAAAGAAAATATGAAAAGAAGAAATGAAAATAGGAAAATAGGAAAATATAAAAAAAGAAAATATGAAAATATATATAAAAAAACAAAATATAAAGGAGAGAAAATGTGAAAATAAGAAAAATATGAAAATATAAAACAACAAAATATCAAAAGAGAAAATATAAAAATATAAAAGGAAGAAAATATATAAAAAAAATATGAAAATATAAAGAAGAGAAAACGTTAAAATATAAAATAAGGAAATAGGAAAAATAAAAAAGAAAATGTGAAAATAAATGAACAAAAAAATATAGAAAAATGTGAAAATATAAAAAGAAAGAATATGGAAATATAAAGCAAAGAAAATATAAAAGAAGAAAATATAAAAAAAAAAATATGCAAATATAAAAAAATGAAAATGTGGAAATAAAAAATATGAAAATATAAAAAAAGGAAAATATGGAAATGTGATTTATGTGGATTAACGGAATGTAGCCCGCAATTACGTCTATTACTATGCAGATTTTCCTTTCCACCTTCATTCAATTTGTCTGTTTCGTTAGAACCAAACCTATCATCCGCCTCTCTACTGGCGTTAGCTAAGCGTGAACCTTGTAGCCCTCATCGTTAATCGAAATGGCATTTCCATGAGAATTTTCAAAGAAAATTGACTTCAGTTTATTTGTCTGTTTCATTAGAACCAAACCTATCATCGCCTCTCTACTGGCGTTAGCTAAGCGTGAACCTTGTAGCCCTCATCGTTAATCGAAATGGCATTTCCATGAGGATTTTCAAAGGAAATTAACCAATAATGCCAACCGCTCCAAAATCCACAAACTAGGTGCAAACAGCCGGTATGTAACCTTTAGTTTTTGCGCTAGATTTATTGGTATATTTTCTTGTGAAGGGACTTAAACTAAATAATTGTTTTCTCTAACGAGAGTCTGTCTGTCGGTTTTATTATTGTCTCCTTCTATTATGGTCCTCCTATTTAAAAAGAGTTGAATGTTTTCTCCGAACAGCAATGAAACTCAATTGTAATAATTTCTCCACAAACACTTCTACAACATCCCAACTATTCATAATTCCAACCTTCTGTGCTGGCCTTCTGTTCCTGTGATAAATGAAATTACGAAACTTTACAAAACTTGTTCATCACATTACAAGGTAATTTATTTAACTGGGGGAAAAAACAAATAAACAACATTTGTGGTACAAAAAATTCCCTAAACATTATTAAACTATTTTTTTAAATTATATAAAATACTAAACTACAATTTTGAGGAACATTCCCAGGATAAGGGGTTGAAAGACAACAGCATTCTATTATTTGAAAATTATATAAAATTAAACAGTGAAGGGTAGAGTAGGAAACGCCAACATTTGCATGCTATTCCATAGCCAAGGATAAAAAAAAACTCCAGGTAAGCTCTTAGAAAAATAGAGAAAATAACCAGAAATTTTCTAAAGGTTAATATTTCTAATAAGTTTATTAAATTCTGAAAAACACTACAAGTCATAAGTTTGTATTACTTTTCCCCAAACAAGCAACTCCTTTACCTCGTCCTTGATGTGGATTTTTTTTTTGGAAGATACCAACGAATAACCTTTATGGGTTATTGATGGCTTTTCAGGGTCATCGATCATTTCGGCTGGGATACTCTGACAAAATACTCAATGGCAAAAGGCCAATAGAAATATAAATTTATTCAAAAGGTAAGAAATGCCAATAGAGATAGAGAGGCTACAAAATGACAAAATTTCACATATTTTGTCTGCTATGGTTGGGCTTAAGTAAATAAATTCAGATATATACCGGAACATTAATATAAACAACAGCCGAAAGAGATATTTGAATTTGTTAGTAGAGGAAAGAAAAGAAAAGGAAGTGAAGTGAAGCACCAACAGACAGTAGGTACGGGGAAAGGACCGACAGAAAACGACATTCGGTCAGAGAATAGAAGACATACGACTTAACGGACGTCCAAAAATGACAATCGGGCAAAAGAAACAGTTTCGAGACATGAGCAGGCCGGAAGTTGGCTGAAAGGACAAGGGACATGGGAACAAACAAACTGTGGGTGGGCTGGCAGAAAAAGTTGTGAAGGCTGACCAACTGTGGACACACACACACATATAAAGCCATAGTGTGTGTCATCCAAAAAGGATTTTGTGTTAAAATTAATAAAACTGAGAACATGTAATTCTCACAAAGCCTGTGCCCGTTTCCCCCACCTCCCCCACTAATAATTAATGACAGCCTTATAAAATATGTAGGGACTGAAAGGTTATACACAAAAATGCATGACTATTAAATTATCACGATTTACGATTACGAGATCTTCTCATGTTTCAACATATGTTTTCCATCTGCCCATTTCCAAGAAAAGTTATAATCATGCGGACATAGGGCACGTTTTTTTTTTTTTGGGCAAATTGATTAAATGGAAAAGGGATTATGTTACTGGTGAATTTATGAGGCAAAGGGATTAGTTATGGAGCTCACGCATGAAGATATGGCAACATGGAGAACAATTAATAAAATTAAGGGTAAATGGTAAAATCAACAGGTAAGGAGAGTTGCAAAGATAACCCAACACAACTCTGAAGGTTTTGTTTTGTTTTGGACATCCAAGTGGACCTTTTCATATACAAAAAATATACAATTTTTTTTGTAACCACTTTTTTCCATTTTTTTTAAATACAATTCTTTTTGGGCGTAAATTGTCATAATTGTCTCAATTAAATTAAAAAAATATATAATTTTTCAATATTTTCATACAAGCATTGGACTAAAAAAGTACAGTTTGAGAAATATTAAGAAAGTTGAGACGGAAAACATTTTTTTTGTCGACAAAAAAAAATTATAAAAAATCGCAAAAAGTGTTAATTTTCAAAAGTTTAGCATAAAGCCAGATATTTCACAATCAAAATGACGTACAGGTCATTATAAAAAAATTTTTTTTCCTAAATTTTTCTGTTGGGAAATATCCATAAAATAATTCGAAAATTACATTATAAACAATTTTTTTTTCCTAAATTTTTCTGTTGGAAATATTCATAAAAAAATTCGAAAACTACAAAAAGTGTCCCTTATTAATAGTTTGTTTATAACTCAAAAACTACTTGTCGGATTTAAATTTTAAAAAATGTATCACACAATTATTTTAAATATTTGCCTTTTGTGCCTTTGAATGTGAATTGCAGTTTCAGACTTATCAATAAATTTAAGTCAAAAAATTTCATCTCGTACATTTTTTTGTTAAGAATTTTTTTTTTTAAAAATAGCAAATGACCAATATTGTATGTTCTTAGAAGTTCATCAGAAAGCCACATATCTAACAATTAAAAAGAGGTTAAGATTATGAAAATCGATGGAGAATTTTTAGAGTTATAAACTAAATTATGACAAAAAAATTTTCATGGGAAAAATTCATAAAAATAGAAAAGTCAGGTATAAATTATTAAAATCTATGGACAATTGTAGCTTTTATACACAATTTAGGGAAGGAACGTTTTTTTTAAATAAAATTTTTTGACACATAAATTACTCGATTTGGCTGAAATAAGATTCAAAAAAATGATTTTTTCAATCTTTGCCTTCGGTGACTCTTGATCTGAATTATAGTTTCAGAGTTATAACAATTTTAAATCGATTTTTTTTTACATTTTTAATTGAGAAAAATTCACAAAAAATTCCAATTTTGTTTTATTGTGGCATAAATTCATAAAAAATGACAAACATTTTCAGAAGTTTTACATAAAGCTACATATCATTCAATCAATTGATTGAACAAATTTAGTGATACGTTTTTTAAAATTTAATTGAGCTAAAGCCGACATTTCTTTTTCGAGTTAATACAATTATATATACTTTTTTAAAAAAAAAAAATATCCATAGATGGGGTATTTCTGTATCTGAATAATATGGTCAGAGTAATAAACAATTTCAAAATGATTTTTTTTTAAATTTTTTTATTGAGAAAATTCTTAAAAAATCGATAATGACAAAAATTTTAAATTTTCAGAAGTTTATCATAAAGCTACATATCTCACAATTAAAATAAGTTATGGATTAGTCAAATCGATGGAGAAATTTCGCTTTAATGCACAATTTAGTGAAGGTCTCCCTTTGGAATTTCCCACACAAATTTGAGACAATTTTGTGGTAAATTTTCTACAATTAATTTCAGAGCAATCGGACAAGTGGCTTTCGAGTTTTTTTGCCTAAAAAAATTTTTGAAAAAAACTGAGCATTTGTGCTTTCAGACGACCTCAGTACATCAGAATTGTAAAGTGTTTATTTCTTACATATTTATTTGTTGCATAGTGTAATCAACTTATTGTACAAGTATTGCTTTGATAAAAAAAAAATCGGATCTTCTTCTAAGGCCTAGGGCCCTTTCTCCAAAAAGTCAATGTGGTTGGGATGAAAATCATTCAAACGCCGATTGATTTGCCTGCTAGCTTCTTTGTCTCCAGATAAAGAGAGGCCGAGTCACTCCTTGTGCATTTAATTGTTCCCGAGAAAGATTAGATGAAAATTATTTTGCTGAATCGTATGCAAGTATTTGTTTGGGTTGGCCCGATAACTTCTTTGGCCACAGACACAAAAGTAAATTTTGTCTTCTAATGAAATATTTTTTTCTTTGGTATTAATTACTATTTACTTTGTTGGTTTTTGCCATGTCTCTTATTTAAACAGTCCTTTCATTAAAGAAAATGAAATTTTAAACAAATAAACTAAATTTGATTTGAGAGCCTGAAGCGATGCTGTGATTTCAAGGGGGGGGACGATGAGAGGACAACCAGAAAACAAATATCAGTTTCATTGGGAGGACAACATTGTAAGTGAAATGGGAGAACAGGTTGTGTCCTGCAGGCCATGTAACTCACCAAAGGAGATGACAGGTCAATGGGGACACAATGCTGACACAAACAATTATGACAACAATATTTGCCTTAAGGACAAATCAGGGCTGTGCTCATGACCCGTATACTCCAAGGATAACAACATCATATGTCTTTCATTAAATAAATGAAACATTCAGGAGATTCACAGTGAATAAAAGCAATTTAGCCCAAGGAATTTCTAGAATTTTTCAAAAATTCAACTGATTTTGATGGACAATGACTAAAAGATGAGATTTTAAAATTTATTAAATCTATTAATAAAATTCTTTATAATTTTTGTCATGGTTTCATTAAGCAACTCCTGATTTTTCACTTAATTACTTTTGAAGGCGAAGCTATTGTTTCCACCTCCCATTGATAAGGACATGGTGGCCATACAGACGAGTAATGCAGCCTTTCAAAGGTTTCTTAATAATCCTGTAATTAGTTAATTACCTTTTGCAGGGAATTTTAAGTTTTAATCTTAAATCGCCTGTTTAACATTTGCAGGCAAATGGAGCTGTTTCCTGAAAGGTGGTGGGGGGGGGGGTCATAATTCATGTAAGGAGAGAAATAATTAAATTTCCCAAACAGCAGGATTCGATGAATTGGCTTCGTAATGCATAGTGACGCCGTTGTAGACAACACTTTGGTTGCTAAACAAAGGCATCAGGACAAAAACAGTCAAATGGCCAAACAACAAGGACAGCTGCTATGACGGGCGATGCTGTTGGTCAGGCCTGACAGGCAAATCAATCGATGAGTCAATAACCCACACAGACACAGAGACATGCAGGCCAGTAAAGAAAAGAGAGTTGGAGATAAACACACAAAACAAAGGGACCATACATTTGTAAAGACAGACACAGGACATTCTCTGCCGCCCACCCTTTCCCCTCTACAAACCGTATTAAAGAGAACACACCCGTTGCCGGGATGGTTTATTCGATTTCCGTTTCCTGCCCAGGACTTTGATTCTACTATACGTAGAGCAAAAGGGGATTGAAGTGAGACCAGCTCCAGATTCAATAGAATGACACGACTATTTGGCTGGTGAAGGGAAGATAACGACGGACTCTGCTCCTGCTCTGGTTGACCTGGTGATGTGCGCTGCTGATATATTTTACAAATCATTAGTGGGTAATCAGAGATACAAATTATTATTGTTGAATTTTGCCTGGTAATTTAAGATGCTAACAGGATGTGCTGTTACAACGAAACAGTGTGTGTGTGTGTCTACACACATACACATACATAGTTATGGAGCATAATTTATACACCTTGTCCGTGGCTTTGCAGAGGAATACATTAATTTTTCCTGTGTAAAGCCGAGAACATAACATTCTTGTTGTGCTGATGGCCCTGTCATAATTATCCCGAAAAGGCCAACAAAATTAATGGTCCTCCTTAGTTTCGTGTTGTTTTTTATTCGGGATGCTTTTGATTATGGAAATGTCGATGATGTGGCTGAAATTTTCGCTGCCAATTATGTTTGATTTGCAAAGATATCATTAGTTCATGACTGGGCTATTGCAGGTTTTTCTTTTCTTATTCACAAAACATCCAGAGAGCTGAAAGAATACACCAGGCATTTTTTTGGGCTGGAAATATTTATTTATTTTTATTAAATTTACAGATTTTAATCTTGTAATCGTAACTGAATTTCTATTCAATTCCAGAATTCAATAAGTGTTGCATTTTTCTTCCTCTTCTTATAGAATCTCAGTTCAATAGCCTTACTGAGGGAAATGAAAGAATACAATTGAAGCTGTGGCAAAAACATGGTGGTTATGTGAAAAGACAACAATTTCCGAAAACTTGTCGCACGGCTTAACAACAAAATCATATTCCATCCATGGTCTTAAAGCAGCTCAGGGGTTTTTTTGTTTGTTGAAAAACCTGAGAAAATTCCGACAAAAATTTATTTCAGCAAAATCGAAAAAAAAATTGGCCTGAGAACGTCAAGCCCTTTGGGGAATTTAAACACATTAAAAGAAATGTAATTCTTAATTTTTACAAATTTATTTCAGCAAAATCGAAAAAAAATGAAGAAAAATTTTCCTGAGAAAGTCGAGACCTTTGGGGTTTTTACTGCAATGACATAGTTCTTTCAGCCTAACTTGACATTTGTCCACCCCCCAAGATTGGCTGTTGTACAGTGTAATCAGCTATATTACAGGCTTATAAGGACGCCAAGGTAAGCAAACCCGTTTATTTTACCCAGATATAAAGACTTTTGGGGGTGTTTGTGACATTTCACCGATAGATTCCCATTGGGCTCAACACGACCTATAAGAAAAATTATATTCTACCTTCATTCTTTTTTTGTAGCACAGTGTTATGGAAAATGTGAAGGCAAATGATAATGATCATCTTCAGTATTTAGCCCATAACTTTTACAATTATTGAGATCTCAAACAGATAATTACTGTTTAGGATTTTTCTGCGTAATGCTGAATTATGATTTTTTTATATTAAAAAAAATTAAAACAAAAATTTAAAAAAAAAAATTTAAAAAAAAAATTAGAAAAAAAAAATTTAAAAAAATTTAAAAGAAAAATTAAAAAATAAATTGAAAATAAATTGAAAAAAATTTTAAAAAATATATGGAAAATAATAAAATGTCCTGGCTCGTTATGTTAACTTTTATATATGTGACACAAATTTCGTAAAAGTTATGCAGAATTATGTAATTTTTTTAAAAACAAAAATCAGAGACATCAATTGTTTTTCTTTTTTTAAAAATTATAAATTTTATAAAAATGTGAAATTAATAAAATTGCCTAGCTCGTTAAGTTTTCTTTCATATGATACAAGTTCTGTAAAAATCGGTCAACCCCTGCCCGACCAGTAAAGTTGTTTCTAAAGGCCTTTAATAATGTTTCGCTTATTTTATATTTTTTAAGCATTAAAAAAAAAATTTCAAAACAAATTTAAAAGAAATAACTTTCTGAATCAGTTAGAATAGTTCCAACTCTTTCGAAAGTTAACGTGCACACCAGCAGGACAGCAGACGTACAGACGGACGGACAGACGCACATGGCTCAAACGATTCAGAAAGTCATGAATCGAATTTGGTTCAAAGACATCTAGGGTATAATGTGGATATTTCTATGTGTTACACTTTTGAGCCGTATCAAATGATATATACCCTCCTACCCGTAGGGTGAGGGTATAAAAATTGCCTAAATTGTTCTAAAAAATCTTGGACGCAAAATTAGAATATAAACTTAATTTGTATTGTAATTAATAATAAATAAATATTTTTCTTTTTTACTTTCAGATCGGTTAATTTTATTTCCATGTCCATGCATTTGTTTGAAAATTGCTTTCTACCGTCTCAGCTACGGTACACTGTTTCCAAAACGTGTGAACTTTGTCGTAGTTTTTCCGAGAAATTTAATAAAGCCTATATTGATTAATTTTTTTGCACGTTGATACGTTGCCTTTCCCCTCAAACAACCACTGGCAACATGAAATGAACTGAAGTATTCTCTACACCTGGAGTGGAAGTGAAAAATTAATTAAACTTCCATTATGGAAGAAGAAAAAAATAAAATATATTATTAAACACATTCTCTTTCGGTAACCGGGGCTGCCAATGGTGCGTATGAGTTACACGATATTAATTTGTAAAGCGTCTCTTTACACGATCAAAATGCATGAACAGCGGGAAGTACAATGGGTAACAAAAACAAGTCGTAGTAAATAATTACTGTACAATTTGTAGGTACTGTAAAAGATTATGCATTTATTATGAGAATGATCGACATTTTGGTTTTCTGTAGCTAGGATTTTACCCAAAAAAAATGTTTCTTTTGAAATTTAAGATTTTTGAGATTTAATGATTATTGGCGTATTAAATATTCTAACCCTTTCACCATAACTTAAAAAGGTTATTTTCAATACGATATTTTTCATTTGCCTTAAACATCAGAAACAAATGTCCTTTTTCTAGGTATTAAAAATTTAACAGCAAATGAGCTTAAGCTCCCTTAAGGGCCCTTAACAAAGTTGTTTCCCGTTTTTTTTCTAGAACAAAAATTGCCAACACCACAAATTGGCCAATTCAAAGTAACTTTCCTTCAAATGCAGAAAAATTCTCTATTTTCGAGTTATTTTGGCAACCAATTCACAAATGCCTGTAACTGCTGCATAAATACTTGGATGAAATGCTTGATGACAAACGAAATGAACAGTTAAAATGCTATTACATTAATTGAATGTCATTTACAGAAGCAATAATACGGCCACAGCAAAGCAGAGATAACAAGAGTAATAGAGACCGGAGGACGATGAGACCTGCAAACTGCTAGTCATTGGTGAGTGGTAGACAGAATGTCACAGAATTAAACTCAGCTGGGGCTGGCAGTGTCTGAGGGCCAGAGGAAGACATCACTGGTCTGTTGCACAAACTGACAACTTGTCTGTATTCGGAGTGGAAGCAATTATTTTAAGGACATCGATGAGACATGAGAAATCCACGTTATACTCGCATGTTAGACAGACAACAGAAAAAAAATGATTAAATTATCCGAATAAGTGAAACAAAAGTGAACAATTTAGTGAGTTCACTTTGATGGACACTTCACACGTAGAGAAATAGACAAGCCGGACAATAGAACAAAGTGGGAGGCTTTCAAAAACAAAACTCACCGCTTATAAATTTAAAACTTTAACACTACACAGAAAAAACATATTTTTGAAATCAATTACGAAGTTTGTATGGAATTCGTCAATTCAATTACTTTTTTAATTGATTTTCTTGCAATTACAAAAGTTGTGAATTCAATTACTCAAATTTTAAATAAGTAATTGCATTTTTTACTATTTTTTACATGGATTTCGCCAAGAATTTCTAAGTTCAATTACAACATTAATTGATTTCCAAGCTTAATTTCAATTACGACAGTAATTGAACATTTTTGGCCCGTATTTTTTTCTGTGTACAGGAAGGAGAACAAATTAAAAGAATTGATGGTTGCCGTTCAATATTAATTCGTTCTCTACGAATTAATATTAATCATACGTCAATTATCCTATCGACTGACATGGAAATATTGATCAGCAGAAGTTGAGAAAAAAAATGTTCACAATATTTATTTTAAAAAGCACAGCGATCTATTTTTCTATTATTTTCCAAGTCGAAACAAGCACCACAACTGAGTTCATGGGACATCACAAAAATACTCTGTACGGGGAAGTACTGAGATGAGGATTGCTGCAACCACTCCGACATGTGTTGTTTGCTACGAGCCAATAACTGAATATCATAATGAATGAATTGAAGTAAACAAAATGCTGCTGATAAAGGAATGTGTGTGGTGGAGGATAGGGGAATATTGAATAGTGAAATATATTGAATGCTATCCTGTGTGTGTTTTCATATTGTTTGCGAAATGAAAAACATTTCAGAATATTTTTACTCAGGTTCATTGGAAAACATTCACACTTTATTCTCGAATCTTCGCTAAACAAAAAATGTATTCATGAATCCTTTGGATAAACTTCTGTTGATGCCCCATAAAAAGTTATTGCCTTTAAACAAAGTCCCATCAAAAATTCTGCAATATGCACAAGCTGCAATAGTTGCTAGCGCAACTACTGGACCCACAACAATGCCTTGAGGAATTTCAAATGATAGTCATGTATTTGTGGCTGGAGTGGGGGACAGATTTTGTATGTGGACAAACATAAACTGCAAGGGAACTAACAAAAACATCGAATTTATAGTTGTTTTCTAGTTGTAGTTGAGAATTGAAAAACAGGACAAGATGGGAAAACATGGAAAACCCAGGGACAACAAAAAATACCTCCAGATATTACAACAAACTTTTATTTTATTTGTACAAATCCTTTGGTTTGTCTCTACACAGAAAAAATTCAGAATCGATTTCAATCACGATATTCGTATATTTGATTACTTTCTTCTTTAGTTTTCCTGCTATGAAGAAATTCGTAGTATCAATCACGAAAATTGTAGTTTGAATGATTGAAAAAAATCCAATGAAAAAAATTGTATATTTGATCACAAAAATGATTGATTTTTTTTTATAAAATTCAATGAAAAAAATTGTTCATTTGATCACAACTTTAATTGATTTATTTCGAAAAAAAAACTGATTACTTTAATTGTAAATGTGATTACAAATTTAATTGAAATTCTCAAAAAAAACTGATTAACAAAATTGTTGATTTGATGAAAAGTGTGATTTCCTCCAATAAATGTCGAATTCTTCATTAGTAATATAAGGGTTCCTAAGGCATTGCATGGCGGAGATTACATCTTCTTCTGACGCTATTAAAATAACAATAGTTTATTAGAGATCAAATCACATTAACACACTTTTAACTTACGGTGATGAAAATATTCAGTTTCGATAGAATTTTCTTTTGTTCCCAATACTCCGCGGTGCAGTCTTTTTAAATTTGAAATTTTATTGTAAAGTTTTCCTCTTTTACCACTACTATTATAAAATTCCTGAAAATAGTTTTTGGCACGTGAATAGGTTCGGTTATTTTTATTTATTTTCATAAATACTTACCACTTTTTCAGTTGGAAATATTGAACATATTTCCTTTTCTATTTCATAACAGTCAGAAACTGAGCATATTAGTTCGCGGTCCTCTATATATTTAGCGATTGTGTTCACCAGCACATTTCGCTGTTCTTCGTGAAGAATTTTCTTTTCCGAATAATATTTTAGGATCATTTTTCCGCTGCTACTATCTTTAAGCATATCTATTGTTGACAAAATTGGGGTTTTAAAAGATGTTATTTTTTTTTCGCCGATGTCAGCTGTCGAATAAGTGGATTTTTCGTGTTTTGTTTGTAATTTTTCTGTGCTTTTAGTATAAGATTTCCATTCTTCTAGCTTTTGCTCAAAAATTGCTTGGTCTCCAACGCGTAAAGTGCTGAACAAGTTATTTATATGGTGCAGTTTCAAAATTTTAAGTACATCAACTGTGATATTTTGTTCTAAAAAAAAACTTTTATTAAAATTTGACATATTTAACAGTACAGAAATTGTATGTGTAAAAATTCCTTATTAATTTTGTCATCTTTACTTACTTACTCCGAATTGTAATCCACTTGTATTAAAATGATTTACCACGAATTTTAATACACTTGTATTAAAACGTTTTTTTATTTCACTGCCGGCGCACTTATGTGGTCTCAATGACGAACGAAGATAAACTGCCACAAATCAAAGCAAACCAATTTTTTGTTTGTCCGTCCGCACAACTTCTTTTTTTTTTCATCGATGAGAAACTTTGTTTTTGCATTTATATACTCTCATAATAACTACTCACACTACACCGTTAGCGGAGTGTTGCACACTACAACAGAAATAAAAAAATCGCATTACTAAAAAATCGCGTGCACAGTTGTTAGAACTTTGTATCTTTTGAAAAGAGATAAACACAGTACTTTTTACATTCTTAAACGAAAAATCTATACTCAAAACCATTTCAGTTAGCATTCAAAAACGATGAAATCCATTAATTAATAAGAATTACTTAATTTCAAATGTGATTGATGTTCAACATCTAACTGTCGGTTTTGCGATTTTTCTTTTTGGTAGATTGATAACACTTATCGTTGTACTGCGCTGAAAACATTTGGAACAAAAGAAGATCAAAAAGTTTACGAAAAAAACCAATTAAAATTTTCATTGATCCAATTATTTTTTTCATCAGTTTTGTTAAATTTTTCTATGAAAACAGTGATTGAAATTTTAGGGGCAAAAATTTTTTCTGTGTACAAATCCTTTTGTTTTTGCAAAATTTGTGGGGGAAAGGTATAATAATTTTGGAATTAGAGATATTCTCTATAAAGAAAAATTCCAAAGCGAGAAATTTTCTAGAATAGAAAAATACCGAAGCGAGAAATTTTCTAGAATAGAAAAATTCCAAAGCGAGAAATTTTCTAGAATAGAAAAATTCCAAAGCGAGAAATTTTCTAGAATAGAAAAATTCCAAAGCGAGAAATTTTCCAGAATAGAAAAATTTGTATACAGAAAATTTTACATAGCGAAAAATTTTCTATACCGAAAATTTTACATAGCGAAAAATTTTCTATACCGAAAATTTTACATAGCGAAAAATTTTCTATACCGAAAATTTTACATAGCGAAAAATTTTCTATACCGAAAATTTTACATAGCGAAAAATTTTCTATACCGAAAATTTTACATAGCGAAAAATTTTCTATACCGAAAATTTTACAAAGCGAAAAATTTTCTATACCGAAAATTTTACATAGCGAAAAATTTTCTATACAGAAAATTTTACATAGCGAAAAATTTTCTATACAGAAAATTTTACATAGCGAAAAATTTTCTATACAGAAAATTTTACATAGCGAAAAATTTTCTATACAGAAAATTTTACATAGCGAAAAATTTTCTATACCGAAAATTGTGCATAGCGAAAAATTTTCTATACAGAAAATTTTACATAGCGAAAAATTTTCTATACAGAAAATTTTACATAGCGAAAAATTTTCTATACAGAAAATTTTACATAGCGGAAAATTTTCTATACAGAAAATTTTACATAGCGAAAAATTTCCTATACAGAAAATTTTACAATCGATAAATTTTCTATACAGAAAATTTTACATAGCGAAAAATTTTCTATACAGAAAATTTTACATAGCGAAACATTTTCTATACAGAAAATTTTACATAGCGAAAAATTTTCTATACAGAAAATTTTACATAGCGAAAAATTTTCTATACAGAAAATTTTACATAGCGAAAAATTTTCTATACAGAAAATTTTACATAGCGAAAAATTTTCTATACAGAAAATTTTACATAGCGAAAAATTTTCTATACAGAAAATTTTACATAGCGAAAAATTTTCTATACAGAAAATTTTACATAGCGAAAGATTTTCTATACAGAAAATTTTACATAGCGAAAGATTTTCTATACAGAAAATTTTACATAGCGAAAGATTTTCTATACAGAAAATTTTACATAGCAAAAAATTTTCTAGGAAAGACAATTTTACATAGCGAAAAATTTTCTATAATAGAAAATTTTACATAGCGAAAAATGTTCTATACAAAAAAATTCTCTATACAGAAAAATTTTCTATACAGAAAATTTTACATTCCAAAGAAAATTCGTCGGGCTACGATAAATTTTCTTTAAGAAAATTTGTTGGCCGTCTATAAAGAGAACATTTCCTCACAACATTTCCTGTTCTGGAATTCTACATTTTCCACCATCATCACTCGAACCTCATTCTGTACATTGTTCTTTATGTTTAATATCATATGTTTATGTTACTCTAGCATACGTTTTTACACAGATGCATACAATCGAATATTTATAACTCACCCTTCCACACATCCTCTTTATTTCCCACACACACACACACACACATATGCCAGCATTCAGTCTTCCAAATCAGTTTGCACATGGAAATGTGCTTAAGCCTTTTTGTGCTCTCTGTGTGTGAGTGCGTGTGAGAGTGTTATAATGGGTGAGCCTGCTGCCTGGTGGCTGGGTCCTGTTGCCTTGTGATTGTTCTTCGTTCTCCCTAACCATGTAAGCTGTTGATTGTGTTTAGCATAAATTTGCAACACATCTGAGTTTTTACTTTAACTGGTTTTTCTGTTGCCTCCTCTGACATTGGTGCTGTTATTGTATTTTGTCTTCCTTTTGTTTGTCCTGTAGTTTTATTTATTCTACGATGTTTTTTTTTTTGCATTTCGCCCCCTCACTCCATTATATACGATTTGCATATTTTCTATGATGTTTATGGGTGCAAAGTCATTTCCTAATCCTTTTGTATCATTTAAAGTTATTCCAGTGATTTTCTTTCAGCCCTCTCCTTCTCGCCAGTTTGTTGCCTTAGATTGAGTTATATTGTTCAGGGTATTATAGTTTCGACTTTTGCATGTCAGTGTATGCATATTTCTTGTTTGTTAGTTTATATCCTCCAGGATAAGTCCGAGAGGAAGAGGAAAATGACAATAAAAACAATTACACGTGATGGCATAAGTACACCCTTGGGTACGTGGCCTTCTGCGTGGCTGCGCTCTTTACTTTGGGAGTGTGCCGTTTACCATTCACTGCCTTCATTTTATTGAGTCCTTGTGTGTATGGGAGATAAAGTGTTTGAGGTCCTGGGATAAATATTTTAAAAATTAAGTGCAGAGAAAGAGTTGAGATATGTGAAGGACACTGTTTTCTTATTCAGCAGCACTTGCCATATTCGGATGCGTTGCTGCCAGTCCATAATTTTCTTTTCATAACGTGGGTTTTTCTTGCTTTTTTTTTTTGTTTCATAGATAATTCCATTTAATACCACTAAAATCGCATTTTCCAATTTTCCCTCCACAATTTAATTGCTTGTTTCTCATTGAAAAAAATTTTCAGTTGTGAGACAATTTTCTATAACCAAAATTTTTCAGTTTTGAGAAAATATTCTATAAAAAAATTTGCATTTCTAAGAAAATTTTCTATAATACAAATTTTCAGTTGTGAGAGAATTTTTTATAATAAAAATTTGCAGTTGCGAGAACAGTTTCTATAGGAAAATTTCCATTAGCGGAAAAAATTTGCATTAGCCTGTCGATTCTCTATCACTTTTCATCATTCGGCTTCTTTTCATCATGCAGTAAAAAATCTTATAATTCCTCTGTGGACAATCCTCCTTGCTTATTCATACGTTCGTCTGTCTGTTCTACTGATATTATTTCGAATACAAGTTTCGAGAAGGCCCTATATCATTACAGCCTCTCTGGTTTCAGGCTCCTCTATATTGCCGTCCTTTCCCATCCTTCTTCAATCAAATAAGTTTTTTTTAAAAATAATCCATAAAGAGTGTTCTTTTACTAACAGTCTGTCTCTCCTTTTATTTTTCCCATTTGCTGTAAATTCGATAAACACATGAAAAACATCATCGGGCCTATCTGCGTAGCCTTTTGGTTTAAACTTCTGTCTGTACATCATCAGTACAGACTTTTGAAATTCCTCTGCAGCCAACCCTCGCAGTCTCTGCTTCAATCAAATACTTTGATCCAAGTCAAACCCTCAGCCAAATCTCCCCTTCTGTCTGTCTGTCTGACCTTCTGCCCTATCGCTCTGGCCATAAATTTAGCTAAAAGCCCATAAAATTCCCGGTATTATAAAAGAAAACTGAAAACCTCAACCTCAATGTAAAGAGGGCCACAAGAATGAACGAATGAAAGACTGATGTAATAATGTTAAATAAATATTTCAAATACATAAATGTCTGTTTGATAATCTTTTGTTTGGCCACAAAGAAATCGTCAGAAAACAAAGCCAAAGGCGGCACAAAGAAACCGCACCGAACATCCACCACCAAAATTGGTCTGGCCAAAATGAAGACATTAGAAAGGAAGCAGTTCAGGTCAGGTAATAGAAATATCATGAACATAAATATAACTTAAACAAGCTTAAGATGTTTATTTAATGTAATAATAAGATTTAGTTTAAAAGAAGTGGGAGAAGAGTAATTAATGAACCGTGGCAGCCCTTCGGGTCATACCCATACTTCACAAAGTAATTGACCCTTTAATATGGACGGCCATTTCTTTCTGGACGTAAACCCTAAACGTTCAGAAAAATTATAAATACTTTTCTTAAAACAACATACGAAAAATTACTTCTATACTCCGCTCTAACCTATGCCAAAAGACATAAACGCCATTTTTGTGTTAAAAAAAAATAATAGAAAATTCGGTCTCTATATTTCTAGTGTTTGCGTTTAATTGCAGGAATTAAAAAAGCTGTCATCTCTATGAAATCCATATTTCACATCCTTAATGGATGATTATGTTATTAAAAAGAAATATATGTAAATCACTGACAAGGACATGTGGCGGAGAAAATCTGCCTCCTCTTCTCAACATAAGCTAACCTTATAAAATGCCAAAATTAGTTTTACAATTTTATTATTTTCAAAGAATTTAGGGAAATAAATGCAACAACATTTATTATATGAATGTCTTCATAAATTAAAACATTTTTTTTAATATTTTAATGTTAAAAATATTTTTTTAATATTTTAATTTTTAATATTTTAATTTTTAAAATATTTTTTGAATACTTTACTTTTTAAAATATTTTTTTAATATTTAAATTTTTAAAATATTTTTTTAATTTTTAATTTTTTTTTAAAAAGTTTTTTTATATATTTTATGTTTTAAAATTATAATTATTAAAATATTTTTTTAATGTTTTAATTTTAAAAATATTTTTTAAAGGTTTTAATTTTTTTTTTAATATTTTAGTTTTCAAAATATTTTTATTTTTAAAATACTTTTATTTTTAAAATATTTTTCTAATATTTTCAAATTTTTTAATTTTTAAAATATTTTTTTAATATTTTAATTTTTAGAATATTTTTTTAATATTTTAGTTTTTAAAATATTTTTTTTTATTTTAATTTTTAATTTTTTTTTTCTAATATTTCAATTTTTAAAATATCTTTCTAATATTTTAATTTTTTAAATATTTTTTTTAATATGTTTTCTTTTTAAAATATTTTATTAATATTTTCTGTTTTAAAATTATAATTTTTTAAATATTTTTTTAATATTTCAATTTTTTCTTTAATATGCTTTTTATATATTGTATGTTTTAAAATTATAATTTTTAAAATATTTTTTTAATACTTTAATTATTAAAATATTTTTTTTTAATGTTTTAATTTTAAAAATATTTTTTTAATGTTTAAAATTTTAGTTTTAAAAATATTTTTATTTTTGAAATATTTTAATTTTCAAAATATTTTTCTAATATTTTCAAACAAAAATTTTAATATTTTAATTTTTAGAATGTTTTTTTAATACTTTAATTTTTAAAATTTTTTTTTAATGTTTTAATTTTTTAAATATTTTTTTATTGTTTTAAATTTTTTTTTAATATTTTATTTTTTAAAATATATTAATTTTCAAAATATTTTTCTAATATTTTCATATTTTTTTATATTTTTATTTAAAAAAAAAAAAAATTTTAATATTTTAATTTTTAGAATATTTTTGTATCCATATTCCATATTTTTTTATATTTTTATTTTTAAAATTTGTTTTTAATATTTTAATTATCAGAACATTTTTTTTTTAATATTTTAATTTTTAGAATATTTTTTTAATGTTTTAATTTTTTTAATATTTTAATTTTTAAAATATTTTTCTAATATTTTAATTTTTAGAATAATTTTTTAAAATTTTAATTTTTAAAAAAAAATTTATAATATTTTCATTTTTAAAACATTTTTTTAGTATTTTAATTTTTAAAATATTTTTTTAGTTTTATAATTTTAAAATATTTTTTTTAATATAATAATTTTTAATTATTCTACTTTCATTTCATCCCTTTCTCATTCTTTTGTTATTTTTTAGAAATTTATTCAAATATTCTTCATAGTTTTTCTTAATATTTAAATTTATGACTTTTCCCCTTTTAACAAATTCAACTTTTGTAAGCGTTCATGTGCATGCGTTTATTTACTTCCACTCTTACTGGCTCTTCCATAGATTAGTGTTATTTTGCATGATTTTACTGAAAGTCTCTTTTACTGAAAGTCTCGCTGATTGAAATCTGTTTCCGGCAAAACTATGCTCTAATTACTTGACAGCTTAATTTCGAATGATGGCAAAATGTATGCTCTAGTAACTTGAATTTCTTGTACTTAAAATGCCTTCAGCTGGAGAATCCTTCTCCTCCACTTGCAAGTGCGAAATGCCAAAAACGAAGAGAGGTACCTTGATGAGTCTTATAAGGCACCACCTAAAAGTATGCTTCAGATGTTCAAGTGGGGGAATAGCTTTATATTATATTAATTGAAGTGAACCTGCATGGATGTTTGAAACCAAATGGTAAAGAATTATGTATGCAGGGCTCATGAATTGAAATTTGAATAAGGCACAGTGGCCGCAAACAGAAAATGCTTGCGGCCTACTGATTTAAAAAATCGGACACAAATCATGGCTGTGAGAAAAGTGACCCCATTGCCTAGTTTGGGGATGCATTCTGTGCTTTGGCTACCTAAGGCTTAACTTTAATCATAACATTTCTGTCAACTCGCTAGACCTACTGTTGTTGAGAATACACAAAATCAATAAAAAAAAAAATTACTTCTCTATTCAATGTATCCTTTCAGAGGGATTGACTTATTTTCAAATCACACAGAAAATCTTTATTCTGTGGGGTGCGGTGTGTGGGTGCTGAAATCCCCATAGAAAACAGTAATACCACAATATCTGTAGTTTGCTTGTATTTTTCTTTTGCTGGCCTTCATTCTCCCTTCGTTCCTACACGGAATGTTAAGGGAAATTAGTAAGAAAGTTCCTTCTCCCTCACATATCTGGCACATATGCCCTACGACATTTCAAGTTGTAAGAACACAAAGTATTGAAAGCCTATAAATATGCTATGATTTGAGAAATAACATGAAATCCTACAGACTCCCAATATCCAGGGATGTTTTTGGAAATTGGACACAATGAAAAGCGAACGTTTTTTTAAAATAGAACAAAATTGATTTGTGCTTTTATACTTTGAGACTACAGCCAGTTGGTATCACATTTGCTTCGTTCTCTTCTCAGCGTAGGGAAGTTTATCGTTTGTGGCATTAAACATTTTCCGCCAGCATTTCACCCAATGTATATGGATGGAATGGAGTGTTTTTGGGTGGATAAGCGTTTTATTGTAGAAATTGCAAAAGTGGTAAAGGAAAATCCACACTCTTTGCTTAGTTTACGTTTAGTTTTGGGAATATTTGTCTTTCCAAGCAGAGTTAAGAAATCTCTGGTTGTGTTCAAACAAATGTTGATGTGAAAACTGTATCGGAAATTGCTGTCGACAATTTCTGTGTATTGAATTGAATTCAATCTACGCAATTCAGATGGTCTTCTTGTCGGTTTAGATTTTGTTTTTCTGTTCGGCAAAATGTATTTACCAATGGACAGTTTGTCCTGGCAAAGTATTAGCATTATCTCAGTTTCGCATTCAAGGCTTGACGGAAAAATTGTATTTGAAATTTAGCAAAAATGGAATAAAAACTGAAAGAAATAGTTTATGAATGAAACTGAAGATTTCAATCAATGGAGAAATAAAACAAATTTAAAGAACACTATCCGGATTTGTAATAAAAAAGAGTCTTTCGATTGATTTCCATTCTTGTTGTTCGATTTGTCGGGCCCCAAAACATATCAGTTTTTTTTTGTTAGTTTCATTCTGTGTTAGAGACGAGTATTTGCTCATGTAATAGTTCAAGATTTTTCAGAATTTCTAAAGTCTCTTAAATGAATTGATTCCTCTATTTCTTTTGAATTAAACAATGACTTGGCATTTGTTAACACTTCTTACATATACTGCCCTGTTTCCATAAAACGAATTTGTTTGTTTCGTTTCAAATTGTCAAAACTACATGCCCAATAAAATGAATTTTCATTTTGGGATTGTGTTCCATATGTCGATAACTAAAAATTATGGGAACAGGCAGTTGGTCTTTAAAACAGAAGGGTCTTCCTCCTTAAAAACAAGTAATTTCTACCCTGAGATCTGATTTGTTTTTGTGATTTTTATTTATCGTTGCTAAGAAGTTGTAAATTTCATGACAAATTAAATGGAGACCAAAGGCTAATGGTTTTAATAACCATAATGGCAGACAACATTTTCCAGAATGTCCTTTTTCACTTTCAGCCAAGAGCATGTGAAGAAGACGACCAAAGGTACTGACGTTGGAATTTTTAATATCCGTAAACGTTGAAGTGAGCGTAACTTGTGTTATGATTTAAAAGAATTTCCTGATAACAAATGTTCTTTTTCACACACACACACCCATAAAAAAGAACCCTTTATTGGCGTGGGAAAGAATTTCAAATGCTTTGGTTGCCTATGGCGCCCGTTAATTTGCTTGAGAAAGTATTTGTTACTTAATTTTAAAAATCTTGTAAAAAATATTTTGAGAAAAATATTTTGTAAAAAAAAATTTTGAAAAAAAAAATTTGGTTGAAAAAAAAATTTTTGTGGAAAAAAAAATTTTTGTGGAAAAAAAAAATTTTGTTGAAAAAAAAATTTTTGTTGAAAAAAAAAAATTTTGTGGAAAAAAAAATTTGGAAAAAAAAAATTTCTTGAAAAAAAAAATTTCTTGAAAAAAAAAAATTTGGAAAAAAAAATATCGCAAAAAAAAAAATGTTGGTAAAAAAAAATTTGGGGAAAACACAATTTCTGTACAAAAAAAATATTATTTTTTTTATTATTATTATTTATAGAATTGTTATAGAATGCCTATTTAAATTCCTACGTACTGCGTGACAGAGTCAGTGAATCAGTGAATCAGGGAATCAGGGAATCAGTGTCGAGGGTAAATATATATTAAGATTATGTGGGCTACTGCAGATCCTTTCAGTCTAGCCATTAATTATTCCATGAGTGGGACTAAAAACAAACAGAGGCAAAACTAAAGGCATTACCATTAATGCACATTCATTCCTTTTCCAACAGCCTTCACTAAAACGCAAAAAATATATGTTACAACATATTATTGTACACAAACGTGACGTTTTTCAGTATGAAAGAGTTGTGTCCCAAACATATTATAATTGGATGCAAACATAATATGTTTAGGCACAAACACATATATAATGGGCCATCTCCAAATATATACATGATTGTATGCAATCATATTTTGAAAATATTTAAAATATAGGGCTGACTAATGTCGAAAATTGACCTCAAAATTGTTTTTTATTGAAATGAGAAGATTTTTGTTTGTTTGTTATCTTCCCTACGTATGTATTGAATTTATAGCCCCAGCCAGTATTCGTTAACTTTATCCCTTCCCTTAAACATTCCTTCACTACAGCTTCTCCACTTAGAAAACTGCCATACGTTGCTTGGAATATCCAAAAGTGGCAGGAGCCTAAAAGTAGACCACGAGTTGTATTCACTTGTTAAACAAATTAACCCTAAGGGTTATGCTCCACCACAATATGCCCACACCCGTTTGTCGGGGCTGCAATCATCACCTTCAGGGGCCTTGGCTCGTGGCAAAAACATCTCAGCAGTTTTTTGGACAATAGAGGGGGTCGTATTGTAAGAGTTTGAGGGAATTGAAAAATATATTTTTTTTTCAATTTCCCTTTTAGTTTTTAGCATTTCGTCTTTAACCCATTAATGCCAATATTTGTTCGATTTGTCCAACGTGTGGTGAATATGATTTGAGATGTGCCACAGATTTGCCTTTGTCAAATAATTTACTATTTCACTTGATAAACATCTATTGTACAATTAAACCCAAAAGTATTCTAGATGATTGACTCTAGAAAATATTTAACATTGTTTCTCTCATCTTAACTGGTCCCTCTTACTCTACAACCTGTTTTTGATCCAGTCACTGGCTTAAAAAACTATTAACAAGCCCGGCGGTTCTTTCTCCAGTTCGTGCCACCCAGGCTTTGCATGACTTCTACCACCCACGTCCAGGGAAGCATAGATGCCTGTATGTGCTTGGATGGACATGCCACACATTCGATCACATCTAATGTCTCAAATATTTACAGCCTTCCTCTCCATTACACAATATGTTGTACACTGACGCACATTCAATGAACTTTAAACGGGAATTTGATTTAAATAAAAAAAAAACGTATTATTGATACGCAGTCAATGTTGTGAAAATATTTAATGGTTTAAATTATGCCGCCTTTTTTATTCACCCACCCACTCAATGGTATCAGTGTCAGTGGGAAGAAAGCACAACAATGCAAATACTGGCATAAATTACAAGACAGTGGAAGAGTTTGGTTGTTGGGTAGAATGCCCGAAGCCCACACATAAATCCAAGCTATCAGAAACAATAACTCCCTAAAAGTATGCAAACGTTGTGTAAATAAATGTAAGTGAAATGAATTCGTAAAGGGGGTGGAAATATGAAATGAAAAAGCAAATTTGATAAGAAAGCCTACAGGTATGCTACACAAGAATCTAACCCCTAATGTATGCTAAATAATTTGTTATAAGAACTACAAAAAGTAACTGAATTTAGAAAACTATATAATTGGAAAATAAATAAAAACAATGCGGAAGTACGACACAAGTTGAGGTTAAAGAATTTTCTAAAATAACATTTAGGTAAATAAAACTTAACCTACTTCCGCCCTTAACATTCCATGATGGAATAGGCGGAGATCTTCTCTCGAATCGGTGAGCTGTGCAGGATATAATTTGTATACTCACTGACCTAATGTTAAAAACCCGATCCGCTTTTCTAGAGAAATGCTACATGGCTTGGGGGTTACTCTCTTACTCGTGAAGTCGCAGGATTTACAAAAATTACACTATGCCACAAAAAAAAGAACGTTTTATAATAAATAGCCACTATACAATTTCCATGTACAAAGGTCCCCTGAGCAAGAAAATGGCCGACAGTTTTCTAGGGTTATTTTAATTTTTATTTAAACAATTTTTTGCTATATAAATTGTCATATCTGGAAAACGAGTTGTCCGATTGCTGTTACATAAATTTCAAAAAATATACCACTAAATTGTTTTAAATCTTTGCCTTTGGGGCATTTGAATGAGAATAACAGATTCAGAGTTATTATCAAAATTAATCTGTAAACCTTATTTTTTTTGTAAATTTTTTGTTGGAAACAATTCATAAAAAATCGAAAATAAGAAAAAGTATACATTTTCATTAATTTATCACAAAGCCACATATTTTACAATAAAAATAAGGTATAGATCATAAAAATCTATAAGGTGATTTTGATTTTAGACACACTTTATTGAAGTGCCCTTCTTGAATAATATTTTTAGTAATTTTTTTTGTTTGAAAAAAAAAAAAATTCGCAAAAAATTGAAAATAAGAAAAAGTATCAGGTTTCAGATGTTTATCATAAAGCTCCATATCTAATATTGAGAATGAGGATAAGATCATTAAAATCGGTGAACAACTTTTGATTTTATACACAATTTATTGAAGGGCCTTTCTTGAATAATATTTTTCGTATTTTTTTTTGTTAAATAAAAAAAAATTAATAAAAAATCGAAAATAAGTAAAAGTATCAGTATATTTATCATAAAGCCCAATATCTTACATTGAGAATGAGGATCAGATCATTAAAATCGGTGAACAACTTTTGATTTTATACACAATTTATTGATGGGCACTTCTCGAATAATATTTTTCGTAATTTTTTTTTGATGATTAAAAAAAAATTCGTAAAAATCGAAAATTAGAAAAAGGTTAACATTTTATATATTTATCATAAAGCTACATATCTTACATTGAAAATGAGTTACAGATTATTAAACTCGATGGACAACTTTTGATTTTATACACAATTCAATGAAGAGCCCTTTTCTAATAATATTTTTTGTAATTTGTTTTTGTAAAATGTCTTTGTTTGCTCATTTTTCGGAAACCATCCAAGGTATCGCAGAGCTATTACCATTGAATGAAAGCTAGAGTAATGTACTACATTATTTGTGATTATGAGTGAGTCTCTCTAACGTCTATAGGTTTTACTTGCAAAATGAAGTGTGTATTCAGAATGGACTTATTTTAGTCATATCTTGGAAACCTGCTAAGCAATTCAATAATTTCCAGAGGCTTTTAATTTTATTTTGAATGCACTAAATATCTGCTATAACGAAATATCAAAGTTAGAAAAAAAATATTTTTGGACAAAAAACAAGAAACGGGTTAGCCGTTCAAAAATTCGCGAAATTTAAAAAAAAAAATTGCCTATAGTTTTGCTCATCGGTAAACCTTGTATTGTAAGATATGTGACTATATGAAAACCTTCTGAAAATTTACATTTTTTGTTAATTTCGTTTTTTTATGATTTTTTTTTGCAAAGAAAAAAATGACGAAGAACAAGTTTTGCGGCTTAACTTTGTTAATAACTCTAAAGACGAAAGTACTCCATCAATGTTAATGATCTATAGGTCCATTAGGTCTTACCATATATACAAATAAACAAAAAATATACTTAAAATATTTAATATAAAAAACCTTCTCTTTTTTGTGGCCTGCATATCCGTTTATGGACTTGGTTCGTTTTTACAACTGGAAAGACTTTAAGCTTTTACCACTTAATACAATCTCCGACTAGGCATGTCCCCATCTGTGTTTGGGGAATGTGTATGCCATACTTCGGTTGCAATAGTCATCCTAAAAGTATGCTCTCCAATTGGTCTTACAGATAAAATGTTCACCGTCTTCTTCGCCATTAAGCGCCCTGCTGTTATACAGTGACCTCACAAAAGTATGCCACACTAGTGGTGCAACAGTCATCCTAAAAGTATACCCTCAATAACGTCTCAAAATAAACATCTTCATAATTTCTACCTCTTCTTCTTAACTAACAATTCAAATCTCAATTCACAAAAAAAAACAAACAAAAAATATTCAAAAGTCATATTTAATTAAGGCGACCATAAATTAAACAATAACAAACAGCAGCCAAATTGTTAACATATCTCTGGGAACTGAAACATATGATGAACTCCAAACAAGCGCCAGTCATGTTTGCTACGCATAAATATTCATTGCGAGCAACAGAAAAAAAAATAATCAACAAGTTTAACACATTTTCATGGTTTTTGCTGTTTTTCAAAACAGAAATGTTTCAGTCTGTTTTTTTTTTCATTTTGTTCGTTTGTTTAAAACAAATATTTCAAATACATGAAGAGCTGCTAATGGATTAGAATATTTTAAAGTGGTTAGTAGGTAAGTGGGGATCACTACACCAAAACAGAACCAAGAGGGAAGAAGTCATAGGGCTTCTTCAACAGAAGTTAGGTTTGGCATTTTCATTTACTGTACAGGTTTCCTCCTACAGTTACTGTGGAGAAGATCTCCTTCAGAGTTCCGCGGAGAATTTTTCTTACAAACGATACCCACTTAATGACTGTGAAGGGTGTCGCACGTGTTTCTTGGGAAATACTACACCAAACCTTATATTGGGAGGATGTGCCATAGACACCTACGGTTTTTCCATTTCACAGGTATATCTCAAACATATGACAGCAGTGGTCTTTTTTCTACCAATAACTCGCTGATTTTCTGTGGAGAGTTTCTTCAACCTTTACTGTGGATGATTTCTGCCACAGGCTGCTGCCTTGGTTATTTTCCACAAATCACGGAGTTATTTTCTGTGGAAGGTCTAGTAGCTGTTCATTGGGGAATCTTACACTAAACATTATCTTGAGAACATTCAGGACACCTACGGATTTCTCCAACCAAGGTACTGGCTTTTTCTACCAAAAATTCTCAGTTACAGTGGGAGCATGACATAGAATTTATCTTCTGATTGCAGGCATACTAACAGTCTGGCAATATATGCCTAGGAAGTCTGTCCCTTCTAATGGTCTTAATAAAAAAACTGATAAATTTTGAAGACAATGGTAGTGGAGTTTTAAAATAACTAAAATTTCTGAGCATAACTTTTGGCTGCACATAATTTTGACCACACTGGCTTATAGATCTCATGTATAGTTTGCAGCTGTACCAGCACTTCGGCCATAGACTAAGGATGTCTGCCCTCTAGTTTGTCTTTTCTAACGTCAACATACACTTTATAAAAAATATTAATATTTAAAAGCCCAATGAGCAAGAGTTTTAAAATAAACTCTTTTCCAAGCAGACTTTTGGGCTGCACATAATTCTGCCAAACAATAACAAATAGATGGCATTTATAGTTTGAAGCTACTGCAGCACTAAGAATGTCTGCATTCTAGTTTGTCTTTTTCTAACTTCAATATGCTCTTCATTTCTTTAGCCATAATATTTAAAGCCCACAGTGGAGGAGTTTTAAAATAAACCCTTTTCAAATCATACTTTTGGGCTGAATATAATTTTTCCCAATAAGTATTTTCTACTGTTTTCTAACACTGCAGCAATAGACTAAAGACTTGGGCCCTCTAATTGGTCTCCACCTAACTTTCATTACGTTTTTCATAAAAAGAAATGAGAATAATTGACAGCCTACAGTGCAGGAGTTTTCAAATCACTTCTTTTCAAAGCATACGCTTTGGCTGATCTTAATTCTGTTCACCATTTCAAATAGATGCTAATCAGTAGGTGATTTCGCATGACTCTACTAACCCACATCCATTGCAAACCAATGGATTGAAATCCACCCCTGGAGCCACACACTCTCATTTGACGCTTTTGCAGTTGCTCCACCACCACTAATCATAGAATTATTCAAATAAATATACAATTTGATGGCATTTATTTCAGCTGAAATTATTTGTTACTAAATATTTGCAAAATATTATTTTTTGTTTTGCGCTGACCTTTGCATAAACCAGGACAACAACATTCACATTCTACATAATCCGCATAATGGCAAAATGAAATATGTTCTGCAGAAAATTCAAATAAGAGCTGGGTAAAATGGCAAGAGGGAGAGGAAAGCCAACAGAGGGGAACCACCACCGCACAAAATAACTTTATTAATTTGGCTTAAAACCCCCACATGAAATATTTTGCAAAAATAACCGAGTGTAACTCAGAAATTTTTGCTGTTATTGAAATGCCAATGCCAGGGCAAAAAAAAAATGAAAAGGAAAACTCTGGAAAAAATACCCATAACCAAATAGTGTAGCAGATTATCAGAAAAACAGAAAAAAAAACCCAGTGAACATAACCCAAGGGGATTGGTAGGGAAAATCCAGGAGTAGGGTGCGATGTACTACAAAAGCACATGAAGTTTATTTGTTCAAGCATACTTTTGGGGGTGTTTAATGTATGCCGGTGCGGAGACATGATTTAAGCTCCGATTAATGTGTGTTATTTTTATAAAAACAATACAAATTGCTGGAATGATTCATGCTCGTTTTAATTAATGCTTTTATTTAGAGTGTTTCTTTTTTTTTCGAATATATTTTTATAGAACATTAACAAGTGGTAAAAATATTCAAAATAGGTTAAGTTAAACTAAATAAGACCCCAGTTGAAAACTCTTCATATTTTTCTGTAACATTCCATAAAGGAAGAATTCTCTCAAAAAAACTCCAGCATCCCCTTAGTAAAATAAGGAAGTTGGGAGTCATTATGTTTTAATGAAAAATCCGCCCATTGGAAAATATGAAATTTATCCCCAATTTAAAGTGTAACACACTTTGAAATATAAAAAGCCTTTTTAAATAGAAGAAACTCCAAAACCATAAAATTTTCAATATCAATATCAACGAAAACGAAAAATCCCATATTTTTGGGTCATGGAAAATCTCTCCAATGTAAAATACTTTTTTTAAATAAAAAAAACTCCAAAACTGTAGAATTTTCAATATCAATAACCACTTCACACAACCTAAACGAAAAATTCCCTATTTTTGGGTAATGAAAAATCTCTCCAATGTAAAATACTTTTTTTAAACTTTTTTTAAATAAAAAAAAACTACTCCAAAACTGTAGAATTTTCAATACGAACCACACAATTAAAAAAAAAAATTCCCTATGTTTGGGCTATGGAAAAGCACTCCACAGTAAAATATGAAATTTAACCCCAATTCAAAGTGAAAGCATTTCTACAAAAATAGAAATTTGATTAAAAGGAAAACAAGAGCCCAAAAGTGTAGAATTTGCAATATGACAAATTGCCCCACAAAACCGAGAGATAAAATTACCTTATAATTATTTTGAATTTGGGAGTAATTGTTTTGTTAGGCAAAATGTCACAAACAAAAAATTTTAAAATTTTGATCGATTTTTGCAGCGACAGACCAACAACGCCTCTGGTGGAAATCGAACACACAAACCCCACGCTGATAGGCAAGTAGGCTACCAACCCGCCTACCCGGGCACTTCGCTTCAGGATATAATTTCTTGTTTACGAGGAAGCTAAAATATGTTTGATGTTCTTAACCGATAGCAAACTGGGTTTCCTGTGTGATCCTGTAGTCGTACACAGTACCTATGACATGACACTACGTTACAGCCCAAGATGATGTCACTGTATTTTTGAAAATGACTGTCTTTTGCGTAATCTGGAAAAAAGTAGACAGCGGATACATTTTTGAGATCTAACACTTGCACAATAAAAATAAATTGCCACCAAATTGAAATTGTAAAATTCCATGAGGATTCTCATTTTGGTATTTATTTAATTTTTTTTTGCTGTAACGCAAAACCCAATTACTTTACAAATGTAATTCAATGTTTGTTTTTGACGAAAACAGTAAACAAAATTTGTTTTTCATTTTTATTCCAAAAGAAGGGAGAAGCACAACCTAATTTCCTTTTCTTATGAAGACATCTTCAATTGTTTTGACATTATAATATGACTAACCTCCCCTCCCCCCTACACCACTGATATAAATTATATAACATGTTGTGTGTTTTTTTTAAAAAAAATAATGAATGCACATAAATTAAAGGTATTTAAGGGAAATTTTTGGTAACTGAGGCCGATATGGATACTCCATACACACTGAGGGCACAGTAAAAGTTTTCAAATACAATTAATTGATAATCCAGAACGAAATTGGTATGGCAACGTATGAATTCAGGTATTTGACACAAATTTATTTGAAATGTAAATTAAAAGGATGTAAAGTAGAGGAAGAATAAACGAAGAGACAAAAGAGAACATTTTGCAGCTAAGGGAGTCAAACCAAAGTTGTGAACACTGAGATATAAATTAGTAAATGAAGTAATGGCCAAAAAAAATATACACTTTTTCTGGAGAAAGTCACATCAAAGTGTTTGAGTTTTCTTTAAAGAAAATTCACAATTCAAAATTTAACAATAATTCAAGTTTGGAAAATTGTTGAATGTACACACTTTTCTATACAAAGAGTATTGAAGGAAATTTAACTTGATGATAAATTAGTCAGCCCAGCAGATTTTCAAATTGCCATTGCGTTTGTCTGAGTCCCTCTCAAATACTCAAGTCCATGAGTTTTCTAGTGCCTTTCAGATGACCAACTAACACAACTGCTCTATAAAACTAATGCAAATACGACTGGTGGTCATCCAAGCGAACAAAAGAGTAAAAAGAAAGAGAGGACAAGTTCGTAGATAAGGAATCGTTCATCGATTTGATTTCGTAGGGAAAACACTTTTATGAATTCTTTCACATCGTAGATATATTCTGGAGCCATTTAAAATGCTTTGTAATTTAATATGAGTGCGATTCAATTTAAAAAAAATAATTTCTGGGAATCATCTCATGGGAGTAAATCCTAAGTTTTGTGATCACTTATTCATTATTACTTACATGGGTCGTCACAAGAAAAAAAACAAAGTTTTCACCACGGTCTGTGTATCTGAAAGAAATGAGAAAGGTAAAATTATTGAAATGCCTAAGATGGATACAGAAAGAAATTTAAATTATACGATTTGTGGAAGAAAGTATAAAAGAAGCTTATTTCAAAGGGAAATTTCAAGGGACATGCAGACCGAAGATGGCAAATTTGAGTCCTATCTTGAGTCCTTAGGGAAATATATTAGGCCACAGACTGTTTCAGAGCCCACCATCTGCGTATGCTGCCATATAAGCTCTTGTCTACTTGAAGGGTTTGTTATTTATTTCTTGTGGGGTATTGAGCCACTAACGTCCAGTTTAAAGATAAGTGACTTATTTCTATTATATACATCTAGGTAGAATTTTACAATTTTAAACATCGTGTATATAAAAAACATCTGTTTCATAATATGGTTTCCTCCTAAAATCATCACCGAGCCTTCGAAAACAGCTGAACTAAATTGTTGCCGACTTTCAGGTATTTGAAAAATTATAAAACCATTACATGTTTTAAGGGTGTAATTTATACAAAAAATATTCTTATGGGATACCAGAATGGCCAGAGTAATTTTAATAGAACATTTCCTTTCACAAAACACGTATTTTTTGTTTAGAAACAATTGTTGCTTCATTGCCGCCAACAATTGATACAAACTCGAGTACATGTCGATGTCCTGCCAGCTTCTTCCCCTCAAAGCCTTAAGTGGAAAAAACGAAGCCATAAGTATCCATACCATTTATGGACCTGAATGCCAAAGCAAAAGTGGTGAATTTTTCATAAAAGAGACGATCCCAGGAATAAAAACAAAACAATGACTGGCAATCATCCGTTGAAGAAAGATGAAGATTCGTCCATTCCGTGATTGCCTCCCGGTGCTGGGGTGGCTGGCTGGAGGGAAATAATCGTGAAGTACAACAAAGAAATTGGAAAATATAAAGCTAATAAACAATACAAATGATACCGACGATAGGAAATGCGAAGCATTTGTAACAAGGCAACCGAGAGGACTTGTGCTAAGGACAATGCCAAGGAAATGAAAGTGCTTGCAAGTGGAACAAATGATGATGAGGCTGACGAGGACGAGGGTGGTGGTGAGTGGAAACACCTTCATCGTTGAGGTGGCAAATGAAGCAGCAGCATATGGAGGTTATGCTGTTGCACGGCCATAATAATGTCGATAATGATGAGATCTACTGTTGTTCGCCATAAAAGCCGTTGATACTGAGCCATTTGTTGTGATAATCGCGGTCGTGGTAGTAAAAATTGTAGAGATGGTGTAGTAGTTGCTGGGTGGCTTTGACCGGAATGCTCTTGGTGAATTGTATTTTTATAGCATCTTATCGCCGAAGAGTGAAGCTGTCACGGCACCATTCATTATCCTGGCAACCTGAGATGGCTCAATGAAATGTAAGTACTTGAATAACTTAATATGACAATATGTGCACATTGTCTCAAAGAGAGAGAGAGAGGGGGCAGAATGGATACAAAGATGACACTGATTTTATGGCGATTAAATTCTATTGTCACAGGGAAAAGTGTGATGAGTAGAACTTCCAATGGAAGGAATAGATGATTTTGAATTTATAAACTACAAGTATTTGTCCGCGGTTGATGAAATACACACGGATTTCTTAAACAAAATGAGGAGTCCAAAGTACTTCTTACAAAAAAATAGGTATCCATGGATTTTCTAAAAGATAAGATGCAAACCATAGAGGACTTATATTAGTTACCCTTCCCGTATGGAAATTGTTTCTATTTCACTAAACCTTTTGACAGAATTCGTCTGCACCTGTGGAAATATCCCCGCCAATTAACGAAATGGCATCATCAGCGTACAGCTCAAGGCCAACGTATCTGTTCTCGAGTCGAATTGGTTTTTCTTTCTTTTTTAGATTTGTTTAGTAATTGGAAAAATATCCACAGACTAGGATGTATAGCAAATGTTCTCTAATCTGTTTTACATTTGAATCCCATCGAGTCGGAGAGATGGCGGATTACAAAAACTCATACACAATTCCACATAGTGAGGCTGTCTGCACATAGAGGGTGGTAGACTGGGCAACCTCCAAAGTTTTTAATGATGTAATTTCAACATCCAAACAGTTGATACGACATTTACGAATTGGTGTTTTTTTATTTAGAAACAGAAAATGAATAATTCCGTTGACATGTTTGATTTTTTTTATCACAAAACACAAGTTAAGCGGATTATCGCCATGTTTGCATTGTCCACAATTGAGTAATGAAGTTAAGTTTTTTTAAAGGAAAGTTGAAAATGCTTAAATAAATGAAATTATTTATTTATTATAGAAAATAAAAGTATGTAATAATCTTCTGGATTTACAATTGATTTTTTAACTTGTTGAATACTTTTATGAGCCTGACATTTAAAAAAAAAATATATATATTTTCCTGACTGACCACTGTGATGAGCATGAAGTTTGGGTCAAACAATTTTAGGCATTCATTTACCAGGTGGACAACTGGTGAAAGTCTTTGTAATTCTGTTTTCCCAAGTCAGAAATTAGATCGTATAAATTAAGTTTATTATAAATGTCTTGCCTAATAATCCATATGACTAAGCGAACAAGAATGTGGGAAAACTCATAGTCCAAAAAAACATTAATTAGTTAAAAAAAAAACAGTCGGTTAAAGTGGGCATCGACTCAGGTATTTTTTGAAATTTAATTAGAAACCGATATTTTTATTGCATGAAAAAATATTAATTTTTATATTTGTATTATAAAACAAAAATCTCTATTCTACAAAAAAAAGTAAAGGTTTAATAAAAAAAAATTACATCAACAAACATTAATTTTTATTTAAAAAAAATTTTACAAAATGTTATTAAATTAAAATTTTTTCATTGGAAATTAATTTAAAAAAACATTATATGTTTAATAAAAAAAAAACTGTTTTTATTATAAATTTTTTACTAAATATAAACAATTAAGTTTTTAAATTTAATTTTTTTTAACTACATGGTTTGCTCTTTTTCATTGAAAATTAATTAAAAAAAAAAAATTTTCTAAAAAAAGAAAAAATTTAATAAAAAACTTCTTAATAATAATAAACTTTTTTTTTACAAAATACAAAAAACTTAATATTAAATTTGAATTTTTTTAAACTACATGGTTTGATTTCTTACATTGAAAATTAATTTAAAAAAAATTGTTTTTCTACAAAAAAAATAGATGTTTAATAAAAAAGATGTTATTAAATTAATTTAAAAAAAAAATTCTGCAAAAGAAAAGATTTAAAAAAAAAACTGTCATCAGCAAACAATTGTTGTTATTAAAAAAAAAATTTACAATATACAAAAAACTTAATTATTAATTTTGATTTTTTTTAAACTAATTTGTTTGCTTTTTTACTGAAAATTAATTTTAAAAAAAACATTATAACACAAAAACTTGTTTTGTTTAATATAAAAAACTGTTTTTATTATAAACTTTCTTTTACTAAATATAAAAAATCAAGTTTTTAAATTAAAATTTTTTAAATTAAAAAACAAAAAAAAATTTAAAAAAAAAATTGATTTTATTACAAATCTGCTATTTTCTTTATTGACAATATAAATTTTATTTATTGAACATTTTTTATTTCTTCACTGACAGTTCAATTTCCATGGACCATAAATTTTTTACGCCGTACATTGTTTTTTTTTTCAAATATAATCCTAGTTCTGTAAATAATTTTCGATACTATTCCGCCATTATCAGTATAAACAAAAATAAAATGCATACAGGGGAGAAGGTATTGAATAGTCTACAAAAATAGGACCGGGATCTACTTTGCGTTGACTTAAAAAAGTTAGCGAGAAATGTCGCCTTTATAAGGTGGAAAACGGCCGCTAAAAAATAATTGTTGCTGTTGCAAGGATACGACTCAGGGTTTGAGGTGAGGCAAGAAATACAATGAAAAAAACCACATTAATTTCCTAAAAGTATGTGAACTATTAAAAAAAGAGTACATATTTGTTCTGCCTATCCTTTTAGAAAACGTGTCCCACAATATGCCAGTTATTGTACTTTCTAATAAATTTGTCTCAAAAGTTTCAATTCCTCTGTGACCTGTGCGACGAATAATATTTTTCAGTTATGGCTGGTTATTGGCCTTACCATATGTGTTGTTCGATAGCCACACATTACTTATGCCCCTCTGGCCAGACATCTTGTTTAGCCACAAAGTGTTTGACAAATATTATTTAACATCTCCTAAAAGTAGACAATGTTTTGAATGTAAACAAAGACAACTACAAAGGACATTTCATATTGGAGACTGTTTCCAGATTTTTGTAAGAGATTAGATGAACGATAAGAATTTGTTAAAGGACAATAATTGAAGGTTCATACTCCATTAAGTCCCCGAAAGTAGGCAATATTTTGTGATTATTTTTTGCAAGAGAATATCAAAAAAGCAACTATGGCTGAGACGATTCTTGGTTTTTGTAAGAGCTACGAGGAATATTAAGATATTGTTAAAGGCCAAACACTTGTAGCTTCGGACCTCTACTCAACCTCCAAAAGTATGCAATTTTTGTAAAATACCCTAAGTCGTAAAATGAGATATGACTGTCTGCCATGAATATATGGAACCTGTCAAATTGATAGCACATAGTTTTGTCCAAATGACGAAGAGAAACCAGACCATTAACAGGAGTGAGTGTGAAGTGATTTCTCAAAGTAGAAATAACAAAAAGTATCCTGGAAGTTTTCTTTAAACGAACCTTTGGCGTAGAACATTTACTGGTCTTTCCGGTGTGTACAGAGTTTTCCCATTCTGTTGTTTAATATGAGGTCACCTCTGTGCATTTTTTGATGTTTCCATATATTTTACAGGATTGCAAATATTTTTCAGGAAACTAATTGAAGTTTGGCACATTATGGACATTTTAATCACATTATTAGTAGCCAATTGATGTCATTGCTTTGGTAAGAACGATAACCTTAATTTGGTCAGTATTTATTAAGGTCAGTAACATACTTTTTTTGCTTTTTGAAAAGATACTTCCATTTCAGGCTTACCTTGTGCTCATATATCCATTTCTTTTCTAAAATCCGACATTGGTCTGTTTGTTTTTCTTTTATTTGACAAAATGTTCCTCCTCAATTTTCTCCATTTAATTTTTTTCAGAAAAGAAACACTTCAATTTCCTTCTCTCTAAAAATATTGTGTTTCCAAAAGACAGTCCAACATTTAATTTCTAAAATATTTTTACTTGAAACTCCTCCTTCTTTGCCTACTTAGAAACGAATATATCAAACCGATGTAGGTTAAGAAGAGAATACATGATTCCCCTAACTCACATGTTTCGGAGAAGTAGAAAAACGACGTGACTTCCATAACAAGTACTTGTTGAGTCCCACAAGTGAATATGGAAATGTACACATTTCAGTGGGTCTCTTTCAGTCTGCAAGTCCTTAGAGTGGCTGCTGTTTCCCAGCATTTATGGGGTGACGATGGTTGGAGGTATTTTTGCTTTATCTGCCACATCTTTAGGTTCAACAAATATGCAATGATCATGTTAATGGCCCTTTGGGAACTACTTACAGACATTGCAGCCGTCACTGTCACAGAACAGAACCCACAGCTCTTAGGGGTGGAGATGTAGGGGGGAATGTAATTTTGTTTTGAATGGAGAAGATGTGGCGTAGGCATTTAAAGGTTTATTCACACAAATTGTCTGCCTCTGGCTTCCTCTCCCCCCCAATTCTCTAAAGGTGTCCGTGTGTTAAATTGGTATCTGTGTGTGCATTTGGTGAATCATCCTGCCGGTGTGTTATTTAGGGCCTCAAGGTATTGTAAGCTTTTGCTATTTTATTCAACCGTCTAAAAGTATGTGACAGTTAAATATATTTATTGTTTACTTAAGCAACTAGACAGAAGGCAAATGAAATCATACTCGCTTTAACAGGTGGGTAGACAAAGTAAAAGCAAACTTGAAGCACACAAGTGGGCGACAAGGCAGTACAGAATATTTTTGAAAACTTTTTGCACTTGTATTAATAAGACTAAAATGCAATTCGGATCTTCTTGTAGAATGGAAAATGTCATGCTTTTTCCAGCAAACCAAAATATTCAGAGCAAATATTTGGGCGGTAGAGCAGATCAAAATGTGAGGCATACTTTTAGGCACCTCTTGTATTTGTGTTAATTAAATTGAAATTCAATATGACTCTTCTACAATGGAAAATACATTTTTATTCATGAAAGTCGCTGAGAGTATTGCGTTCGAAAGATAGTCACCCAGTACAGTGTTTCAATACAAAACATTCAATATAGAGAAACATTTTTGAAATGACCATCCCATTTATAAGTTTTGAATATTTTTTTTTTTCAGTAACATTGTAAAGTCAAATGCATTCGTTACAAAAACAGCTACATCCCGGTACCCGTATTTCTTTTTGAACCTTTACCACTTGTTTCTGTTTCTTTTTTTTGGTTCATTTTGGTATTTTTTTGCTTTGTTTTCGGTTTGGCTTGAAATGTTTGTAATTATTTCAAGTGTCAGCAACAGGCAACATCAAAAGCCACCCTCGGCAGCATCACCAGCAACCAACACCCCAATACAGAAACTATGAAGTAAGTGGATACACATGCAGATGTGTATGTGTATGTGTGTGTGTGCATGTTTGTACAGGTGAAATTATAGTCAACCATAATACCTTGATATACCGAATGGACCATATGTGCAGACAGGTTTATGTATTTACATACAGGATACGTATGTATTGGTCCGTATACATATTCGTAAAAATGATGAAGGTTTTTTTCAAGCTCTGAGTTCCGTTGCCAGCCCTTATCACTAATTATTACCGCCCCAACTAAAGTTGTATGTGGACATTAGACTGGTGCAAGTTCGGGGATTCACAAGAAGGGTTATGTATTACAATGGGTAAGACTTTTGAAGTATTGGTGTTTTTTTTATATATTTTTTTATTATTTATTTACCTATATGTTTATCAGTTTTCAAATCCAAGAGATTCCTCCCTCCTCACTATGAAAGGGGTAAATACGAGAAAACTGTCACCAAATATTCAGTTACCTCTTAGTATTCCATTCCAAGAATATATATTTTTTTTAAATATACTGAACTTTGATCGGGAAAAGTTTCAAATACCAACAATTTCCCAATTTTGTTCAGCTCTCATGTAAAATTAAATTTTCAAGATGAGTTAGTATTCAAATTTAATTTTTCTGGGCCGATTTTGGTTTTCTATGCTGAGAATTTACCATTCACGTCCATTCATATGATACATGTGTCCTAATAATTAAATAAAACAGTTTTTAGTCAGTAAATTTCTACCAAATTCCACCTAAAAGGTCACTCTACCGCATAGTCCCAATCGAAGGATCTCTGAGTCTTCTAAGAATTCCATAGACATGTTTTACAGGCATGAACTACTCATGGATTTCAACTGCATCGCTGGGATTTTATGGAGCGGCCATTTGTTTGCCCCAGAGACTCATTGCCATTCCTTTTCACCATCTCAGCTCAATGGAATTACCTATTTTTTTTGGAACTCCACTCTATTAAATCTTTATTTCAACATGAATGTGCTTACTATCCTCAGGTTTTTTGTTTTAATTTCCAACAGTTGAAAACTTGTGGGGTTTTACGTTTCTTTCCTTTTTTGTGGTTGGTAGTTTTTATGGTTTTCTTATTTGTAGCCATGGCCATTGTGTTTGTTGTCCGTGTGCAATTATAAAAGTGTGGTTAACCACATGCAGTGGTCTGAGTATGTCTATAAAAGGTAGAAGTAGTTAAATGACTGTAAGTTGGAATGTATGTGTGTGTGTGTAGTGTACAGGTGGTTGGCAACAACTACAGTTCATGAAAACGTAAACTCTCTTACAAACCGCAATGAAAAGATGGCACACATACACACTCTCCGAATGTAACGCCCAGCCATAAAACTAAAATTGTATACGAAAACTTTCAACACATAATTTTGGGGGACATTCAGTAGAAACAAAATCTAAGCGTGAGTAGTTCAGTGGGTGAATTTAAACAACCTCAATGCTGTCTCTGTTCAGAACGTGTTGATATGTGGCATATTTTTAAGGTGTTTATATTTAGAAAAAAAGGTACAGACATTTACATTTCCATATACAAATTCAAAAAGTAAAACACATATGTGTGTGTGTTTGAATGTCTGTCAGTTTGCCAGATTTAAGTTAAACCTGACATGATGTTTGTAAATTAACAAGTCATATGTCAGACCTTTCACATACAAATCCCCTCTTTTATGGGACAGACCCTACATTTAGGCCTTCACTTGTACAGAACATTTTGTGTAGCACAAGAAACTACCAGACAAAATCCCAAACCGATAAAATTAATTCACCCGTAAAATGGCCTCACAAATCTTAGTCGGTAGAAAGCATTTCGAAAACAATTACCTCCATCCCAAAAATACTCTCACAACACCACACTGGCATTGATCCCGATTCGTTGTACTTAATTTAGTAGAATATTTACGATATGGCCAATCGACACACACACAGAGTCGCATCAAAAGTCAATACAAATTATGTTAATAATATTTGATTGTTTGTCTCGATACGCCCAGTCTCCCTGAAAGTTTGCTTCGGAAATTGCTGCTGATGTTTGCTTGGCCTTCCATAACAATTTGGTGAAATGAAATGTTTCTGTCTTGTTTTTCTTCATACAAATAAGTAAGTGTATTAGATTATTATGCTTCCTTTAAAATGAATGGGGTTCCTTGGAAGAAAGATAAAAGAAGAAAAGGAAAATATAACGAGAACCTAAAAGTATATTTTAGTTTTAGGCTTTTATAAAGAGAAATATAAAAAGAAGGTAGAAATTATTCGGGGTTGAGTGTTAGAGTTTTCATTAAAAACAAAACAAAGAGACGATATGGACCAAAGTCTTCTACAAATATATGTTAATTGAATTTTATGATCATACCGAAAGCCACGGGGTCATAAATGGCATTAAATTCAGTTCCAACGTTATTTTATAAATTGTAGGAATATTCCATTTTTATCCAAAAGAACATTTTTGCAATTTTTTTCCAAAAGAAAATTTGCAATTTTTTTAAGAAAACTTTGCAATTTTTTCCCAATGTAAAATTTTGAAATTTTTGTCCAAAACAATTTTTTTAAAATTTTTTTTTTTCAATTTTTTCACAAAATTTTTTTTTTTATATTTTTTCCCAAAAAAAATTTTGAAATATTTTTCCAAAAGGAAATTATGAAATTTTTTAAACGAAAATTTTGCAATTGTTTGCAATGGAATCTTAATATAAATAATAATAATAAAAAAAATAATATTTTTTTTGTACAGAAATTGTGTTTTCCCGAAATTCTTTTTTTTTCCAAATTTTTTTTTTTCTAAAAATTTTTTTTTTACAATTTTTTTTTTTTTACAAAATTTTTTTTTTTTTTACAAAAATTTTTTTTTTCCCCAAAAATTTTTTTTTTCAACAAAATTTTTTTTTTCAACAAAAATTTTTTTTTCAGCAAAGTTTTTTTTTCAGCAAACGTTTTTTTTTCAACAAAATTTTTTTTTTTCAACAACATTTTTTTTTTCCACAAAATTTTTTTTTTCAAACAAAATTTTTTTTCCAACAAAAATTTTTTTTTCAGCAAAAATTTTTTTTCCACAAATGTTTTTTTCCCAATTTTATTTTTTTTCGAAATTTTTTTTTACAAAATAGTTTTCTCAAAATATTTTTTACAAAATTTTTAAAATTACGTAACAAATACTTTCTCAAGCAAATTAACGGGCGCCATAGGCGCATTACAACTTACTAGTATTTAAATATTTTTCCAGAAGAAAATTTTGCACTTTTTTTCCAAAAGAAAATTTTGCAATTTTTTCCAAAAGATATTTTGCAATTTTTTTCAAAATGATTTCTTTCCAAAGAAAAATGTGAAATTTTGTTCCAAAGGAAAATGTTGCTATTTTTTTTCCAAAACAAAAATTTTGCATTTTTTTTTAAAGAAAACTTTGCAACTTTTCTATTTTTTTCAAGAAGACAATTTTTTGAATTTTTTTTAAAAGAAAATTTTGTGAATTTTTTCCAAACCAAATTTTTTAAATTTTTTCCCAAAAAAAATTTTTGCTATTTTTTCCAAAGGAATATTTAAATATTTCTACAGAAGAAAATTTTGCAATTTTTTCCAGAAAATATTTTGCAATTTTTTTCCAAAGAAAAATTTTAAATTTTTTTCCAAAAGAAAATGTTTGCAATATTTTTCCAAAAAAATTTTTTCCAATTTTTTTTCCTGAAAGAAAATTCTGCAATTTTTTCCAAATGGGTTTTTTAAATTTTATTTTTTGAAAGAAATTTTGCAATTTTTTTCCAAAAGAAAATTTTCCAATTTTTTTTTCAAAGACAATTTTCAAATTTTTTTCCAAAAGAAAATTTTGTAATTTTTTTTCCAAAAGAAAATTTTGTCATTTTTTTACAAAAGAAAATTTTATAATTTTTTTTCTTTTTCCATAAGAAATTAGTTTATTAAACCACAAAATAAAATATTGTTTACCTCACAGTTACTTTAATACACAGGGAGTATGTGTGAGAGTCTATCTTTCTATAAAAGTAAGTGCTTCTATGCGTGTATCAGCCTGAGTATGTTTTTGTTGTGTCAACAGCCCACTCACATGCTTTCATACATCAACTATCCCCCCGTTGAACCCACACTCTCGCATACACAAAAACAAAATAACAAATTCAATTCATTGAATTGCCACAAAACAACATCAACACTCCCATGCTCGCTTACTCGTACAACACACAGAGAACATCAACAATCTCTTGCTTTGTAGAGGTACGCACTCTTACTCGTGCACACACTTATGCTCATACATCTGCTGGCAGCCCTCTTGGCTGACGATGTCGTATCCAACTGTGTGGGTTAAAACCTTTCTTGTGTTTGCTGTTAATGCTCATCGCACTCGTGTTCGCTACTGTAAGTACGTACTCGAGTATATGGGAATGCTTGTCTGTGTGTTACACTTTTTAATATTGAATTTTTTCAATCATACACCGCCCCCCTTCAAGACCACCACCACACCGGCAGCAGGAACCTGAGCAGGTGGGGTTTAAGCAAACAATACAAAAATCGAAGCCATGTTCATGTCTGAAACAATAATTAAAATGTAATGCTTGCTCGAGTTATGAACCCCCCATACGAGGGGTCAATTCGCAGTGAAGTTTTCGACATTACTCTCATCAAAAATGGTTGCTTACTTACTATTTCCCTTAACATTCCATGAAAAAACAGACGGGGCTAGTTCTGTCGAATCATTGAGCTGTGCACGATGTAACTTGTGTACCCAAAAAGTGTCATCAAAAATATGTTCTTATATCTCAGCAGGGTGTGTGGAGTTTCTTCAAAATACTCTCCATCTCTATCTGACCAAAACTTCTCAAAAAATTATGAATTCTCTAAAAACGGAATAAACCTAAAAGAAATTTGTGTTTTTTCAATTCTTATCGCAATAATTTCTTCCAAACTTGGCCTCAACCCTCCTAACACCCAAAGTAACTCTTGCAATTGTGGGTAAGTGCCGATGTGAGGGGAGTGAGACATTCCGTTTGAAATAAAAATAATATTTGGTTTCAGTTAACTGATTGTGTATTAAGTCTGAAAGGGTAATTGAGTGAAAATGTTCATTGGAGCATAAACATCACATACGCCGGCTATATTAAGCTACACAGACACATATGTCAGGGTATCTGTGGCTGTGTGTACGCACACCAATACACACTGGCATATAAATACAATTGCTTTTGAAGTAGAGCCTCTACAACGTACCCAATTCAGTCAGGTAGTCTGCACCGATACAGGCAGCACCGATTGTGCCCTTGCACTCCTCTGTAGGTGAGTACAAGTGTGTCCGTGTGGGTGTAAGTATTTGATATACAATGTACCACATTATATCCTGTCTGCCTGTTCAATATTTTCGTCCGTCTCCAGACTGTGTTACAAAGGGGATTTCTGATTTTCTATGTCTCTCGTATTTTATTTTATTTCACCTTAGAGTAAATGTTCATGTCTGTGTGTATTGTGTCGTTGCCTTTGTCCTCAGATGTCTGCTATCCTTACTACGGTTGGGTGACAAATACTAAGCATTTAGGTGAGTAGGTGTGTTTATGTTTTTTCCCCATTGATCCCGTATTTATTGAACAATTTTCTTCTTAATTTAATGCCAATAAATTACATGAAATTCTCTATGGCAAATGGCCAGCGGAGCATCAAAAGTAAATCATTGGTGTGGAGAATGGGGGTTTTCATATCATGCGCTAAGTGGGCTCCTTACACACAACTAAGGTCAATATTTCCTGTAGGAATCGCTGGGCCAGTGGAGATTTTGCAAATGTCCAAACAAACCCTTATGTGTGCTAGCAAATAAATCATAAAACTAATTGAATTCGGATTTTTTCTGTTGGCAATCTGCGGTCATATATGGAAGTTATGATTGAGTCTGTGTGTGGTAGAAGGGGGGGAATTTCCTGTGAAACCTTTTAAATGTATGAGTTTTATTTTGCCATAAATATTAAATAATACAGCCATTGGGGACTCTACAATGTGTAACAGGAGAAGAGTAAGAAACATGATGGAGGAGCCATAAAAAAATAGAAATAAATTAGGCCAGGGAATGGGACACGTTCAACGCAAGCCATAGGATCCACTCAAGAAAAAGGCAAACAATTTCTAATATTTATAAACATTTTGGAAGAGGTCCTTCTCCTTAAGTAAAGCGGAAAAAAGTCAATATTCTGGAAAATTGTCTACTTGGTTTTATATTTCAACCGTTTGATTTTATGGATGTAAAAATCGATAAAAAAAAAATGTGAACGGAAAAATTTATTTAAAACAATCATTTCAATTAAATTTAAATGTTTTCAAAAGCTCTCAGAGAAAAATTCTTTTATTTCAGATTTAGTACAGTCTCTTTATCTGCCCGTCCTTCCAGAAAAATCAATTTAATTTCTGTGAAGTTGTTACTTTCAAAACTCCCCGTCCCTTTTATTCTTCACAAAAACCAGTCACCAAAGTCTTGGGTGGAAATCTCTCAAATCTAGAGCACGATTGTGAAATAAATAAAACCCCAAGTCTGTTATGTTCCACACAGACACAGAAATGATTATTTGGCAACCGAAAATTTTGCTGGGTAGTGTGGAAACCTACAATATTTTTTCTAACTTGCCAACATTATTTGGCCTGTTTGTCTTCCACAAAATAAAGCCAAAATAAAAAGACATTAAATCATCTTTTTTGTAGCAAGCTGAAGTGAAAAGGATACATCTCCTAAACGCCTACTTCAAAATATTGATAACTTTCTTTTTTTTTTTTGAATAATGGCCTGTCAAAGTTTTGAAACTCCATTTAAATTTAAAAGGTTTTTTTTTTGGCACATAAAAATCCATTTAATTCGGTTGGGTGTCGGCTGAAAATTGAATTTCATAATTTCCATTTATTTGAATAACAAAAGCAACAGCGACTGCAAGTGGACGATGAACAGACAATGAGGTCTCCCGGTCGGAGGAAGGACATTCAAGTGGTGGTTACCCCAAAAACATGGCACTGGCCAAGTAAAAGCAAATTTCATCACTGTCATCAGTTTTGTTCCCCCAATGTCATCATTATCATTTAAACAACACTGAGTTCTCACACGTAGTCGTACCTTCTCTGACAGTTGTTCATTAAATATTCACTATGAAACATTTTAGAGGGTCATTCATAAGTTTACGAGGCTGACCCAAAAAAGAGGAAAACTTTGATGTTTGCTAAAGTTAAGGCTTATCTTTAAATACCAGCAGCGGTGAAACCAAAAGTTTTCCAATAAAATGTTACTTTCATTTTAAAAATATTCAAATATTTTGCAGACTTTCGGTTTTGGGCTCCAACGAAGGACTCTTACGTGAAACAGTTTAAAGGAGAAATGATATCAGTTTTAACTAATAAAATTGAATTTATTAAAACCCCTTAAACAATCTATCAATTTTCTGGTTTGCATGAATTTAATAAGCAAATGGTGTGAAAGAGAGAGAGAGAGGTGGGATGAAAAGGACAAAGTGAACCTAACAAAACAAAGAAGCTACAACCGAAGCATTAACAACATCCACCCAGAACAAAATCAATTTCAGCATAAGCAAACACAACAGGAGTATAAAGCAAACTCACTACCCCTCTGATACTCCGTCACCCCTTGACACCTTTACTCGCACAGCCACACACACATGGCAAACGCAACAGACTTAGATGTGAACATTAAAATAAAACAACCTAAAAATAGGCAACAAAAATTAGCAACCATAAACGAGATAAAATCCAGTTGGCTCTGACTCCCTCTAACACACAGAACATCACCTGCACACACACATACACACCAAATTCAAAACAACACCGTTGCTGTTGCCGCATCTCATGGAGCAAAGGAAATTTAATAAACCAGCAGCCTAACTTCCAACCCCCCCTATCTATTTTTAGACCAGGGATGACACGTTTCGAGATTGGTTTTCGTTTACTTGGAAGGGGTCCGAGGAAAGGAAATTCGTTGTAATGATTTAGAGTGTCTGTGTGTGTATTGTTTAAAATTTTACCAAGCTCAGGCAATGTACGCCAATGTATGTGTGTTGTTAAGCGAAATAAATCAATTTAATTCCATTAAAATATAAGCAGGAGACTGTCAAGTTGTTCCGCCGGCACTGTGACACATATTTAGAAGTGCCTGAACAGGGGACAGAAGTAAAGTTTTTAAAGCCATGGCAACCAAATAGAAAAAAATCTGAATGATTTTCTCAAGGACTTCGACTGGTAACTTGTGAAGGCAGAAACCTCCAAAAACTCTATAAGAAAATTCTAAGGCCAAACCAAGGTGATTTTCTATTAGCAGGAGAGACAAATATTAAAAAATGTAGTAGGGGTTCTAAGGGATTTTCTGGGACAAAAATTCTCAAGAATTTCTATAGGAATGTCATAAGATTTCCTGTCGAAAATTCCAAGGTAAACTAAATTTAGGAAACTCCTCAAGGTTTCTTGTGAGATTTCCTCTTGAGATAAATACCTTAAGATTTCCTTTAGGAAACCATTGAGGTAAAAACCTCCAGATTTCCTTCAGGAAACCATTGAGGTAAAAACCTTAAGATTTCCTTTAGGAAACCATTGAGCTAAAAACCTCCAGATTTCCTTTAGGAAACCATTGAGCGGAAACTTGCAAATATTCTGTATGAAACTCCAAAGTCCACATTACTTTTAGGAAAACTGCCGTGAAGTTCTTGTTCATTTCTTACACACAAATATGGAAATATTTGTTTTCTTCTGTAAAGAAAAATGTTGCTTTCATTTTCATATGTTTTCTTATCCCTAGAATGTAATATAATCAACTAATTAAACATAATTTTATTTATTTCTTGCCCCATATAATCCGAACGAAAATTATCTCAAATTACTGCGATGGATCAGCATTTACACACCACAAACTCGGGGAGACATCTTAGTGTCACTTAATTATAATCACATTTCCCTAAGAAGGAAAGTGAAAGAGAAGGAGGAGGCAAGGCTTTGGGGTGAAATGTAACAATATTTTGGTAATAAGTTGCGCCTCATCCACTTGGAATGGAACTGATACTTTTGCCTGCCATATAAGCCAACATATGTTGGTAGCAACACATTCGCTTAATAACATTAAAGTTAATGCATGTGTTGGTAATTAAGACACCTTTCTTGCTTACAATTACATTTATACACACATATTTATTAACCACATTAATGTATATGAGAAAATTGGGATATGAAGGTAGGGCAAACTTCCGCCCCCAAAAAGTTGAACGGAAAATAATCATAAATTAACTCCACCGAGGCTCTGTGTGTTTTCTCTGTTTGGGGGGAAACAGAGTCAACATACCGAATCCTTTAAGGATTCTACGGGAACTGTCACCGAACAGATGGGAAAGACCGTGGAAGTGATGGAACAGTTTGTAGAACAAAAGGTAACAGAATTCTCACACACACTTACCTAAATCTTCGTAAAAGCAACAGACAAGACTGTTGTCAAAGAGGCAAAAGTCTCCATGGAACAAATGACACCGCTTGCAGACCAAATGGAGAACCAGAGAAAGCTCACACGGACATTCCCAAAAGGATCGGACGAGAACGTTATCCTACAGATGAGTGATCGACTGTACAACAGAACAAAACAAAGTACTTACATGCATGTATCTCGACCTTCGCAAACAGATCAGACTCTTCGTGGTTCTTCTTCTGTTTCAGAGGAAATAGAATACTCACACACACTTGCAATGCAGCATTCCGAGAATGATCTGACGAGGGCCGTCATTGAACAGAAGGGAGTGTTCACTGAACAGACAAATGTGTCCATTGAGCAGACGAGAGTGTCTATGACCGTTGGTAGAACTAAAGAGACCGCTTGTTCAAACCCCGGTATAAATATCAGACATTTGTCAATGGCCGTCTCACTTCTACAGTTTGTTAGAAACAGGAGGTCGTGAACAGTGGGGATACACTTTAAAAAGTACACAGCTCTGTGATTTATTCCCCTATCGGTTTAGTGGAACCAGCTTAGATTTGATAACGAGTGTAGTTTTCTTTGAACTCCCATCTTCTAGGACATTTTCCTTGTCCTTCCTTTACCTTCTCAAACAATTAAGAAACTATTAAATCGACATAAACAATTTTACCAGAACTTTAACACTAAATCGCTAACGCTTCCTCCCCTAAGGTGTTAATTCCTCCCACCGGCCCAGACTAAAAAATAGGAAACGTGTACAAAAAAAAATCGAGGACATGAACGATGGCTGTGCCATTGTGAATTGTTTGACCACAGCAATTATTTGGCCATAAGTGGATTTTAGTAATCCCATATGCACAAAGCACGCTCACGTACACCAGCAACGCTGTTCTACACTTCTACACACACGTACTCACAATCACACTCACACACACGAGTCTAGCGTACACTACACCCCACACATTCATTGGCATTTTATGGACCTGTTGTTTTACGAGTGTGGCCATTTGGTCCAGCCTCATTACATTGCAATGTCTTTCTATCCAAAAAAAAAAAAGAAAACGTTATACAAACGGTAGGAAACAATACACTGTTGCTTTACTATTAAGGACACAGTGGCGCGAAACCAGTAATTGAGAGGACAACATATTATAGAACTCGTAATAGATGGATATACATTATTTGTCTAAGTTTGTTGGCAAGATATTTTAAGTTTTTTTTGTAATTGTTGATCTTTGTTCTTTATACAGTTCTTGTTTCTGTTCTGCGATTTTTTTTTTTAAAAATAGTTTTTTTTTATATTTTTAATTTTTTTTTGGAATTTGATGTTAGAATGTCCTTTCTTTTGCTGTTCTCTATCCTTATACACTTATTTCCCTTAACATTCTCCGACGGAACCAATGGGAAACCTATGATCTGATCTCCAGCCAATGTCCACAAAAACATCAGGGCCAGCGTAGAACGACAACGAAGAATCTTTACCGGCAAATGAGTGTATCTTGCATCGCTGTCTCTGCCATTCCAGCCCAGGTAAAATCCAAGGTCCACAACATTGAGGGCATCTCTGGCCCGTGGGTATACAAATTATGTCGTGTGCAGGTTCTCATCTTCAAGAGAAGTTCTCCGTATATTTCTTTAGGGGATGTTAAGGGAGACAGAGTATTTAAGTAAGTCATTATGCTTGAGTCTGCCTTCTATTACAACATCTGGCGTTACAACCCATGCCCACTGTAAGAGAAACAACTTTCTGATGTCTCCTTAGACGTTTCTGTGGAAGTAGAATAATTGCAACGGTCCCAGCATACTCTTGGATTCCTTAGACGTCTAAAGGTCTGGGCTGGCATCCAGAATATGTACAAATCCCAAAGCTTTCAATGTGGCGCTGGTACAATGGTGTACAAAATGGTTGGATGATTAGTTTGAGCCTTCCGTCACATTCCTGGCTTTAAATGCACGTGTGTTGACAACATGAACTGAATGGAATTGGGTTCTGCTGGTCATTGTGTTTTTTTTTGTCGTTTGAACTAAATCGGCTTGTGGTCACATTAATGAGATGTTTGTTAACAGGAGTCCTGCAACTACCTTGAAGAAGGGTTACCAACTTCCTCATGTTTGGATGGCCAAAATCAGCAAAATCCAAACTGATCCTAGGTTCTCCATGATTTAAGCCAGACTGTATTCCGCCATGTGCTTGGTGTCTATCCAACACAAGTCAACTCATCAAGAACAGGTGGCCCTTTTGGTCTTAATCGTAATAAATGAAGTACGCAGATAGGTAGATTCCTCAGCAAGCCAGCAAAGTGAGGCATTATTTTAAAAGTCTGAGATTGAAGTCTGTGTGGAGTTGCCTATCATTCAGACTGGGACAAGCAATGCTGGGCAAATCTGACATATCAGATATTTTAGTCCATTTGGAGTTGCCAGTCGCTAGGACCAGCGACTCCAATTCTGTTTATTCTCTCGCAATTTAAAAACAACTGTGGAAGGGTAACATTTTCGGGACACCTTGAGCCATTGCAATTGTCTTTAATCTCTTATATTTTATTCACTCTGTTATTTTCTTCTAAATAATCAATATTTTGAATCACTGTTCACACACACACACACATCCACAATCATAGTTGCCATGTAAATATTTTTACAACTTTTCGCACAGCCCCTCCCCCAGTCATCGGCCACAATTGGCCCTCCCCTCCCTGGACACATCGGGGCAAAAACTAAATAATGCTGCTAATGAGTGGTACATGATGATGTCGGTGAATCGATATAATGTTGTGTTGTTGTAACTATAACAACAACAACAACAATATATGTTTGCCTAGAGACGGGAGTGTGTATACGAGCGACTGTAATTGTGTTTGTGTGTGTAGCTATGACAGACATTTACTCAGTCAGGCGGAGGACGAACAATCACAATAACCACTGATAACGAAAAAGTCCAGTCAGCGACACTCGTACATATGGTTGGGAATATTTGAACGGACACACACGAACGGAGAGAGAGAGAGAGAGCGGGAGAGGGAGAGCTGGCACACAGTAGCCACAGCCCGCACAGATATTTCAACACTCTCACACTTGGCTCCAACTCACAAAATAGTTTAATGCGTTGGGTGAAAGCATGTGTTGGTTATTACTAACATCCGTTTGTATATTTCGTGTGAGTGTGTTGCTGTACATTGGCTGGCGGTTAAACGTGACACACTTCATGCATTTGTATGTGTAGCAAACAAAGTTATCCCCGACACAGTTCAGTTTGAACATTTCGACAGGCAATCTGAGCAAAAAAAAAAGAACAGTGGTAGAAGCCAGGAAAGTGAGTAGCAGAAACCTTAATACACTGAGACAGACGGCAAAACGCAGGAGAAACAAAGAAGACACACAACACAGATAGAGGAATACAAACAAAAAGAGGCAGCTCCATAACATAAGCGACAGTTGCCCGACTGGCTCGAGATGTAGGACAAACTTATTTATAGTTTCATCTTAAAACGTCCGACAAACTTTTACCCAACACTTGCAAAAAAAAAAAAAAATCAGCCACAGAAGCCCACTCAGACTCAAACAAGGACACAGCAAGAAATGTAAAGAAAAGAAAGAAAATCAAACGAAACCATTCCATGCAGTTAAGGAAGAATTATCCAGCAGACGCAAAAACTATTCTCGTTCAAACGAAAAAGAAACGTTTTCCCTCACAGGAGTCAATGCATGGATTTAAATGCAGATGCAGATGCTGCGATGCTGGGAGAGGTAGGAGACCACAAATTGTAAAGCAATATTTATGAGCTCGTTCTGGTGAATATGTGCCATAATTCACTTAGATAGATAGATAGATGGTTTTCGTTTGAATAAAGAAATTGTAAGAAATGTGTAACGCTTTAGTAGAACTGTGGGGTGAGAGGATTGAGAAAGACATAAATCGTGTCTGAAAGGTCACATATGGATCAGCAATTACAGTAGAAATAAGTTTAAAGAAACTATTGGAAGAAATCTACAATTTTTTTACAGAAAAAAAAAAAATATAGAAAATCCAGAGGCAAAAAATCTCCATATTTTTTTTAGACGAAAATCTCCATATTTTTTTTAGACGAAAATCTCCATATTTTCTATACGAAAATCTCCATATTTTCTAGACGAAAATCTCCATATTATCTAGACGAAAATCTCCATATTTTCTATACGAAAATCTCCATATTTTCTATACGAAAATCTCCATATTTTCTAGACGAAAATCTCCATATTTTCTAGACGAAAATCTCCATATTTTCTAGACGAAAATCTCCATATTTTCTAGACGAAAATCTCCATATTTTCTAGACGAAAATCTCCATATTTTTTTAGACGAAAATCTCCATATTTTCTAGACGAAAATCTCAATATTTTCTATACGAAAATCTCAATATTTTCTATACGAAAATCTCAATACTTTCTATAGGAAAATCTCCATATTTTCTAGACGAAAATCTCAATACTTTCTAGACGAAAATCTCAATATTTTCTAGACGAAAATCTCAATATTTTCTAGACGAAAATCTCCATATTTTCTATACGAAAATCTCCATATTTCCTAGACGAAAATCTCCATATTTCCCAGACGAAAATCTCAATATTTTCTATACGAAAATCTCAATATTTTCTATACGAAAATCTCAATATTTTCTAGACGAAAATCTCCATATTTTCTAAACGAAAATCTCCATATTTTCTAGACGAAACTCTCCATATTTTCTATACGAAAATCTCCATATTTCCCAGACGAAAATCTCCATATTTTCTAGACGAAAATCTCCATATTTTCTAGACGAAAATCTACATATTTTCTAGACGAAAATCTCCATATTTTCTAGATGAAAATCTCCATCTTTTCTAGACGTAAATCTCCATATTTTCCAGACGAAAATCTCCATATTTTCTAGACGAAACTCTCCATATTTTTAAAAGAAAATTTCCATATTTTCTAGACGAAAATCTCCATATTTTCTATACGATAATCCTGAGAATTTCCTACATTAACACGAATTTTTCCTTAAATGTCTTCTTTTTTTTTTCTATAACTCTTTCTGAATGCAATTTCTCCAATGTCTTGTTCATACGAAAAATTGTCATAAATATTCCGTATCTTTGCTTTTTCCTTATTCAGGACATAAATCCCCAATACTCTCTTACTGGCAAAACAAAAATAATCTCATGCTCCTTTTCGTATATTTATGTCCTCTGGGCATTGCCTGTGCATCGGTGAATGTATCTTTCGGATATCTTTAGAATGCACATCGTGTTTTCGCATTATGAATTCGAAAGGAATTCAAATGCAAAGCATGTCTACTTCGTTATGTTATTAAGTAATGCAATTTTAATTGTGTTTTTTTCTTCTTCTCTTTTGCCAAAGATTTCCATTGCATTTGTGGTGTCCTTAGAGACATTTGGGTGAAGGATACAAATGAGTTTTTGTTACATGTTCAGCAGGATATGTAAATCTCATCCTTGGTTATCATGAAAAACATGACATTTGTCACAGTGCGTGCTGATGTTGTCTAACAAATTATGTCCTAGATTACCAAATTACAAGGATAGCACTTGCTGGGGGATTTGATTTGTGTTATTGTAACTGTTATTTCCTCGTTATGTTAAATTCATTTTTTTTAATTACTCTGAAACTGGGTTAACATATCGAGGGCTATGGTAATTGTTTGGGGAGCAAGCCATTTGCAAGATAAAGCCCGAAACCGGAACGAGGTCATGGACAATTTGTTTCATCGTGTGCTCCAAGAAACCCTGTGCTGGAAATAATGAAACCCTTTGCTCTTTCGCATAAACCTGGGAAACAAAAACTAAGAATTTCATAAAATTCTAATGCACGATGTTCCTGGGATCATTAAAATGATCATCAGTTTTTTTTAACAGTTTTTGTTCGAGTGGAATTTTTCGAATGGAATTTTTGGTAATTTTTGAAAAATTTTCGTAACTCGTAAACGACTCGTCGGATATTGTTGAAATAAATTTTAGAAAATTGATCACTACCACATTTAGTGATCTATTTTCTAAAATTTATTTAAAAAAATTATTTTAGAAAATTTACCACTTCCGCATTTAGTGATCAATTTTCTAAAATTTATTTCAACAATACATCAGAATTTTATGAAATTCGTAGTTATTGTTGTCCAGGTTTATTCGAAAGAGCAAACAGTTTCATTATTACCAGCACAGTGGTTCTCGGTGCACACGATAAAACAAATAGTCCATGACCTCGGTGCGGTTGTGATCACTATTACCTGACTTAAGTGCCTTCACGTTTCAGAGTTGCAAACAAATTAAAAACAAACAAAAAAATATTTAAAAAAAAAAAATATTTAAACAAAAAATATTTTAATAATTCGAATTTGACATAATTCGATGTATGAAAAAATATAATCATATACGGAGAACACTAGGTGATAAAATACTAAAAACAAGACCTTTGTCTCCCATTTGTGCCAAAATACACAAACCTTTTTATGTGCTCCCAAAGATTTGGGGCCTCGCAAAAAAGTGATCTTTTTCTCAGACTCATATCTGGCAAACCCGTTTGGAATTTTCATTTGCTCCCTGAGGCAAACATGTAGCTATTGTCATAAACAACAAAAATTTGTGAACCTATAAACTAACAAACTTCATCTTAAAAGTCAAAATACTGTAATTGATAACAGCCTGGGCAGAATATACATGTTCAATTCTGAACAATTATTTTCTCTTCGTCAAGGTCACCGCTGATAAAATTCCAATTCGCTTTTATATGGTTGGAGTTATTTTAAAGAAAACTACATCAATTCAATTTAATTAAACCCTACGTACGTATGAGTGCTAGGCTGTCTAATTAATATTACTCATACGCTCCAAAAATCTGATAATGCTATTCGAGAAAGCAAACGTCAATTAAGTATCATGCCTGGGAAGTTCATATATTCTAGAAAGTTGTTTATTGAGATCTTAGCTACATTATTGTAATTGATTGTTTCCTTGAATTTTGAATGGATTGCTTCCTATGGACCTGAATAGGGGAAAAAGGGTTTAAAACAGGCCCACGTAGAGTTTTCTTTAGGTAGTTTTTCCTAATGTGCTTGCAGGATTTTTCTGAATTTTTTGGGGCATTTTGAAATATATATTTTCAATGGGGTTTGTGGGATCTATTCACATCCAGCTAAATGGTCAGTGTCACCCGGTTTATTCTGGGACCCAAAATTAGAATATAAATTTATGATGTATTGTAATTAACTAAAAAATAAATATTTTTAATTTACTAATTTCAATATTACTTACATTATTTTACTGTGGCCTTTAAGGATTTTCATGTTTAATGTCTAATATTTTCCTCCGTCAATCGTTTGTTTTGATTTTTGAAAAAAAACAGCATTACAATTTTTTTAAAAATATTATTAAAAAAAAGAAACTGTAATTGAAATTTGATTTGTTGTTTAAAGTAATTCAATTTATCTCCTTAACAACTTTTTTTAATTTAATGTTTAAAAACAGATTTAAAAACTTTTCGGGGCCTAATTGTTAGACAAGATTAAATTAAATCATTTTCTTTAGTTTACTTTAAATGAATTGTTATAAATATAAACATTTATTGTATTCTTTTTTTTTTTGTAATGTTTTTTTTTTACCAGCAAACGTTCATGTTTTCCACAAAGTATCACTACTGTTTTTGGTTTGTTGAGGTTTTATTAAACTTTATGTTTCTTTTCTCAATTTCTCAATGAGGGTTTCGTTTGTTTACTGTTCGGCCTTTCGAGGGTTAATTCTGGGGAGAACATATTTTGAAATTACGTAGAATTCGTTTGCCAACATGTTGCTTGCTCCGTTAAAGTCCTGCTGCGTTTGCTTTTTGCCGCACAACACAACCAGTCTTTGCAACCGTCACTCTGTCTCTAAAGTAACTGAAATTAAGTTGCTTCTCATCTCTATCATTATCATTATTTTTCGAGTCTGGTCTAACGTGGCCGCTGCCATCCAAGAAGCTGACGCTGACGCCAACATACTTCCCATCATTCTTTCCAACAAAAACAATTGTTACTCTTTCACACAATTTCCAATAACAAAATTGCTAGAGTATAAGCTCTCATATGTGTTTATTTCCGGCTTTCTTTGATTTGTACGAGAACGTGTGTGTGTGTGTGTATGTGCTTTCCAGTCGTTCTGCTCAATTCCCGGCTTGTGTCGGGTCTAGCGAAATTTATGACCTACACGCACCAACAACCAACAATAACTGTATTCAATTCACATGTTGCACCTGTTTTTATAGATTTTCCTCTCACCCGCAACTAAAAGTGCCATGGGAGAGATGCATCTGGGTTGAAAGCAGCACTGGAGCTCAATCACATGTTTTCTCAAAACAAGTACATTTCATGCAGTTGAGGTATGTCCTATATCTATCACTCTCTTTCTCTTTATCTCTCTCTCGGTGTCTCTTATTTTAAATACGCATGCTTGTGATATCTAAAAATATCAACAGCTCTCTCTCTCTTCGGTCTTTAGTAACTGTTGCTTCACCACGAGTCTGCTGCGAGTGTTAAGCAAAAGCTCAAGGATTTCTACCTGTTGGTCTTCTTCGGGATTACAAGAATATTAACGTTGAAGCTGGATGGCTGTAGCTGGTGTGTCTCTCGTTGCGTGTTTGGTGTATTTGTGTGTGTGTGTATCTTAGGCTCTGTGCCTATCTGTACATGTGTTTCGAGTCTCCCGGTCTTTGCCTTATATGCCACCTGTTTAGTCGTTCTATGTACGCTCTCCTCTGAGCTGTCCTATCCACTGAGGCGGCTGTGTCTCTGTATGTGTGTGTCTATCTTAGGCCCAATTTCCCATGGTTTAGGTCGCTTTAAATTGAGTTAACCTTGAATCTCTCTCTTTACTTGTGTGTGTGTGTGCCACATAATTTCCACTTGCTTCATGTTCATATGTAGTCTCGCTCTCTCTTGAGTTCTATGCTTTTTATTCTCCATTTTAGTTTCTGCCTAATGAATTCGCCTTAAAATATGCACTGTTTTTTTGTTTGTTTTTGGTGTGTGTTAATTTTAACTTGTTGCAAAAATTATACAATGCATCGGTTTACGGTGTGAGGTTCCGTGTGCATACAGGCTCTTTTATCGTCACAATAAAAAAAAAGAGACCCCATAACGAGCACAATAGCAACAACTACACACCGAAACAGGCGGCGTGACGTCTGGCGCATCCTTGTCAAAATAGCAGCGTGTTAGCCATCAATAACAGCGGACAATAAAACAAAAGCAGAAGAGGCCTTTACAAAATTGTGAATAAAAGCAAAAATTCTCCATCCATTTACCTAGTTTTAATTGTAAGAAATGTGAATTTACGATGGACAATTGAAAGAGGTCAGTTTTTGTTATTTTCGACTTTTTTTTTTTAAATACAAATTTTCAAAAACAATTTTTGGTTGAATTTTTATTCATAACTCCAAAGATCTCATTCAGATTAAAAGGCTTTTATAGTCAGGATTAAAAGCATTCTTTTCATACATTTTTTAAAATTTATTTCAGCAAAATCGGACCAATATTTTTTGAGATACGACAAATTTAGTCATTTACAATTTCTATTGGGTTCTTATACAAATTTACAAAAAATTTAAAAAACTGCTTGTCTTAAATTTATGTATAACTCTGAAAATATCATTCAGAGTAAAAGGCACTTAAAGCAAAGATTAAAACAAATTTATTCGTAAATTTTATAAAATTTATTTCAAGAAAATCGGACCAATAGTTTTGGAGTAACAACATATTTATAAAAATGCACCCCCATTGCGGTTTTTGTTTGCGGTGTTTACATCAGTTTCAAATTCGCCATCAATGGTTATTCTACGACAACCTAACTTGCCCGGATTTGTTCCCCCATTAACCAAATATAAATGTAGCCATTTTCGTTTTCTCCTCCCTTAAGGGGTGATTTCTTATTCGCCATAGACATCATCGTCATCACCATCGGAACATTGTGTTACACCAGGTAATCTAACTAAAGTTAAATTCCAAACATTTCTGTTTACAATTATTGTTAACTAACGCTGATGATAGATTGGCCAGCATTCGGAGCTTATGTTGTCTTGGTCTTTGTGTCCTACCCCTCACTCCTCAATCTCGCCGTCACCCAACTCATCCATCAATTACCAACAGACCTACCAACCAGGCTCGTTATCCATAGCCAGATTTAGATACAGGTTTTTTAATTAATTAAAAAACATTTTCATTTCATCGAAGTGCAGATTTCCCAAAACCCCTCTGTCATTGCTCAGCCCCAGAGTAAGAGGGAGATGTTGATGTGGAAGCCTCTGAAATGCTGGTGTATGTAAATGTTGTCAATTCTCTTGTATTGAATCGTTTTTTAATTGATTTTTCTGTTTTGCTGGCAACATTTGCCAAAACTGGTACTGAGGCATTAACGTAAGTACTCGAAGTAATCTGGGAGGATTTTGGTTTTTCATATTTTTTTTTGTTTGTTTTGAATTAAGCAAAGTTATTTAATTATTAAATATTCATTAGGAAAAAGACATAGCCTAAAGGCTTTGTTATGTAAGGAAATCGTCGGTCAGTTAAGGATAACTAGGATGTGGTCGTTTCAATTAAAATATAAATGGATTCGAAACATTGTCAGAATTGTCAAAAATCCGTTAAACACATGAATCGTTCTGATTTTACTCATTCTGGTTACTCAGCCATGTCCCTTCTCACTCAAGGTGTCGACAGCCGGGTGTCTGATATTACCGGGGGACTTCATTACTTAGGTTGTTGGTCTTGCTTAATAAATGATTTCCAAGGATCTTCATATCTTCTTCCACTTGGTCCATCCACTGGAGTCTTGGTTTTCCCTGCCAGCGCCTTCCGTGGTAGTTGTCGTCTATCAAAAAAAAAATCCACAATTTTCTATAAAAGAAAAATTTCATGAATTTTGCCACAATTTTTCGATAAAAAAAATGGACACAATTTTTCCTATACAAGAAAAATTTCCATAATTTTCTTTATAAAAAAAATTGCAAGAATTTTTCTGCTAAAGGAAAAAAATTTTTCTATAAAAAGAAAAATTGACAGAATTTTTTCTATAAAAGAAAATTTCATAGAATTCTGTCTATGAAAGAAAAATTGTCAGAATTTTTTTATAAAAGGAAACATTGTCACAATTTTTCTATAAAAAGAAAAATTGTCATAATTTTCTCTATAAAAAAATTGTCATAATTTTCTCTATAAAAAAAATTGTCAGAATTTTTCTATAAAAAGAAAAGTTGTCACAATTCTCTATAAAAAGAAAAGTTGTCACAATTTTCTATAAAAAGAAAAGTTGTCACAATTTTTCTATCAAAAGAAAAGTTGTCACAATTTTTCTATCAAAAGAAAAGTTGTCACAATTTTTCTATCAAAAGAAAAGTTGACACCATTTTTCTATCAAAAGAAAAGATGTCACAATTTTTCTATCAAAAGAAAAGTTGTCACAATTGTTCTATAAAAAGAAAAATTGTCACAATTTTTCTATAAAAAGAAAATTTTTTTTATTTAATGAAACATTTTCAGAAGTTTTCTATTAAAACAAACATTTTTATAATTTTTCTATTAAAAGAAAAATTGCCAAAATTTGGTCTATAAAAGAAAACTGGCCTGATTTTTTCTGTCAGAAGAAAAATTACCACAATTTTTCTATAAAAGAAAAATTACTAGAATATTTGTTTGTAAAAGAAAAATAAAAAGTATTTGATAGAAATTTGTCTATTAAAAAAAAAAAAAAAATGTCAGAATAAATTAAAAAAAATTTGCTAGAATTTTTCTATAAAAAGAAAAATTTCCAAAATTTATCTATAATAAGAAAAATTTCCAAAATTTATCTATAATAAGAAAAATTTCCAAAAATGTTCTATAATAAAAAAAATTGCTACATTTTTTTTATAATAAAAAATAAAAAAATATTTCTATTAAAAAACAATTACCAATTTTCTAAGCAACATTTTTCTATAGTAAAAATTGGCAATTTTTCTATACTGCCTTTCAATTCTTGTGACTTGAGTAATTCCATGGTGAATAGCAATGGTCTCTTACGTTTGGTTAGCAACCAACAGGATAGCCATACCAACAACAATAACTACAACAGCATCAGCACAGACAACTGTTGCTGACACAATGGCTCAGCACAGAATTACACACTAATTTCATTGTCGTTAATTAGATTTTGTTTATTTTCGCTGGTTGTCATTGTTTCTGTTTCCTCGCGTCCATTCACTTTGCTGCGGATATTCGATATTGAAATGAGTCCTGTTCTGTGTTATAGCAAATGATTTTGATTTAAAATTATAATTGCTTATTTACTTCTGAGTTAAATGGCAAAATAAAGTTTTTACTGTAATATGTGTGTTCAGCATTTACGGGGAAACAATTATTGCCATATTTCACAATGACAGGCCAAAGTCTCGGTTTGGAAATCGATGCCGAGGGAAAACTCAAACCATTAATAAGCACACGGTTAACATTTTGTATTTTTCGAATTTTCCATATAATGTATCCGAAATATAACCGGCCGAGATTAAGAGAATGCACTAAATTTCGTCCGAATCAAATTTCATTCCAATTGTAGGGAATTTCTCTACATCAGCGAGAACTTACAACAGATACTGTAACATGTCGACCGTCAGTCGGTTTGTACGCTTTCTCTAATTAGAGTTTCAATATTTGGTCTGTACTTTTACAAATAGACACACACACACATACACAGATAACATTTGCTGCTGCCAAATATACAATTATAAGTGGAGTACAGATTGCCTGAGAATTGGTGGGGGTTTTAGTGAATATAATGCGTGGATTCGGTTGCTAGCTGATCATTTTGCCTTTTGTCTGGGGCATGTAACACCTGAGTTCTTGTTGTGGCAGACTTTACACAAAAGAGGGAACTTTGCCATAGAAATGAATCCATGCATAGGTGGATGATGATGCTGATGGAGCCAATGAAGTTGCCGTAGATGATGATGATGTATGTACATCGCACATAATGAGATATTTTTGCCCAGTCAGAGTCAGCTATTTGAATCTGTTGAATTTGTAGTCTCTCGTCCTTTGGCATGGCACATATGTGCTCCCCTGGGAAATTTATATTTTAATGAGTCCGTTTAACAGTTGCAAATGTGTTTCCACCTCTAAATACAATACTACTTTGCCATGTGGTTCTTAGAACTCTTCAAAGTTCATGTATTTCCAGTTATGTACATTTGCATAAATATGTATTTTATAATATTCTCTTGTTCGTAATGAACGATTTTTCGTGAAGTAATCAGCTTATAAGAACGTACACTTCTTGATATTCGAAGGTGCTTCTTTAGAATAAATTGGAAAAGGTGGCAGTGGGACAAGTGAAGTAAGGGGTTGAGTGTGTGTTTTATGTGAAAGGGAGGAAGTTCCATAGTCCAATCGTTATCAACTACATATCAATTCCTCTGACACACCTGTTGGCGGTAACTCCTAGGGAATTGTGTTTTTTTTTTAGCTGTGGTTGCATTGAGAGTGACAAAGCCTTAAAGACTCTCAAGTTTACGTTGCAAATAATACTAAATAAATTCTGGCACTTTTTCTTTTGTAGACAAAATCGTTCCAAATTGTCTTTTGATAGAAAAATTCTGGCAAAAAAGTAAACTTTTAACAGGAAAATGTAGACTATTTTTCTTTAATAGACAAAATTCTGGCTATTTTTCTTTAATAGACAAAATTCTGGCTATTTTTCTTTTGTAGACAAAATTCTGGCAATTTTTCTTTTATAGAAAAAAATTTTCATTTGGTAGAAAAATGTATAGAAAAATTGAAGAGAAAAAAGAAAAATATAAAAATTGAAAATTTTATACAAAACAAGAAAAATTGGCAATTTTATAGAAAAATAGAGAATTTTATAGAAAAAATTGAACAATTTTATGGAAAAATAGAGAATTTTATAGAAAAAAATTGACAATTTTATAGAAAAAAATTGACATTTTTATAGAAAAAAATTGACAATTTTTAAAATTTTATAGAAAAAGAAATGTCAAAAATTTTATAGAAAAATTTTGACAATTTTTTTTGAAAATTGTAAGAATTGTTTGACAATTTAAAGAAATTTTTTGACAATTTTATAGAAAAATTTTGAGAATTTTATAGAAAAAATTGGAAAATTTTATAGAAACAATTTGACAATTTCGTAGAAATTTTATAGAAAAATGGACAATTTTATAGAAAAATTGACAATTTTATAGAAAAATTGGCAATTTTATAGAAAAATTGACAATTTTATAGAAAAATTGACAATTTTATAGAAAAATTGACAATTTTATAGAAAAATTGACAATTTTATAGAAAAATTGACAATTTTATAGAAAAATTGACAATTTTATAGAAAAATTGACAATTTTATAGAAAAATTGACAATTTTATAGAAAAATTGACAATTTTATAGAAAAATTGAAAATTTTATAGAAAAATTGAAAATTTTATAGAAAAATTTACAATTTTATAGAAAAATTGACAATTTTATAGAAAAATTGACAATTTTATAGAAAAATTGACAATTTTATAGAAAAATTGACAATTTTATAGAAAAATTGACAATTTTATAGAAAAATTGAAAATTTTATAGAAAAATTGACAATTTTATAGAAAAATTGACAATTTTATAGAAAAATTGACAAGTTTATAGAAAAATTATATATAGAAAGAATTTTATAGAACAAATTGGACAATTTTATAGAAAAAAATTGACAAATTTCTAGAATTGTTTTGACAATTTTAAGAAATTTTTTAACAATTTCATAGAAAAATTTTGAGATTTTTATAGAAAAATTTTGACAATTTTAAGAATTTTATAGAAAAATATTGACAATTTTCTAGAATTGTTTTGACAATTTTAAGAAATTTTTTAACAATTTCATAGAAAAATTTTGAGATTTTTATAGAAAAATTTTGACAATTTTAAGAATTTTATAGAAAAATATTGACAATTTTATAGAAAAACTGAAAATTTTATAGAAAATTTTTTGAAAATTGTAAGAATTTTTGTTGACAGTTTTAAGAATTTTTTTTGACAATTTTACACTATTTTTTTTTGATAGATAGCCAAAAAAAATTTACAATTTTATAAAATAAAATTTTGACAATTTTATAAAATAAAAATTTGGCAATTTTATAAAATAAAAATTTTACAATTTCATAAAATAAAAATTGACAATTTTATAAAATTAAAATTGACAATTTTATAAAATAAAAATTGACAATTGATTAGGATTAGGATTAGGAAGTCTTCATGTGTTGCACTGTAATTAAAAACTGTTCCAAAAGCCATTCAGAAACATAAAAATGTTGAAAATAATCCCAATTCCTAACAGACCAGACTATAAAAGTGAAAGCCAATCGTGACCCAGTCTATTGTACGAAATCAGATTCATGTCATCTGAAATACCGTACATACCGTGCACTCTGTGACACTTTGTATTTAAATCATTTAATGCATCATGATTTCTTAAATTTCCCATGACAATTTTCGACAATAACCGTGACCATCCGAGACACAACAAATCAAACGTTGCCTTCTCTTTACACTTCCGCCGCCTTCTGTCACGGTCGGAATTTTTGTGGCCCTTATCGGTGAAATTAATGTAAATTGAATTTTATCCATTAAGTTTGCAATACAAATCAATTTTCATAGAACTCTGACACACCATCTCGACTGATACAAAAAATAAAATATAACAAATTGAAAAACAATCTTTGGCAACAGGGCGAGTGGGAGGTAAAGAAACGTTGCCTCGGTTTAGAGGTTGAGTAGATGTATAGCAAATATAGACGATGATAAATCTGCTATCTGTACAACAACGTTAACAACAATTGCCGGTGTTGAGGCACAATTTGCCACATGAACAAAAGTTCATTTTAACACCTACACACATGCAGGGAAACAAATACACACACAGGAGGCACAACAGACATCGTCTGTGGTTAGAGAATGAAACGGGGCGGAAGAAATCCACTTTGCGTGATCGGAAATAAATTTAATAAATCTCAGTTAAAGACTGTAACTAAAATTCACAAGCCTGCAGAGTAGATTTCCCTCCAATTGAGCAACTTTTATGCCAGCAGAGGGGTTTCATTAGGTGTTCCATTCAGCAAATGCCGCCATTTGTACCGTCCAACTAATTAATTTTTTAAAAATTTCATGCTTAATTTAAAAGCTTCTTTGGAAAATGTATTTCTTTGATTTTAAATATTTAAAAAAGAAATAAACGCCAGAGATAAACGCCAGGTGGGCAATTACAGAGCGTTCATGTAAACCACATTAACAGAAATTACACAGGTCTACAAACTGTTTATCCACAGCTCCGGTATACAATGAACCAAGAAGCTTCTGTTGAAAAAAAATCTAGAATCCAATCTTCAGCAGAAGTTTCTCCTATTTTCTGTTGCCTAGTGTTGCACATCGGATAAATTGTATAATAAGAGTTGGCGCCTGCTGAAGTGATTTTCGCGTCAGTATGTGTTTTTCATATTTCCATATTTATCTCCTGATAAACAAGCGATTCATTTCGTATACTCGCGTGTGGCTGTGTAGTCACATTCCCACATTCAGACTCCTCCACCCAAATATGTAAATACCAATCATGACTTACGAGTATTTATGGTATACTTGCCAGACCAGCGAATCGCTTTTCATGCTGTACTGATTCGGACAACTTTCTGATAAATGCCAGTGCAATCTTATGGAAGGATGTCGAGGTTGATTTGAATGATTGCAAGTTGTGTCATCCGGAATGAACTGATGTGATTATGGATTTACTGGCAAATTAATCGGAAGGATGCATTAAATATGTGGCGGATATGAAATACACCAAACTTGTTGGCTGACGTTGATGGTGTGAGGAAGGAAATTTCATGAAGTGCGCCATTGAAATGAAGAGTGGTTTAATGGTGTTTTTAGGGTATGAATCATGAAGGACCGACTGGCGTGAAAGCGTCTCTGGTTTTTAAAGTATAAATTGTTTGCGTAAAGTATCCCAAACCATCTGCTATAAATTCATTGACTCATTATCGTTGAAAAGAAAATGGCATAATTGGCCTTTCCTTCATCCATGGATTTCACATTCACAGGCAAAAGAAATGTCACACCTGGCCCCCAACCATATCCTCCCCCTTCTCTTTATTTTGTATTATTTTTTTCCATTGTTCTAATTTATGAATTACCTACATCCGGTTTGTTTCCCTGTTACTAGAAAAACACAAACACACACATACTTACAACAACCACATACAATGAAGCTAACTCTCTGTCTCTCCCCCTCCCTTTGCATTGTTCTCGCTTTGTGTGAATTTTCTTTCGGTGTCGGTGGTTTACGGATACTAAGGAGGACATGCTTTCTATAATTTCAAAAGGAAACGGATATAAATAAAAGTATGTGTGTGTGTGTGTGTGTGTATGTGTACAATACAAAATTGTTGACATTTTTAAAAATATGACACCCACCTCTGGCATTTCTGAGATTTATTGGCTTTCTTTTGCAGCTGCTGCTTGTTCTTCTTCGGTTTGCAAAGCAATTGCAAAAAAAAAAAGTGTTTTAATCTCTCTTCTGTTGTAGAAAAACACGTACAGAAAGGAAATCCCACACAGTAGAAAGAAATTCTTCTGATGTGGTGTTTTTCGGTTTATATTCTTCATTTCTATTTCAATTGTATTCGAATAATTAGCACTGGTTTCGTTTGAGCTTTGAGCTTTGAGAGCGGGCAACCATGGAGTGAAAATACAAGAGAACATCAAAGAAAACCGCTGTGATTTATTTATCATGGAAAATTGAAAAAGAACTGAATTTTGTCAGAACTAATTAGGTCAAGTCTGGATATCAATAGACACAATTTTCTTAGACAACAAATTCCAAGAATTTTTTTATAAATTAAAATTGTCAGAATAATTATTTCAGAAATTTTGTATAAAGAAAAATTAACAGAATAGCCTGAATTTTTCTTTAAAAAGGAAAATGGTCACAATATCTCTAAAAAGAGAAATATTTCTATCAAAAAAAAATTTAACAATATTTCTATAAAAAAAAATTTGTCACAATTTTTCTATAAAAAGAAAAAATGCCAGAATTTTGTCTATAAAAGAAAAATTGTAGGAAACAGAAAAATTGTGAGAATTTTTATATAAAATAAAAAATTGTCACAATTTTTTTCAATAAAAAGAAAAATTGTCACAATGTTTTTTCTATAAAACGAAAAATTTTCACAATTATTTTTCTAAAAAAAGAAAAAATATCAAAATTTTTCTATAAAAACAAAAATTATCAACATTTTCTATAAAAAAATATTGTCACCATTTTTCTAATAAATTTAAAATTTTCTATAAAAAGAAAAATTGGCAAAATGTTTCTGTAAAAAAAACTGTCACAATTTTTCTATAAAAAAAACATTGTCACATTTTTTTTCTATAAAAAGAAAAATTGTCACAATTTTTATTCTATAAAAACAAAAATTGTCACATTTTTTTTTTATAAAAACAAAAGTTGTCATAGTTTTTTTTCTATAAAAAGAAAAGTTGTCACAAGTTTTTTTTCTATAAAAACAAATATTGTCACATTTTTTTCTATAAAAACAAAAATTGTCACATTTTTTTTCCTATAAAAACAAAAGTTGTCATACTTTTTTTTCTATAAAAAGAAAAGTTGTCACAAGTTTTTTCAATAAACAGAAAATAAAGAAAAATTGTCACAATGTTTTTTCTATAAAACGAAAAATTGTCACAATTATTTTTCTAAAAAAAAAAAATTATCAAAAGTTTTCTATAAAAAATAAAAATTATCAACATTTTCTATAAAAAAATATTGTCACCATTTTTCTAATAAAATGAAAATTTGCATAAAGAAATTGTCAGAATTTTCTATAAAAAGAAAAATTGGCAAAATTTTTCTGTTAAAAAAAAACTGTCACAATTTTTCTATAAAAAAACATTGTCACAATTTTTTAAAATAAAATGTTTTTTCTATAAAAAGAAAAATTGTCACAATTTTGGTTTCTATAAAAAGGAAAATAGTCACATTTTTTTTCTATAAATAGAAAAATTGTCTCAATTTTTTTTCTATAAAAACAAATATTGTCAAATTTTTTTTCTATAAAAACAAAAATTGTCACATTTTTTTTTCTATATAAACAAAAGTTGTCATAATTTTTTTTCTATAAAATGAAAAATAGTCACAATTTTTTTTCTATAAAAAGAAAACTTGTCATAAAATTAAACATGAAATATAGGTACAGACTTCAATATCCCTTTATTTCCTTTGCACACCATTTTACTCTTCCTCCAACATTACAAAATGTGTGAATCTCAAGTAACTTATTCCAGGAATTATTAACCATTCGCCTTAGAATCAAAATGCAATGCAAACCACGTAATTTGATTTCATGTATAAACAGACGATTGGACTGAAATACCAAGTAATTAATTAATTTATTTAATTTTTGTTAACTTTCTTTTCTTATACAGTTCTTCTTTATTCTGGGAATTTTGGTGTTTTCAAATCAATTACACTTTTGAACGTTTAAACTCTTAATAGGCGGCGCCCTTGATGTCATGGGAGAAGAAAAGGCTTTGCTGGAATATTCCTGGAATTCTTCAATAAATCCTTCACCACACCAAATGGAAACATAAACGGCGAATAATTTGTAGGGCTGCTGAGGATAATACCAAAGATAGACAAAAGTTGAGCCTGTTTTGATTCAGTTTTTTTTACAAATGGCCTCCAGTCAGCTTAGGAGAATAGAGGTCTCCTTGTTATTTTAAATTATGTTAATTTTAATTTAGTTAGTTTACATTTGTTTGCCGGTGAGTACAGCAAACAATTCCATTCACCGATTAGAGAGAAGTCCTTCCCTTTGTGTCTCAACAAAAGATTTGAAATTGTAGTCACTACATATATTCCCCTTCCATATAATCCCAAACAAAGTTCCTGCGGTATCTAAATGCAACCACGATATATTTCATATCTTCCTTCCCTTGTCCTATTTTGCAAATTTGTATTCATATAAAGTAATTTCCGTTGTGCGCCATACCACCATAAATGAAACACACCCAGCGAAGACTGTGTTTTAGTTTGGATGACAACTGAGTTTTGGAGGTGACAGGCAAGACGAAAAGGCAAAATTATCAGAAAATCACGTTTTTAGGCTTTTATTAAGCGATGAATATATGAGAACACGATGACAACGACGATATATTGTTAAAAATGTAGATCTTATCATTATTAAAAAGCAACATTATGTAATACACTCACAAAAAAAAGTTTGTTAGAGAAAAGTTTTCAATTGCCTTTTTTCTAGAAAAAATTAGCAATTATTTTTTAAATGAAAAATTATGTCAAGTTTTGAAATGCACAGAAAAATTGGAAAATACATTTATATAGTTTTTTTAAATGAAAAAGCTAAAGCTAAAGCTAAAGCTAAAGCTAAAGCTAAAGCTAAAGCTAAAGCTAAAGCTAAAGCTAAAGCTAAAGCTAAAGCTAAAGCTAAAGCTAAAGCTAAAGCTAAAGCTAAAGCTAAAGCTAAAGCTAAAGCTAAAGCTAAAGCTAAAGCTAAAGCTAAAGCTAAAGCTAAAGCTAAAGCTAAAGCTAAAGCTAAAGCTAAAGCTAAAGCTAAAGCTAAAGCTAAAGCTAAAGCTAAAGCTAAAGCTAAAGCTAAAGCTAAAGCTAAAGCTAAAGCTAAAGCTAAAGCTAAAGCTAAAGCTAAAGCTAAAGCTAAAGCTAAAGCTAAAGCTAAAGCTAAAGCTAAAGCTAAAGCTAAAGCTAAAGCTAAAGCTAAAGCTAAAGCTAAAGCTAAAGCTAAAGCTAAAGCTAAAGCTAAAGCTAAAGCTAAAGCTAAAGCTAAAGCTAAAGCTAAAGCTAAAGCTAAAGCTAAAGCTAAAGCTAAAGCTAAAGCTAAAGCTAAAGCTAAAGCTAAAGCTAAAGCTAAAGCTAAAGCTAAAGCTAAAGCTAAAGCTAAAGCTAAAGCTAAAGCTAAAGCTAAAGCTAAAGCTAAAGCTAAAGCTAAAGCTAAAGCTAAAGCTAAAGCTAAAGCTAAAGCTAAAGCTAAAGCTAAAGCTAAAGCTAAAGCTAAAGCTAAAGCTAAAGCTAAAGCTAAAGCTAAAGCTAAAGCTAAAGCTAAAGCTAAAGCTAAAGCTAAAGCTAAAGCTAAAGCTAAAGCTAAAGCTAAAGCTAAAGCTAAAGCTAAAGCTAAAGCTAAAGCTAAAGCTAAAGCTAAAGCTAAAGCTAAAGCTAAAGCTAAAGCTATATAATAATTTTCGCTTCAGTGTTCCTTTGGTTGGCCTTGACAACCATTTCCCCCTTCCTTCTCCTGCCCACCTCTGAATGCAAAGCATTCATTACGTTGTAAAATTAATGACTTTCATAAAAAATTGTTGTACGATTTTTATCAGCAGCCGAGTACACGATTCATTTACCATAATGTTCCCTGCCAACGGGCGCTGGCAATGCGATGACTGCGATAAGACGAAAAATCAATTTCAGGCAAATGCGATGAAAAACAACTTGTGATAAACATAATGTATGTGTGTAGTACCTGCTCGTTATATGGAAAATGAGATATGAAAATTATGAATTACGAGAGAAGTTGATGTACAAACTTTTACAGGGGAAAACTTTCATTCAGCCAAGTTGTTTTTTCAACAATCACTGAGAATTATCAAAAAAATAGAATTTTCTTAAACGAATAAGTAAGCATCTAAGATATTTTTCTGTGAATTTCCATTAACATTAGGGAATCTGTTTTTTTTATTTAGTTTTCTACTTTACCTAATTTCCGTTGAATCATATGTGTACATGTGTGTTATTAAATGTTCTCTTGAAACTGAGTTCATTAAATTTCAATCATTTGAAATATTAACCACAAACAATGACGAAGTGTTGTCAAATAAATATTTGTGGTTCTGTGGTTGTTGCAGTAAAGTTAAATTCTGATGACGGACGGCCGGCTGATATTGACAATGACAGGAATTTCATAAATGTAGTTTATGATATGAATATGAACAGATATGAATATGATTTCTTTGTAAAAGCGAAATTTAGTTTAAGTAGAGACACACAGATTTGAATTTAAATTCTTTGTAAAAGCGACTGATGAACGGTGGCTTCAGCGAATTGTTGTTTTCTCAAATATGGTTAAAGTAAGGGAACAGGTATGTAGTGATCGGTGGGTTTTCGCAGCAGGTGATCAGGAGTCCTTGGATTTTTCTCTTAGTCTGATCAACTGGGATAGAGCCTTCGGGGAGTTCCGCGGTGGCTGTTATTTACCACCTCAAACGTAGGAAGAGTTTGGCTTGGCGATCAGTGGCCCAAAATCCAATTCCATCGGTCAAAAACCTGTAACTTTTGATGTGGCAAACATTTTTGAGTTCCGTGAAAAATTGTTTGTAGCCAAGAAGTAGGGCATTACTTTAAGGCATTGATATACAAAATCGCCAAATTGTATATATTTTAGAAATATTTTCAAAGTTGACTAATTTTTATTTATTTATTATTAATTACAATACAAAGTAAATTTATATTCTAATTTTTAGGTCCAAGGGTAAACCGGGTGACACAGACCATATGTTTAGATTTTTGCAGCGACAGACCAAAGCCTCTGTTGGGAATCGAACCCACAACCCCCACGCTGATAGGCAAGCACGCTACCAACTTGCCTACCGGGGCGCTTTACTAATTTTTGTATTTTTCCAATTTAGGGGAGAACATTTTATATTTTTTTTAAAAAAAAGTTTGATATACATTTTCTTAATGCTCGTATTAAAAATGTTCACCTTTATCAGGATTTTGAAATTTGAAAAAAATGGAAGTCCATTTTTCGACTTTGTCGAACGAATATTTTTTTTATTATAAACTGTGGTTTTTGGTCTTCTTTGTGATAATAAAAATAATCACTCCCTCCTTTAATTGGATTCTGGACCACTGTGCACAGTCTCTATTAGAAACTTCACCGTCTTACTTTTATTATTTGTTGTTATTTTGTTTATAACTTTTTTTTTAAATTTTTTTAACTTTTTCAGGATTATGAAATTTTTCCATTTTTCGACTTTTTCGAACGCTATTCCCTACATTTTCTAGCTTTACTACTCATATTAAAAATGATCACCTTTATCAGGATTTTGAAATTTGAAAAAATAGAAGTCCATTTTTCGACTTTGTCGAACTGGCTATACGAATATTTTTTTATTATAAACTGTGGTTTTTGGTCTTCTTTGTGATAATAAAAATAATCACTCCCTCCTTTAATTGGATTCTGGACCACTGTGCACAGTCTCTATTAGAAACTTCACGGTCTTACTTTTATTATTTGTTGTTATTTTGTTTATAAATTTTATTTTTTTAAATTTTTTTAACTTTTACAGGATTATGAAATTTTTCTATTTTTCGACTTTGTCGAACTGGCTATACGAATATTTTTTTTATTATAAACTGTGGTTATTGGTCTTCTTTGTGATAATAAAAATAATCACTCCCTCCTTTAATTGGATTCTTGTTATTTTTTTTATAATTTTTTTTTTTTTAAATTTTTTTTTAACTTTTTCAGTATTATGAAATTTTTCCATATTTCGACTTTTTCGAACTCTATTCCCTACATTTTCTAGCTTTACTACTAGTTATCTTTTGTGTTATAAACTGTGGTTTCTGGTCTTTTTTGTGATAATAGAAATAATCACTCCCTTATTTCCTTGGTTTCTGGACCACTGTGCACAGTCTCTATCACAAACTTTGTCATCTCAGTTAAAGACTTTACAGTTACTATTGAAATCTTCACATTTTCTTTTGAAAACTCTGTCATTTCTATTGAAGACATTGACAAAGCACTTCTAGGGAAGAATTTGCAACAAAAATACCCGACTTAATATATTCTTTGTGTGAAGACGGGTATCAGGTATTGGCACTTGATTTCGAATGCATACGATCAAGGTTATGATATCCCCATTTTTTGAAGAATTCTACTCTGACAAATTTCAAACATTTTTTCTAATGAAAAATACATTCAAACACAGTTCTTCATCCAGAAAGCTGCGAGTTCACATTCAAACTCTTTAACAAAGTGGCAAATCTTTTCCAGACAATCGTACTGACAGTGCGGTGGTGTGTGTCTGGTTACCGCCATACACGTTTTCACTCCATCTTTACGTTTCGTTTCGTTTCATTTTATTTTTTGTGAATGAGTAAAATCTGAAAGCAAACAACTTAAGGGAACTTTCGTGTGGATGGAATTTCGTGAAGTCTCAAATGTGTTTATAACGAAAATATTCACATGTACTGTGAAAAAAAGTTTGAGAAAAGTCTGTGTGTGTGTGTGAAATTCTTTGTATTTTCCTGTTCACTGTGTTGACTTGAAGTAGTTTCGGGTCCCCTCTGATTTTGAGGCAGCCATGTATTACATTTTTCATGATTACTTTGCCAGCCAAACGAAGCCTAAATAAGTTCAGTTAACAATAACCGTGGAAAAATAACACACGTAAGGGAATACTTATATAAAATCGCTCACAGGACGAAATAAATGCACCAACAATCGCACAGGACAAAAGAAAAACAGTCATGCTTATTAAATACACACGGTATAACGGCATCATTACTATGGAGACTTTACACATACCGAGGCTTCAATTTGTACACACTATGGCCTTCTTACCGTGCAAAATTCTCTTCACTAGGCAAACAAAAATAAGGTCCTTGGCCTTAGTGGGTGTAGATGCTTGAGTTGGCCCAGCCATATCATTTTGATTATTTGCCTGACTAAGAAGTGGTCTAACTTTTATTTTTCGTCTCCCTTCTACAGAGGGAAAAAATGTACTCTACATTGCTTGATATCATATGCAAAGGTTCTGCCTGAAGTCATCGGCAGAGGTTTTCTCAAAGAAACCTGAAACAAAATCATGTCTCTCAAGACCTGTGTTCACAGCCAGAAAGCCGACCAGCAGGGCTACGAATTTCGGAGAATCAGGCATACCCGATGCTGAGAAGAATTTTGAGACATAGTGAATCTCTAGCACTCTACGATGTGATATCTGGAATGGCAATGATGAAGGAGGTGGCATTTTTTTGTCAGTAAGACATTGAGCGATCTAAGCACACCTGGATGCCTTCACACAAGAAAATAAGTTATAGATATTTTAAATAAAAATTGTTTCTAAAATTCCTTTAATTTAAATATAGATATTTTTGATGGAAATCCTTTCTAAGATTCCTTTAATTCCGGATCATGAACATACAAACCTCAATTCTACAACCAATTTCAGCAAGGAACACATTTCCTCAAAAAAAATCGAATGTCTCCAAAATTGACCACGTTGTAGAACTGGCACGACTCGCGAGGGGCAATTGAACAAACATTTCATTGGCTTTCAGCATTATTTTACAAAGGATTTCTTTTTTGTAATTTACAATTTTTTTTTTAACAAATTTCTGTAAACACACTATTCAACGTCTTAATATAGGGCTTCACAACTGGCCAAGGTCCACAAATGCAGCTGTCATTTTGATTCTGTTAACTAAAAATATCTGAAATTATAAGAACAACAACTAGTTCAAGTTTAAGTCTTCTGGTAACATAACAAAGTTTCACTTAAGAGCTCCACGTTCTTCAGCACCACATCTGCAACAAGTAACTGCCTCCCACCGGCATCCTGTCCATCCTGTCTGTGTTCATCGCCCCTTTTGCTATCTGTTGCCTCATTTGTTTCACTAACTGTTGCTGTTTGCTTTCAGACCTCAAGCGCCATAAGAAAATTAATTTAAAGTAACAACATCAGCACCGAAGCAACTCAGCGCCAAGCAGAAAGCAAAGTTGAAATGAAGTAATAAAACAGGATGTCTAAACGACGGTTAATTATGTGAGACGTTCACCTTTTCATGTTTTACAAGGCCGGCACCCCTCTGCCCTCCTCCCCACCCTTTTAACAAAAGTGTGAGTCAGAACAAAAAGAAAAAGTATTACCAAGAAAGTAAAAGAAATGAAAAGAGAGATTACAGTTTCGTTTACAAAGAAAGTACAACCGTAAAGGGGGGGAAATTTAGCATAGCAAAAGGCGGTATTTAGTCAAATTCAAACAAACAGTCAGAGGAATAAGAAAAAAGAACGGAAAATGTTTCCGAATTAAAAGCGGCAAACCTTAAAGCGGTGCCCTATTGAAATCGTGGTAAGAACATCCAGTCATCAACTGAGTATAGCTACACTATGCAACAGCCATTTTCTCCCAAATATATTTACAGTATTTTTTTGTCTACTTTGTGTAAAATGTTTGTGTTTATGTTAAAAATTCAAAAAAAAAAAAAAAAAAATTAAAAATATTTATGGATACGTTTTTATTTTAAAAATTTGCCATTTTCGTCGGTGAACCTTTGTTATTTAAACCATAATTTTGAAAGCAGACAATCGATCAATTAATACAATATCTCAAATTAATGGGTAATTATGTGAGTGAATATGATTTAAAGAGCTGTTGGCATAAACAAAATTCATAAAAAATAAAAAAAAAAAACAATAGCTTGCACCCTACTCAAGAATGTTTCAAGAGCAGTGGACAATTATAGGCAATCATCGAAAAAATCGTAGTTGCCACAAAAACATCATAAAAAATAAACAAAAATTCCAAACTTTTCTTTTGTTATTATTTCCAAATAGCTAGCACTCTACTGAAGAAAACAAGAAATATTCGAAGAATATCTATAGAGAAATGTAGAAGTTATGGTTATTTACTTGATTGTAGTCTAAGTTACATTCAGTTAAAACCAATCATGACAAGAGATTGAATGTATTAAAAAATATTATTTCATGGGAAAGCATTCATCAAAAGATCTATGATTATAACTAATTAGAATATATGGGTTTGCATTTCAATGAAATAAAAAAGATTTTTTCATGGAAAAAGAATTTTTTTTTTGTCAAAAATATTTTTTTTTGTAAATTAATATTTTCTAAGAAATAAATAAAAATAATGTTTATTAAAAAAAATAATTGTTTTAAAAAAAATTTATTATTTTTTAAGAAATTATTTGTTTTAGAATAGTTTTATTAATATTTTACAAAAAATATTTTTTTTTATAATTTTTTTGGTATTTATAACTTAATGTTCAATATTTTGTATCGACCTTTCTCAATTATATCAAATTTAAATTTTTTTAATGAATTTTTAATAATTTATGAAAAATATGTTTTTTTTTTTAATTCTTTTTAAAAAGTAGATGTTTTTATAATAAATAATTTATTTTTGCAATAATTTATAAAGAATATTTTTATGTTTTTATAATAATTTTTTTAAAAAATATTTTTTTTACATAAAATACAAAGTAATTTATTTATAATAAAAATATTGTTTTTTTTACAAAAAATATAAAAACACTATATAATTTTTTGTTTATATTTATTTTTTTTAAATAAGAATCTTTTTAAGAATTGCTTTTTATAGAAAAAATATTTTCGTTTTTATAATAATTTTTTAAAAAAATTATTTTTTTTTAACAATATATATTGTTATACAAAATTTTATTTATTTTTATTAAAAATAAACAAGATATAAAATATAAAAAATATTTTCCTGTTTTTATAATAATTTTTTAAATTTTTTTTTTAAAAAAAATATTTTATATATTTTTATATATAAAAAGACATACATATATTTTTTTAATTTAAACAATAATTTATTTGTATACAAATTTTTTAAAAAAAAATTTTATACAATATGTAGAAACATTTTAAAAAAAAAAATATTTTTTTGTTTTGTAATCATGTTTTTAATGAAAATATTTTCTTTTATAATAGTACTTGTTATAAATATATAAATATAATTATTTTTTTTAGAAAATGTTTAAAAGATTATTTTTTTGCATAAAATATAATGTTAATTAATTTTTTTGTATAAACATCTATTACAAATATTTTTTTTTTTCAAAAATATAAAACCGTTTAAATGAAAATATTTTCTTGTTTTTGTAATAATGTTTTTAATAAAACTAATTTTTTTTAAATAATTTTCTTTTTAAAAGTTTTTGTTTTTATAAAAACTGATTTGTTGTTAAAATAATTTATAAAAAATGATTTGGTTTAATAAAAATGTATAAAAAATATTTTTTATTTTTTCAAAAACAAAAAATATTTTTTTTATTAAAAATAATTTATTTCTATTAAAATTTTTTTTTATAAAAAATTGCTATTTTTACCACAAAAGAAATATTTATTGTTCTGAAAAAAAAATATTTTTTAAAAAAAAAATATTTCATTTCATTTTTATTCATCTTTACTTGTAATTTAAAGCCTTACGGCCAATTTAAGATAAATTACAAAATGCATTGATAAAACAGCAATTCGCACCTACTCGCACCTTTATTAATATATAATAATTTATAAAAAGTGATTTGGTTTTATAATAATTTTTAAGAAATATTTTTTTATTTTTCCATAAACAAAAAATATTTGTATATACAATTATTTAGCTTTTATAAAAATATTTTTTTTATTAAAAATATTTTATTTCTATTAAAATTTTTTTTTTTTAAAATTGTTTTTTTTTGTCACAAATTTTTTTTTTTTTATAATAATTTATAAAAAGTGATTTTGATTTAGAATAATTTATAAAAAATATTTTTTTATTTTTTCAAAAACAAAAAATATTTTTATACAAAATTATTTATTTTTTAAAAAACATTTGTTTTATTAAAAATAATTTATATCTTTTAAATTTTTTTTATCACAAGAAGTATTTAGTAAAAATAAAAAATATTTTTTTTAAAGTTCTTGTTAAGGAATTGAACTTCTCTTAATATTTTCGTTTATGTTAAAAATCTGAAATTTCTGCACTCGTTTACATATGACATCTGACTTAGACCACTATTGCACTTAGTGCCACATATGTGTTTTAATACCACCTAGTATCTGCAATCTACTGTGGAACAGCTTGTCCGGATTTTTGGTCCTACTCTTGAACTCCTCGAAGACTGTGCTGTGTCTCCTGTGGCTCTGATTGTTGCTAACAGTATTCGTTTGCCACAAAATGACTTCAAATATTTACTTAATCAATTTTTAGTTCATACGCACTTTAACTCTTCAGGCGGCATAACGACCAGATCTCCCTTCAAAGAAATGAACCTGCCGCCTTATACGAGAAGAAAGGATGTGCTTCAATGTGAAAAGAGATGGGGGTTGTACTAGGGGAACTAACATGTGCATGAACGAATTGAAATATTCCCTTCTGCTGAGGGTGTATGTATAGAATCCGTTATTTGTATTTGTTGAAGGGGATAACTACCTCCGGTTGCTTATTCCTGCTGGGATGAACGTTGCTCAATTTGTGGGAGACTCATGATGTTGTTATCCTGTACACGGGGGCTGCGCTGGGATTGTGTTGTTCCGTATGGCCGGTGAAATTTAGTTTGTTTTTTTTTTGCCCTAAACTGAGATTTATTTCAGATTTATTAAATTTATTTTTGATCACGCAAAATGGATTTCTCCCCCCACCAATTTCTTAATATTATGTGTGTCATTCTGTTCACACAACCAAGCTGATGTCTGCCGTGCTTCTATGTATCCCTATGTGAGTATTTGTTTGTCGGTGTCTGATATTCTTGGTGTTAAAATGTAATTTTGTTCCAATGTGGCAAATTGTGTCTCTACACCGGCAATTGTTGTTAACGTTATTATACAGGTGGCGGGCTTTATCATCGTCTATATTGCCTAAGCTTAAGCCTTAGCATATGTTTTGTTATATCTACTCAACCTTCAAACATGGGGAATATTTTCTTATCGGCAACACCTCCTCCTCCTCCTGTTCCATCATAGGGAATATTTTCTTACCTCCAACTCCTCCATTTTCATTGAAAATATTTTCTTACCTCCAGTACCCCCGTTTGCCAACATGTTTTTCAATTTCTTTATGTTTTATTTTCTTTGAGGCGAGGTGAAGTCGCGGGGCTCTCAAAAATCGATTTGTGGTTCAAATTTGATGGATAAAATTCAATTTCCATTAGTTTTTCAACGTTTACCGTTAAGAGCAACAACAGTTACGTTTACGATGGAAGGATGTGGTTGTGGAGAAGACAGGAGACACAGTTTGAAATGCTATGAAGTCTTGGGTGGTCACGATTGTGAGGCTTTACATTTGTATACAAAATTGTTGTGAACAATTTTTACAAATCAAGACAAATACGATGATTTACATTTAAATTGTTCGAGAGTGGTGTGCAGAATTTGTGATGACAATTCATTTGAAGTTATAATCCGAGGAGGATATGAAATGCATGGGTCACACCCAGGGTTGACCATATACAAATTTGTTCAGTCAATCGCCTACCCTCTAGGTGGCCTTTGCCGGTGGGTCTTGCGCGTGGTCTCTGCTCTTCATAATGCCAAGGACAGTTTCCAAATTTAAGTTATCGTTCCATTTACGTCCAAAGAAAATACAAAAAATAATCATCTTAACTTCTGTGAATCGGTTCTGAATTGTTTTTCAATTCACTGCTACACCTGTAGCAATAGAAAAATCAATCAAGCGGAAATTGGCCAAAGATTTTGGTGATTTCGGTCATTCCGGCCATTGTTGTGCGCATTTAAGATTAGCAATAATTTTTGCAGCTTTGTTGGAAATCCTCAAAAGTTGTGTTGTTTCGAAAAGGGAAGAAAAAACAAACGAAAAACACTTCAAGACAACACGAAATAAGTCGGAAAAAAACAATATGTGGAGAAAGGTTGTTGGTAAGAGAGAAAGAGAAAACGTTCCTTAAACGTACACGCTGGACTTGTAAATGTTTTTGTTTTCATGTTGTCCATTTGCTCCTGTGCTCAGTTAAAGGAATTGCTGTTAAATTGGGTTTTTTGTTTTCCTAACACAACTTATTTTTAAAACTACAGCGACAAAGACGACCGCATAGGAAAAAATACAATTTGTTAAATGGATTTTATTGGTAACCACGATAAGTTGTACGGCCACATGAAGAAGAGGTTGATGAAAAGGAAATTTTTTCTGTTCATTTTCTAGTTTAAAAATAACTCGGGTAGATAAAGACAAGTGTGGTTATGAAAACAGCGTTTTTCTTTTAGGAAATAAAGCTGCTCACTATTCTACCATGTTGGAAAATCTAATACTTCAATTTTATCCAAGTATCCCCAAGAATTATGAAGTTAAAATGTAAAAGAGATACCTGAAAAACCTATAAGTAACTTTGTTAGTTCAACTGTAAAATACCTCCCTCCGTAGTCTTCGAAAAAATCATAAATTACTTCTTTAGCTCTAGCCGGAGTACATAAGACCGATGTAATTGTGGAATAAATTGAAATCCAAATAATCGAAACAAAATAAAACCCAAATTCTTTCTCTGTACAGTACCCAGCGATTTCCAAACGGGGGTGTAGTTACTACAGAGTTTTTTTTTTAAATCCTTTAAGCACCGTTTGCTTTGGAGATTCCGGCCCTCTCTTTGTATAAAAGGATATGGAACAACAAAATGCCAAGTAGGCTTTTAAAACTGAAACAGTTTGGAAAAAGGAAACCAATCGTAACAGAAACTCCGATGGATGAGAATAAAACGCACCGTATGCAATCATTCGGAACACATAGAAACCGACTTTGCCAAGGGAACTCATAACAAATTGGAAAGGGGGGGAAATAAATTCTCTCCTCTATTTACAAGGATTATTGCTGGTAAATTCGGCTGCAGTTACGATGCAAGACTGTGGAAATTGTCAAAAATCGTACCTTGAAAAATTGAAAAAACTTTCCTAATTAAAAAAATTTTATAAAACTTTTTTTTGTAATAGAAAAATTGCTAATAATTTAATTTATTATAGAAAATGTCCACAAATTGCCATTATTAATAGGAAAAGTATCAGAATTTCCCTTTGTTTACATATAGAAAAATTTGTCAGAATTTTGGTTTCTGTTTAAATAAAAAATTATCAAAATTTTCCTTCTTTTTCAATAAAAAAACCACAATTTTTCATTTTTAATAGAAAAACAATGTTTTTCTTCAGAAAAATTGTCAGAACTTTGGTTTCTGTTTAAATAAAAAATTATCAAAATTTTACTTCTTTTTCAATAACAAAAATTTCACAATTTTTCTTTTTTCAATAAAAAAATGTCACAATTTTTCATTTTTAATATAAAAACAATGTGTCTTTTCTTTTATACAAACATTTTCACAATTTGTCTTTTCTTCAGAATAATTGTCAGAACTTTGGTTTCTGTTTAAATAAAAAATTATCAAAATTTTACTTCTTTTTCAATAACAAAAATTTCACAATTTTTGCTTTTTCAGTAGAAAAAATGTCACAATTTTTAATTTTTAATAGAAAAACAATGTGTCTTTTCTTCTATAGAAAAATTTTCACAATTTGTCTTTACTTCTAAAATGTTACAATTTTCCTTTTTTTTCTAGAGGTAAATTGTCAGAATCTTCCTTGTTTTCTATAGAAAAATTTTCACAATATTCCATTTTTTCTATAGAAAAATTTTCACAATTTTCAAATTGTCCCATTTTTTCTATAAAAAAATTGTCACAATTTTCCATTTTTTTTTATAAAAAAATTGTCGAAATTTTCCATTTTTTCTATAAAAAAATTGTCACCATTTTGACATTTTTTCTATAGAAAAATTTTCACAATTGTCCATTTTTTCTATTTTTCTATTTCCATTTTTTCTATACAAAAATTGTCACAATTGGTCTTCTTTTCTATAGAAATTTTTTCACAATTTTCCTTTTTTTCTATAGAAAAAGTGTCCCAATTTTTTTTTTTTTCAATAGAAAACCTATCACAATGTTCTTTTTTTTCTATAGAAACTACTAAATTCACTTTTTCAATAAAAATATTGTCACAATTTTCGATTTTTTTTTTAATAGAAAAATTTGTTTTTTTTTTTAATAACAAAAAAACGACAGAAATATTTTCATAATTTTTTTAACAGAAAAATGTTTTTAGTTATGGAAAAATTCTCACAAAAAATTTAATTAAAAATATTCTCAACATTTTTCTTTTTTATTACAAAAATTGCCACAATTTTTTTTAATAGAAAAATTGACAAACTATTTTTTGTTTCATGCATAAATTGCCAAATATTTTGTTTTCCTAAAAATGTTTCACAATTTTTGTCAAAATTTTGAGAAATTGACAAAATGTTTCTAATAAAAAATTGCCAAAAATGTTCTATTTCTAAACAGTCAGAATTTTTCTGTCGAAAATATGTTAAGCCATTTTTATTTGAAAAATTCCATTTCTAGCAACAATTCACAAAACATTCATTAGGATTTTGAAAATATAAATTATTTGTATGTATTTCCGCAAACTTATCTTAAAATTGTCTATTCACTTCTTTCTCTTTAACTGTATTTTATATTTCTTCATCTGAAAATGAAGCTACTCGTAAATTTTCAAATTAACAAGACAAAAGGCTATTCAAGAAAAATAGATAACATTGAACAAGAAGAAAACACAATTCTAAATTCACTTTTTATTTAGAGAAGAATACAATTTCTGTTCTGATGCTTATTACGGATATAGAAGCAATCAAAGAATAAAGGAAAAGCTAATATTTGAAAATGTTCCACATACGATTCATAATGAAATGAGAATGTCGGTTAATAACAGACTTACATATGTATGTTCCATATCCTCAGACCGAACAATACTGATAATATGTGCAGATGTCTGTGGTTGAATACAATTGTATCTGTATTTGTGTTGTTGATTCGGTGTTATTTGTGAAAAGTACGAAATTTCAATTCATTTGCTTACATTTTCCTTTTTTTTTTATTATGTTATGGATGTGGAGAAAAACATCGAGAAAAACCAGAACCATCTCTCCCTCCCTTTGTCCTTGAATTGTAGACAAGAGTTTTGAATTTTGATTTTCCTTTTGTAACGCCCAAGGAGATGATTTCCATGGTAGTAATAAAAGGTAAATGAAGAAAACATTGCATGAAACGGAGGAGAAAGCCAGAGCAACACTGGCAGCAACGGAAATTAAACTGTGGCATATGAAAGAAATACCACAAAACCATATTTGACGGAGGACATGAAACAACAACAGCCAAGGGATGATGAAAACAAACGGAGATGATAAAGAGGAGTACACAAATGCCAATGAACAGACAATCCAAGAGCTCATAACGACGTATGTTCAAGGACCCGGACCGTATGGCAAAGCTGAGCTAACCACCTGTGCATCTCCTCGTAACCACCGAATTTAAAACCAACGAATCCAGATTTTTGAATTGACCAAACCATAAAGGACCAACCATAAACTCACAATGAAATATCCATACGAGGAGTGGGCGAAATGTCTAAATCGCAATAAAGTCTTAGCGTGGGTATTTTACAATCATAGGTAACCTTGGCAACTCCTGCATGGGAAGACACTAACCAAGGGAACCACCGAGCCCAGTGACAGACCTACCAAACAAAAACCTCCCACTCACCCTCGCTCAATAACACACTACCCCAGAGAGTCTGTCGTCCAAGAGCACATTTTTCCACACATTTCCATAGAAGCAACTACAGACTTTGTAACACACATCATCATTGCCAACGTCATCGGTGAGTATCAGACATGGCGTCATCACCATCATCCAAATTCATGATAACTATAATGAGCTCTGACTTTTGGAGGTCGTCTCATTGTGGGGTTTAAACAAACAGAACTTAATGTGTGGTTGGGTCTTTGTTTGTCTCAATGCGTGTTGTGTGTGTGTCTGTGTGTGTGGGTGTTTGGCTGATGAATGCAGCATCCATAATGAAAGTTTACCCACCTGCAGAACTTCTTGTTCTCGCTACTGAATGATGCATTCATAATGAAAATGACATAAGTTTGCCCACCTGAAGGCCACCGCCCAGATCATAAACAGAACACTAGACAATCTCTGTTTGTAAAAGTCACAGTAGGAGGATAAAGGAGGGCGTACGGCATCAGACACAAATTGACAGATATTTTCTAGGGGAAAATTCGCACAATTTTCCTTTTTCCAAGGAAAAATTCTAATCATTTTACTATATGAAAAACTGCCAGATGTTTTCAGATTATAGTCAATTTTCCATAATTTTTTACTTTATAGAAAAATTTAGAATTTTTGTCTTTATAGAACTTATTGCCAAATAAATTCTGTATAGAAAAAATGGTCACAATTTTACTTTTTTAATAGAAAATGTTTCACAATTTTACTTTTTTAATAGAAAAATTGTCACAATTTTACTTTTTTAATAGAAAAATTCTCACAATTTTACTTTTTTAATAGAAAAATTCTCACAATTTTACTTTTTTAATAGAAAAATTCTCACAATTTTACTTTTTTAATAGAAAAATTCTCACAATTTTACTTTTTTAATAGAAAAATTCTCACAATTTTACTTTTTTAATAGAAAATTTTTCACAATTTTACTTTTTTAATAGAAAAATTGACACAATTTTACTTTTTTAATAGAAAAATTGTCACAATATTACTTTTTTCATAGAAAAATTGTCACAATTTTACGTTTTTAATAGAAAAATTCTCACAATTTTACGTTTTTAATAGAAAAATTGTAAAATTTTACTTTTTTAATAGAAAAATTGCCACAATTTTACTTTTTTCATAGAAAAATGTTCACAATTTAAACTTTTTTAATAGAAAAATTGGCACAATTTTACATTTTTAATATAAAATTTTCGCAATTGTCACAATTTACTTTTTTAATAGAAAAATTTGCCAAAGTTTTTCGAAAGTTTTCCTGTATAGAAAAATTTTTACATTTTTTACTTTTTATAAAAATGTTTACATTTTTCTTTTTTTTATAAATTTTTTTTTACAATTTCTCGTTTTTGCCACATTTTTTTTTAAATAGTTAAAAAATTGCCCCCATTTTTCCCAGTGAAAAAATGCATTAATTTTTCCTATTAAAAAAAATCCCAATTTGTCCTAAAATATTTGCAAATTTTTCCTACCGAAAAAATTGCGAAATTCTTATTATTAAAAATAAAAAAAATAAAGTTTTTCCCCACTAAAAAGATTTTAACCTACTGTAAAGAATTGCCTAAAAATTCCAAATTTTTGTTTTTCCAACTAAGGAAAATTGCCAAATTCTTACTATTAAAACCATTTCCAAATTTTTCCAGTGAAAACATTGCCTAAATTTTCCGTATTGAAAAAACTGCAAACTTATCAATACTAAAAAAACTTCGAAAAAATTGCCAAGATTTTCCTACTGAACAAATTTTCCAAATTTTTTACTACTGAAAAATATTTTATTATTATTGAAAAATTTTTTTTTTTAAATTTTCCAGTGAAAAAAACTGCCTAAATTTTCCGTATTGAAAAAAACTGCAAAATTATCACTACTAAAAAACCTTCGAAAAATTGCCAATTTTTCCCTACTGAACAAATTTTCCAAATTTTTTACTATTGAAAAATATATTATTACTAGTAAGTTGTAATGCGCCTATGGCGCCCGTTAATTTGCTTGAGAAAGTATTTGTTACTTAATTTTAAAAATTTTGTAAAAAATATTTCGAGAAAACTATTTTGTAAAAAAAAATTTCGAAAAAAAATAAAATTTGTGGAAAAAAAATTTATGTAAGTTGTAATGCGCCTATGGCGCCCGTTAATTTGCTTGAGAAAGTATTTGTTACTTAATTTTAAAAATTTTGTAAAAAATATTTCGAGAAAACTATTTTGTAAAAAAAAATTTCGAAAAAAAATAAAATTTGTGGAAAAAAAATTTTTGCTGAAAAAAAAAATTTTTGTTGAAAAAAAAAATTTTGTTGAAAAAAAAAATTTTTGTGGAAAAAAAAAAGTTTTGTTGAAAAAAAAATTTTGTTGAAAAAAAAAAATTTTGTTGAAAAAAAAACATTTTGTGGAAAAAAAAATTTTTTTTTAAAAAAAAAATTTCTTGAAAAAAAAAAATTTGGAAAAAAAAAATTTCTTGAAAAAAAAAAATTTGGAAAAAAAAATTTTTGTAAAAAAAAAAATTTGTAAGAAAAAAAAAATTTGGAAAAAAAAAATTTTGGTAAAAAAAAAATTTGGGGAAAACACAATTTCTGTACAAAAAAAATATTATTTTTCCCTACTAAACAAATTTTCCAAATTTGTTACTACTGAAAAATATTTCTAAATTATTATTATTGAAAAAAAAACACTTTAAAATTTCCCAGTGAAAAAACCTGCCAAATTTGCTCTACTGAAAAAGTTGCCAAATTGTTCTTACTGAATAAATTTCCAAATTTTTTCCTAGTGGAAAAAACGTCCTGATTTTCCTACTGAAAAAGCTGCCAAATGTTTCATTCTGAAAAAACTTTAGCGCATATGATAGACAGCAGCCGTTTATATGACTACAAAATGATTTGGTTTGTTTGATCGCTGGCTTTACCGTGGACTACTGAGTTAAAATTTTCCAACGCATACAACCTCACACTGCCTGTAAAACAAAACACACTTACACACTTGTTTAGAAACTATCTTCATGTATGTGCATGTTTTCAAACGACCACGTTCTTTGGTCTAACAACCGCTGGTGTGGCAACCCCAACTGCAACAATACAGTCCTACTGTTATGGCCAAAGGCAAATCACACAATTACACACTAATTTCATTGTCATTAATCAAATTATGTGTTTTTTTGTTTGTTGCCGTTAGTCATTGTTGCTGTTGTTCGGTTGAAAATTGCTGGCTTTTGTTTGAATCGCTTCCATTAATTTGCTGCTGATATTCGATATGAGAATGGCCGGTACGGTTTTGTTCTAAAGTAAATGGCATTAGTAGTATTTAAATTGTATACAATTATTTGTGTATGCGAAAAAAGAACAACAATTTATGGTCTAGTATTGTGGCAGAGTAGCCATTTGTGTTATTTAGGGATGACCGGGTGAAAAATCTCGTATGTAATGTGCAAAAGTTTTGTTTTTTGCACATGTTGTCTAAATTATTTCACAAAAATCCAAAGCCGTCCAATACGAACAATAAAAACAATTTAAAATATTTTTTTTGGGTTAATTTTCATTATGCAAAATAACTCCAATAGAAAAAAAGACCCCAAAATTTAGAAACAAATTTGGTCAATTTCTGTTTGTTTAAAATGGCCTCAAATTGGAATACAAAAATGATACCAACTCAACTGGAAAAAGTAGTCCAAATACTCGCCATTTTCCATTTTTGCTTTGGGGTAATTTTTCAGGAAGCCAACATTTTCACTTCGAATGGGACAATATTTCTTAGTTTGGCGATTTTCAGTACCAAATTTACCCCAAATATTGTTAACATTTGTCATTTCTTGCATTTGGGGCCCTATTAACATTAGGCTGAAGTACATTTACATTTAAGTAAAATACAAATTTCTACCAACATTCGTTTAGAGGTTCTGCCAGCACTTCTATTAATTCTCCTTCTGTTTTCATGCCATCCTCTGTCCATTTCCTTGTAATCATTAGTGAGGCCAGAGTTTGCCAATGGTTTCACTGAATTTTAAACCACCCCTCCCTGGCCACACGTATAGATTTGTGTTGCCTTAGCAATGAATTATAACAAAATGTTGTAAAATTTCGCTGGCTGTATTTCATTACACACTCGCTACACGCCGGTACGCTTTCTATAATTAGAGTTTATTTGTTCTGTACTTTTACAGATACGCACACAAACACACACACACATTTGCTGTTTGCCAAAAACACAATTTAAACCGGTGGCTGGGCTGACTAAGAGACAGACGGAAAGTTGGTTGGTGATTCATTTTTTTGTGTTTTTTTTTTTGGATTCAGCATTTCCATTGTACACAACGAACACAAAACCTTCATTCGGTTGCTAGCTGGTCCATTTTTGCCTTTTGTTCGTGATCGTAACACCTGAGTCCTTGTTGTGGCAGACTTTACACAAAAGTGGGAATCTGCCATGGAAATGAATCCATGAATTGTTCGTGGGGCTGTTGCTGCTGATGTATGTGCACATAATGAAATATTATGCCAAGTCAGAGTCAATAATTTGAATCTGTTACATTTGTAGTTAGTCAGTCATCGTTTGCCTGGAAACATATGCTCTTCATTGGGAAATTTACATTTTAATGAGTCCATTTTACACATAGCAAATGTATTTTCTCTCTAAATAGATTGTTCAGCTAAATATTATGTAGATATAAAGATACATAGTTCATGTATTTCCATAATTACATAAATATGTATGTAGATACTTTACAATACTCCCCCCACCCCGGTCATTAGAAATGTTTCTTGTTAAATAATCAGCTTACCGCCACATAACGAGTTGAAGATATTTCAATATGAGATGGGAGTTAATTATATAAATTGTCTTTCTCTCTCAGAGAGAGAGAGAGATAGGGAGAGATTGAGACAGACAGAGTGGTTGCAAATATCTAACGGCTCTAAGAAAAATGCTCCAAATAAAACTAATAATAATGCTCCAATTAAGGAATACCCCACAATAAATGAAAAACTCCCCCAAAAACCCAATGTGTAACTTTCCCCAAAAATTCTCAGGGAGATAGAGTGGGGTAGATAGAGAGTGGATGACAATATCACAGCGGCTCTATGAAAAATGTCCTAAAATAAATGAAAAATCACCCCAAATGTTCAGTATGAAAATTTTCCCAAAAATTCTGAAAAATCCCCAAACAATTTATGAAAAATGATCCAATTCAAAATCGATCAATTATTATGAAAAATACCTCAAAAAAAAATTATAAAAAAATCTCACAATATTTGATTGACTTCTGTTGTGAAAATATCGAAAAATTCCCCAAAAAAAAAAAAAGTGGGGAATTTTTCATTGCCCATTTTTTTGGGACATTTTTTCATACACAGACATCCCTATTTGCCCACTAGGGTGGAGTGAAATAAAAAAAATGCCACACTCGAAAAGACATGTAGTTTGCGGTCCTTAAAAATAGTTTTTAAAAAACACCAAAATAACAAAAAGAAATCTAAATCTGAAATTAATTAAAAAAAAATTTGAAATTTATTTTTTCTTTTTTAGGATCCCAAACTACATTTCTTTCCAAATTTTAAATTTTTCAAATTAAAAAAAAAATAATATGTTTCCACCCAATTGTACACTGTTGGTTGATATAATATAAATAGAATAGAATATGTTTTCACTCCACCCTATTGTACCCTTGGTTGATTTATGTTTTGAATTTTAAAAAATATATATGTTTTCAGTCTACTCTATTGTACACTCTTGTTTTATTTAATTTTTCTGAATTCTCAAACTCAAAAAAATATACGTTTTCACTGCACCTCTAGGTTTATTTTTTTTTCAAATAAAAAAATAAAAAAAAATATATATGTTTTCACTCCACCCTATTGTACACTCTTGGTTTATTTATTCTTTCGTAATTTTCAAATTAAAAAAATATGTTTTCACTCCACCCTATTGTACACTTTAGGTTTATTTTTTTTTCAAATAAAAAAAAAATATATGTTTTCACTCCACCCCATTGTACTCTCCTGAATGATTTATCTTTTGACCCCAAAAAAATTTTAAATTTAATTTTCCCTTTTTTAGGATCCCAAACTACATTTCTTTCCGAATGTGAAGTTTTCAAATTAAAACAAAATATGTTTTTACTCCATCCTATTGTACACTCTTGTTTGATTTGTGTTTTGAATTTTCAAATTCAAAAAATATACATTTTCACTCCACCCTATTGTACACAGTCGGTTGATTTATGTTTTGAATTTTCAAATTAAAAAAAATATGTTTTCACTCCACCCTATTGTACACTCTTGGTTGCTTTTGAATTTCGGTTGATATATTTTTTTTTGAATTTTCAAATTCAAAAAAAATATGTTTTCACTCCACCCTATTGTACACTTTTGGTTGGATTTTTTTTTTATTATTCAAATTCAAAAAAAATATGGTGTTCACTCCACCCTATTGTACACATATGGTTGATTTATGTACGATCTATAAATTCTGATATTTTCCAAGCATTTTTCTCAATCACACGATTTTGAGTTGGTTTTAAAAAATCATTTACCTTAAAATGAATGGACCTAGTTTTCTTCACCCGCTGAATACGGTGTCCCCTTCATGCCAATGTCTCAATGCAATGCCTTTTACTAATGAATATTTAAACAATTAAAAGGCTTTCCTTTGTTCAAAAAAAACACACACACACACACAAGAATCTACCCTGATTACCTAGAACACTTTCGGTAATGCCTCAATATCCTTTTGGCAAATGTTGCCAGTAAAACAAAAAAAGAGAAATCAATTAAAAAACGATTCAATACAAGAGAATTGACAACATTAACATACAACAGCATTACAGAGGCTTCCGCCTCCACCCGCATGCTCCTTTTCCACCTGGGCTGAACAACAACGGCGTTGTTTTGTAAAATGTAAGCTTTGTAAATGAAAATGTTTTTTAATTAATTAAAAAACCTGAATCTCAATCTTGTCAAGGATACACCAAAAAAAAAAAAAAATGCTTGCTGGTAGACTGGGTGGTTGATTGTTTGAGGTGGTTGGTGGTGTGGTGTGGCGTGGCGTGAGGTAGAACAAGAACAAGTTATAAAGCCATAACGTTGCCCAATCTATCATCATCATTATTTAACAATAATTGTAAACATAATTTGGGGAGTTTTTCTTTTTTACTTTGCTTGAATTACCTGTGTAACACGAGCTAGAGATGATGATGGTGAAAACCATCCCTTAAGGAAGGAGTGAGAGCAAAAAAGGATACATTTACTACAACAGACATGAAAGAGATGAGGGATGTGAAGACGGAATTTTTTTTATAAAAAAAAAGATTGATGATTGATTGACAGGTGACCAGCCACACGAATAGATTTAAAGCAAACAGTATGTATAACTAAGCTCAATTTCATCCCCTGGTCAGATAAGTCCACCCTCTGCAGATTCACAGAATCCAAACAAATATTTATTTGATAGAAAAGTCAAAACTAAAGTCTTTTTGTATTTTCTTCCATAAACTAAAGGTGGTCACCCTGAAAAAAAGCAAAAAACCCTCTGCAGATTCACAGAATCTTCGCTGGTCAGATACCTTGCAAAAGTCCACCCTCTGCGGATTCACAGAATCCAAACAAATATTTATTTGATGGAAAAGTCAAAAATAAAATCTTTTTGTATTTTCTTCCATAAACTAAAGGTGGTCACCCTGAAAAAAAGCAAAAAAAAACCCTCTGCAGATTCACAGAATCTTCGCTGGTCAGATACCTTGCAAAAGTCCACCCTCTGCAGATTCACAGAATCCAAACAAATATTTATTTGATAGAAAAGTCAAAACTAAAGACTTTTTGTTTTTTTTAAAGATGGTCACCCTGAAAAAAAGTACAAAAAAACAACAGTAAGCAAATATTCTTCAAAAGAACGATGAGCCGAAGCCAGACAGTCGATGGCTGGCCTTAAAACAGGGGAATTGTTTTAATAATTAAAGGATAAGAGTCTGGTATTTTAACAAGGATGCGCCAGACGTCATGCAGCCTGACTATGTGTAGTTGTTGTTATTGGCCTCGACATGGGCCGCTTTCTAGAGGGACACAACAAAAGTCTATTACACCCAACTAAACCCACAGGAGGCATCAAAAGGATGCGTTGAATTAAATTTGCAACAAGTTAGAATTGTCACACACACACACACACGCATATAAAACACAACACATTTTAAAGCGAATTCACAAACCTAGGTGGAAAACAATAGGGGAGTTCTACCGCTAGAGAGAGTAGAGCGTTGCTCTTTCGTACATTGACAATACCAGCGTTTGTAGCGAGCTAAAATAATCATGTGGCTTACACATGAGTGAAGAGGATTCAAGGTTAACTCAATTTAAAGGGGAACAAAATCAAATGAAATTGGGCCTACTTTCATAATAGGCCAACACACAGACACCCATACACACAAAAAATGATACAGGCGCTGGCAAAGGAAAGACAGCACTGACACTCGATGGACAAACACACAGTCAGGAGTAAATAGTGACCCATCCAAAAAAACATACAAGGGAGAGAGTTACAGAGAGTTAGCCAAACAAGCACAACACCAACCAAGGAAAGCACAGAACCAAACACACGTACAGGCAAACAAACGCCAACCAAGGAAAGCACACGGCCATCCATACACGAGAATCGCTTACACACATTCAACGTAGATATTCTCGTATTCTCTAGAAGTCCAACAGGTAGAAATCCTTGAGCTTTTCGTTAACACTCGCATGAGGCTGTTGATGAAGCAACAGTTACTACAGAGAGAGCTGTTGATATTTATAGCAACAACAAGCATGCGTACTTACAACAAGAAGAGAGAGAGAGAGAGCGAGGGAGAGAGCTAGAGCAGCATAGGCCAACTAAAGAAAACGAATCTCATTTAGAGAATTCACCAAAAAGAACGAACGAAAAAAATCAGGGAGAGCACAGCGTACATGTGTTCAAGCTCCAGCATCCTTTACCTTGATGGGTATCTCATGGGTTGTTGGTTTTTCTGATGGGGGCAAGGGAAAAATCTATAAAAGCAGGTGCAACACGTGAATTTAACACAGTTATTGTTGGTTGTTGGTGCGTTCAGGTTATAAATTTCGCTAGACTTGAGACGAGCAGGGAATTGAGCACAGAGACTGGAAACCAGCAAAACTCCCCGACCGCAAAAAAAAAAACTCCCAAGCAGAAAAGGATAGGCAACAAATGAGTGGAGATTTGTAATGGGTATTGAGTAACAAGTGTTTGATTGGAAGGATGTCGGCGTCAGCGTCAGAGGCCCAGTAAGCCCAGACATATAACGACAATGATGATGATGATGTTGAGAGCTAATATAATTCCGGTTATATTAGACGCAGTGTGACTGTGGCGGCGACAGGTCGTGTTGGGCGGCAAAAGCGACAGCAACAACAAAGGCCAAGGGGGAGAAAGCAACAAGTTTGCCAAACAGCCAACACAATTGGGAAAACAATTCTACTCTCTAGCCAAGAAGCAACAATTAACCCTCGAAAGGCAAACTAAGCGTCGGAAAAAAAACATACACAAAGTTTAGTAAAGTTTTAAAAAATTAAAACAAAAAGGAAAATTCTAATTAAAGTGATAATTTGTGAGAAATACAAAAAAGTTATGTACAAAAAAAATATAAAATACAAAAAGAAAAAAGTTATTTAAAAAAATTATCAAAAACAGAAAAAAAAAATTTAATAAATTTTTGTATAACAACTTAAAGTAAGGTCAAAATTTTTAAATTAAATCTTGTCAACTATAAAAAAAAAACAAATAGACAAACTTTATGATATTCAAATTTAAAAGAAAGAATACACTTGACTTAAATCTAGGGTAATATTGAAAAAAAAAGAACACAATATAGCAATTTACTAAGAAAAGACATTAAAAAAAATGTTTTTAACTAATTTTTAATTGAAAAAAACATCAAATTAAAAAGAAAACGTAAATAAACTAGAATTCTCCTCAAAAACCAAACAAAAAGATTTAAGTAAAAACAAAATTAAATAAATCACAATTAAAATAAAAATTTATTATAAAATATAAATAATAAAAAAAACCTGGTCTCGAGTTTGGTTCATGGCCTTCTCTAACAAAAAATAAGAAATCTAACAAAATTTTGAAATCATACAAAAATCATCGATGTGAAATTTTCGTTTGGTGTAAATCTCTAAAAATCATCCAAATTAAATCTCAAACAAATAAAATCCAAAATCTGCCGTCGGTTTACAAACATCAGAGGCCAACGGAAAATTGTGGGAATAATTTTCAAAAAACAACAACACATCACAAAGTAAGTACGAATGTAGTTCTGAAAAATATATTTAATTAGACTCGATTGACATGATGACTTTCCACCCCGGGCGAGCTAGGGCAACTTTAGGCGATTGGTGGCGAACAGTCTAGAAATGTAAGTTACGGGGTAATTTTGCTTTTTAAAGACTGGTTTGTTTTATATAAAGTGAAAGCGAACATTCTTCAAGAAAACTTAAAAACTTTATCACTGACCATAAAACAAGGAAAATTTTTGTGATAATAATTCTGGTATATTGACAATTCTGGTATCCCTAGTTCTTCTCTTTAAAAGTGAATCCGAAATCCATTTAGAAAAGTATTTGAATTGGTTTTCGATGTCTACAAAACAAATTTGTCCTTAAACATGACTCTCTTTAATTCAAAAAAAAAAACAAATTTCCCAGAAATTTTTAAAAAAAAAAATAAGAAAATAAACAGGATATAACAACAGACAACCCCAAATAACATAAATCATATCCCAAAGGATGTGTTATCTTTGTGTTTTGATAATCTCTAATTCATACGACTACTTCAGCACAATGACAAATGTCAACTGTTGGTACATCAACAAAAACAAAATTTACATTTCTTAGATTACATGTTTACCTTAGGCACATGTATCCTTTTCTCCTTAACCTTAGAGTTACAACTAATGGTGAACGTAAGTAGACATGCTTAGCAACAGACAATACGATCATTCAGAAGATGATAAATAGATTTATATGTAGGAGCAGATCAGGATATTCAATAGGAAACCTCAGGATTTTCTATATAAATTCCTGATGTTTCCCACCTCTGGATTTTCTATGGAAATAACTGAGGTTTCCCACCTCTGGATTTTCTATGGAAATAACCGAGGTATCCCACCTCTGGATTTTCTATAGAAAATCGTGAGGTTTGCCATCTCTGGATTTTCTATAGAAATTCCTGATGTTTCCCACCTCTGTTTTTTTTATAGAAATTCCTAAGGTTTCCCACCTCTGGATTTTCTAAAGAAATTTTTGAAGTTCCCCACCTCTGGATTTTCTATAGAAAATCGTGAGGTTTCCCACCTCTGGATTTTTCCAAAGAAATTTCTGTGGTTTCCCACCTTTGGTTTTTATAGAAATTCCTGAGGTTTCCCACCTCTGGAATTTATATTTCTATATATTTGCCAACTCTGGATTTTTTATATAAATTCCTGACGATTTTTCCCATCTCTGGATTTTCTAGAAAAATTCCTGAGTTTTCCCACCTCTGGATTTTCTAGACAAATTCCTGAGTTTTCCCACCTCTGGATTTTCTAGACAAATTCCTTTAGGTTTCCCACCTCTAGATTATCTAGAGAAATAGAATAGAAAATCTTGAGGTTTTTCCTTCAGGATTTGCTAAAGCAAATCTTGAGGCTTTTCCATCAGAATTTCCTAAAGCAAATCCTGCAGACTATCTCATGGATATTTGAATCCTTTATCCTTCTGCAACTTCTATTGCAATCATCAGCCCCACAGCTTTACAATTCTCTTGAATCATTACAGTCATTCGTAGAACAAATTTATTCATATCGCATAACGGTTGTCTGTTCCCCAGTGTATGTCCTTGTATGTGATAGTGAATTATAATACGAATACATACTCAACTATATTTACTTTTTTTACTTCCACCCTGCATTTGTTCACTGTGCAGTCAAATCTGCATCAACTCTTTCGGATTGTACGAGGCAGGTTGTTACCACTTAATACTTTATGCGAATGTAGGACAACAATTTTGTCTGTGTATAGTTTATTTTTTTCTTCTTCTTCGTTCCGTCTGTATATTTATCTGTGTGTGTGTGTGCATGACTAGGCTTTTGTGATTCCCATCTAGTGTCAGAGCGAAGTGTGTCGGATGTTTTAATATGAAACTATAAATAAGTTTGTCCCACATCTCTCGAGTTAGTCATGCAACTGTCGCTCGTGTTTTGTTCTGTGTGTGTGTGTTCGGTTTTTTTTTGCACCCAACTGTCAATCTAGCTGGGTTGTTGGGTCTTTCTGATTTTGCTGCCGTTCCTACCAACTGGTTTGGCTTGTCTCTGTGTCTCAATGTGTGTGTGTAAATTTTCTCACCAGTTGCTCTAGTCCTGGCAAATGATGTTGCTGCCTCTGCTATTTTTTTTTTGCCCATATGGTCTGTCGAAATGTTGCAATTGAGGCTTGTTGGTGATAACTTTGTTTGCTACACAGAGAATCACACGTACAGCACACAAAATAAACTTAAGTGTTTTAGTAGCAACCAACAACATATTCTCACCCAACGCATTAAACTATTTTGTGAGTTGGAGCCAAGTGTGAGAGTGTTGAAATATCTGTGCGGGTTGTGGCTACTGTGAGCCAGCTCTCCCTCTCCCGCTCTCTCGCCGTTCGTGTGTGTCCGTTCAAATATTCCCAACCATATGTACGAGTGTCGCTGACTGGACTTTTTCGTTATCATTGGTTATTGCGACTGTTTGTCCTCCGCCTGACTGAGTAAATGTCTGTCATAGCTACACACACAAACACAATTACAGTCGCTCGTATACACACTCCCGTCTCTAGGCAAACATATATTGTTGTTGCTGTTATAGTTACAACATATCGATTCACCGACATCATCATGTACCACTCATTAGCAGCATTATTTAGTTTTTGCCCCGATGTGTCCAGAGAGGGGTGGGCCAATTGTGGCCGATGACTGGGGGAGGGGCTGTGCGAAAAGTTGTAAAAATATTTACATGGCAACTATGATTGTGGGTGGATGTGTGTGTGTGAGGTGGACAGTGATTTAAACTGTTGATTATTTAGAAGAAAATAACAGAGTGAATAAAATATAAGAGATTAAAGACTCAAGGTGTCCCGAAAATGTTAACCTTCCACAGTTGTTTTTAAATTGGTTGAGAATAAACAGAATTGGAATCGCTGGTCCTAGCGACTGGAAACTCCAAATATACTCAAATATCTGATATGTCAGATTTGCCCAGCATTGCTTATCTCAGTCTGAATGATAGGCAACTCCCCACAGACTTCAATCTCAGACTTTTAAAATTTGCCTCACTTTGCTGGCTTGCTGAGGAATCTACCTATCCGCGTACTTTATTTATTACGATTAAGACCAAAAGGGCCACCTGTTCTTGATGAGTTGACTTGTGTTGGATAGACACCAAGCACATGGCGGAATACAGGCTGGCGTAAATCATGGAGAACCTAGGATCAGTTTGGATTTTGCTGAGGCACAGCAAGTCAATTTTGGCCATCCAAACATGAGGAAGTTGGTAACCCTTCTCCAAGGTAGTTGCAGGACTCCTGTTAACAAACATCTCATTAATGTGACCACAAGCCGATTTAGTCCAAACGACAAACAAACCACAATGACCAGCAGAACCCAATTCCATTCAGTTCATGTATTTAAAGCCGGGAATGTTACGGAAGGCCCAAACTAATCATCCAACCATGTTGTACACCATTGTACCAGCGCCACATTGGAAGCTTTGGGATTTCTACATATTCTGGATGCCAGTCTAGACCTTTAGACGTTTAAGGAATCCAAGAGTGTGCTGGGATCTTTGCAATTGTTCTACTTCCACAGAAACGTCTAAGGAGAATTCAGAGAAGAGATCAGAAAATTGTTTCTCTTACAGTGGACATGGTTTGTAACGCCAGATGTTGGAATGGAAGGCAGAATCAAGCCTAATGACTTACTTAAATACTCTGTCTCCCTTAACATTCCCTAAAGAAATATACGGAGAACTTCTCTTGAAGATGAGAACCTCACACGCAATAATTTGTATACCCACGGGCCAGAGATGCCCTCAATGTTGTGGCCCTTGGATTTGACCTGGGCTGGAATGGCAGAGACAGCGATGCAAGATACACGCATTTGCCGGTAAAGATTCTTCGTTGTCGTTCTACGCTGGCCCTGATGTTTTTGTGGACATTGGCTGGAGATCTGATCATAGGTTTCCCATTGGTTCCGTCGGAGAATGTTAAGAGAAATACGTGCATAAGGATAGAGAACAGCAAAAGAAAGGACATTCTAACATCAAATTCAAAAAAAAAATTAAAAATATAAAAAAAAACTATTTTTGAAAAAAAAAAAAAAGCAGAACAGAAACAAAAACTGTATAAAGAACAAAGATCAACAATTACAAAAAAAAAAACGTAAAAAATCTTACCGACAAAGAATGTAAATCCATCCATTACGAGTTCTATAATATGTTGTCCTCTCCATTACTGGTTTCGCGCCACTGTGTCCTTAATAGTAAAGCAACAGTGTATTGTTTCCTACCGTTTGTATAACGTTTTCTTTTTTTTTCGGATAGAAAGACATTACAATGTAATGAGGATGGACCAAATGGCCACACTCGTAAAACAACAGGTCCATAAAATGCCAATGACTGTGTGAGGGTGTAGTGTACGCTAGACTCATGTGTATGAGTGTGTTTGTGCGTACGTGTGTGTAGAAGTGTAGAACAGCGTTGCTGGTGTACGTGAGCGTGCTTTGTGCATATGGGATTACTAAAATCCACTTATGGCCAAATAATTGCTGTGGTCAAACAATTCACAATGGCACAGCCATCGTTCATGTCCTCGATTTTTTTGTACATGTTTCCTATTTTTAGTCTGGGCCGGTGGGAGGCATTAACACCTTAGGGGAGGAAGCGTTAGCGATTTTGTGTAGATTCACTTAAAGTTCTGGTAAAATTGTTTATGTCGATTTAATAGTTTCTTAATTGTTTGAGAAGGTAAAGGAAGGACAAGGAAAATGTCCTAGAAGATGAGAGTTCAAGGAAAACTACACACGTTATCAAATTTAATTAGGTCTACTATAGCGATAGAAGAGCTGTGTACTTTCTAATTTGTATCCCCACTGATCACGACCTCCTGTTTCTAACCAACTGGAGAAGTGAAACTGCCATTGAAAGAATGTCTGATGTTCATACCGGGGTTTGAACCAGCGGTCTCTTTTTTTCTAGCAACGGTCCCGTCTGTTCCATAGTCACCCTCGTCTGCTCCATGGACACACTTATCTGTTTTGTGAATTCTCCCTTCTTTTCGGTGACGGTTCTTGCCGTCTCCTTCTCTGAATGTTCACTGCAAGTCTGTGTGAGTACTCTATTTCCTCTGAAACAGCGGATCCACGAAGAGTCTGATCTGTTTGGGGAGGTCGAGATACGTGCGTGGAAGTACTTTGTTTTGTTCTGCTGTGCAGTCGATCACTCATCTGTTCGACGACGTTCTCGTCCGATCCTTTTGGGAATGTCCGTGTGAGATTCCTCTGTCTGCAAGCGGTGTCATTTGTTCCATGGACACTGCTGCCTCTTTGACGACCATTCTTGCCTGTTGCTTTCACGAAGATGTGGGTAAGTGTGTGTGAGAATTCTCTTACCTTTTGTTCTACAAACTGTTCCATCACATACACGGTCTCTCCCATCTGTTCGGTGACAGTTCCCGTAGAATCCTTAAAGGATTCGGTATGTTGACTCTGTTTCCCCCCGAATCAGAGGAAACACACAGAGCCTCGGTGGAGTTAATTTATGATTATTTTCCGTTCAACTTTTTGGGGACGGAAGTTTGCCCTACCTTCATATCCACATTTTCTCATATACATTGTTGTTAATGTGGTTAATAAATATGTGTGTATAAATGTAATTGTAAGAAAGAAAGGTGTCTTAATTACCAACACATGCATTAACTTTAATGTTATTAAGCGAATGTGTTGCTACCAACATATGTTGGCTTATATGGCAGGCAAAAGTATCAGTTCCATTCCAAATGGATGAGGCGCAACTTATTACCAAAATACTGTTACATTTCACCCCAAAGCCGTTGCCTCCTCCTCCTTCTCTTTCACTTTCCTTCTTAGGGAAATGTGATTATAATTAAGTGACACTAAGATGTCTTCCCGAGTTTGTGGTGTGTAACTGCTGATCCATCGGAGTAATTTGAGATAATTTTTGTTTGGATTATATGGGGCAAGAAATAAATAAAATTATGTTTAATTAGTTGATTATATTACATCCTAGGGATAACAAAACATACCACAATGAAAGCAACATTTTTCTTTACAGAAGAAAACAAATATTTCCGTATTTGTGTGTAAGAAATGTACAAGAACTTCACGGCAGTTTTCCTTAAAGTAATGTGGACTTTCATACAGAATATCTGCAAGTTTCCCCTCAATGGTTTCCTAAAGGAAATGTGGAGGTTTTTACCTCAATGGTTTCCTAAAGGAAATCTGGAGGTTTTTACATCAAGAGGAAATCTCTCAAGAAACCTTGAGGTGTTTCCTAAAGGAAATTTAGTTTACCTTGGAATTTTCGACAGGAAATCTTATGACATTCCTATAGAGATTCTTGAGAATTTTTGTCCCAGAAAATCCTTTAGAACCCCTACTAAATTTTTTAATATTTGTCTCTCCTGCTAATAGAAAATCTCTCCTTGGTTTGGCCTTAGTATTTTCTTATAGAGTTTTTGGAGGTTTCTGCCTTCACAAGTTACCAGTCGAAGTCCTTGAGAAAATCATTCAGATTTTTTTCTATTTGGTTGCCATGGCTTTAAAAACTTTATTTCTGTCCCTGTTCGGGCTCTTCTAAATATGTGTCACAGTGCCGGCGGAACAAATTGACAGTCTCCTGCTTATATTTTAATGGAATTAAATTGATTTATTTCGCTTAACAACACACATACATTGGCGTACATTGCCTGAGTTTGGTAAAATTTTAAACAATACACACACAGACACTCTAAATCATTACAACGAATTTCCTTTCCTCGGACCCCTTCCAAGTAAAAGAAAACCAATCTCGAAACGTGCCATCCCTGATCTAAAAATAGATGGGGGGGTTGGAAGTGAGGGTGCTGGTTTATTAAATTTCCTTTGCTCCATGAGATGCGGCAACGGTGTTGTTTTGAATTTGGTGTGTATGTGTGTGTGTGCAGGTGATGTTCTGTGTGTTAGGGGGAGTCAGAGCCAACTGGATTTTATATCGTTTATGGTTGCTAATTTTTGTTGCCTATTTTTAGGTTGTTTTATTTTAATGTTCACATCTAAGTCTGTTGCGTTTGCCATGTGTGTGTGTGTGTGGCTGTGCTAGTAAAGGTGTCAAGGGGTGACGGAGTATCAGAGGGGTAGTGAGTTTGCTTTATACTCCTGTTGTGTTTGCTTAAGCTGAAATTGATTTTGTTCTGGGTGGATGTTGTTAATGCTTCGGTTGTAGCTTCTTTGTTTTGTTATGTTCACTTTGTCCTTTTCATACCACCTCTCTCTCTCTCTCTCTCTCTCTCACCATTTGCTTATTAAATTCATGCAAACCAGAAAATTGATAGATTGTTTAAGGGGTTTTAATAAATTCATTTTTATTAGTTAAAACTGATATCATTTCTCCTTTAAACTGTTTCACGTAAGAGTCCTTCGTTGGAGCCCAAAACCGAAAGTCTGCAAAATATTTGAATATTTTTAAAATGAAAGTAACATTTTATTGGAAAACTTTTGGTTTCACCGCTGCTGGTATTTAAAGATAAGCCTTAACTTTAGCAAACATCAAAGTTTTCCACTTTTTTGGGTGGTCAGCCTCGTAAACTTATGAATGAGCCTCTAAAATGTTTCATAGTGAATATTTAATGAACAACTGTCAGAGAAGGTACGACTACGTGTGAGAACTCAGTGTTGTTTAAATGATAATGATGACATTGGGGGAAGAAAACTGATGACAGTGATGAAATTTGCTTTTACTTGGCCAGTGCCTTGTTTTTGGGGTAACCACTTAAATGTCCTTCCTCCGACCGGGAGAACTCATTGTCTGTTCATCGTCCACTTGCAGTCGCTGTTGCTTTTATTATTCAAATAAATGGAAATTATTAAATTCAATTTTCAGCCGACACCCAACCGAATTAAATGGATTTTTAAATGCCAAAAAAAAACCTTTTAAATTTAAATGGAGTTTCAAAACTTTGACAGACCATTATTCAAAAAAAAAAGAAAGTTATCAATATTTTGAAGTAGGCGTTTAGGAGATGTATCTTTTTCACTTCAGCTTGCTACAAAAAAGATGATTTAATGTCTTTTTATTTTGGCTGTATTTTGTGGAAGACAAACAGGCCAAATAATGTTGCGAAGTTAGAAAAAATATTGTAGGTTTCCACACTACCCAGCAAAACTTTCGGTTGCCAAGTAATATGGTCTGTGTCTGTGTGGAACATAATAGACTTGGGCTTTTATTTATTTCACAATCGTGCTCTAGATTTGAGAGATTTCCACCTAAGACTTTGCTGACTGGTTTTTGTGACGAATTAAAGGGACGAGGAGTTTTGAAAGAAACAACTTCACAGAAATTAAATGGATTTTTCTAGAAGGACGGGCAGATAAAGAGAATGCACTAAATCTAAAATATTTTCTTTTCCTCTGAGAGATTTTGAACACATTTAAATTTAATTGAAATGATTGTTTTAAATCAATTTTTCCTTCACATTTTTAAATCCATAAAATCAAACGGTTGAAATATAAAAACTAAGTAGACAATTTTTCAGAATATTGTCTTTTTTCCGCTTTACTTTAAGAAGAAGGACCTCCTCCAAAATTTTTATAAATATTAGAACTTGTGTGCCTTTTTCTTGAGTGGATTCTATGGCTTGCGCTGAACGTGTCCCATTCCCTGGCCTAATTTATTTCTATTTTTTGATGCCTCCTCCATCATGTTTCTTACTCTTCTCCTGTTACACATTGTAGAGTCCCCAATGACTGTATTATTTAATATTTATGGCAAAATAAAACTCATACATTTAAAAGGTTTCACAGGAAGTTTCCCCCTTCTACCACACACAGACTCAATCATAACTTCCATATATGACCGCAGATTGCCAACAGAAAAAATCCGAATTCAATTAGTTTTATGATTTATTTGCTAGCACACATAAGGGTTTGTTTGGACATTTGCAAAATCTCCACTGGCCCAGCGATTCCTACATATTGACCTTAGTTGTGTGTAAGGAGCCCACTTAGCGCATGATATGAACACCCCCCTCTCCATACCAATGATTTACTTTTGATGCTCCGCTGGCCATTTGCCATAAAGAATTTCATGTAATTTATTGGCATTAAATTAAGAAGAAAATTGTTCAATAAATACGGGATCAATGGGGAAAAAACATAAACAACATAAAATGCTTAGTATTTGTCACCCAACCGTAGTAAGGATAGCAGACATCTGAGGAGGCAACGACACAATACACACAGACATGAACATTTACTCTAAGGTGAAATAAAATAAAATACGAGAGACATAGAAAATCAGAAATCCCCTTTGTAACACAGTCTGGAGAAGGACGAAAATATTAAACAGGCAGACAGGATATGATGTGGTACAGTGTATATCAAATACTTACACCCACACGGACACACTTGTACTCACCTACAGAGGAGTGCAAGCGCAACCTCGGTGCAGACTACCTGACTGAATTGGGTACGTTGTAGAGGCTTTACTTCAAAAGCAATTGTATTTATATGCCAGTGTGTATTGGTGTGCGTACACACAGCCACAGATACCCTGACATATGTGTGTGTGTAGCTTAATATAGCCGGCGTATGTGATGCTTATGCTCCAATGAACATTTTCACTCAATTACCCTTTCAGACTTAATACACAATCAGTTAACTGAAACCAAATATTATTTTTATTTCCACTCCCATCACATCGGCACTTACCCGCAATTGCAAGAGTTACTTTGGGTGATAGGAGGGTTGAGGCCAAGTTTGGAAGAAATTATTGCGATAAGAATTGAAAAAAACACAATTTTCTTTTAGGTTTATACCGTTGTTAGAGAATTCATAATTTTTTGAGAAGTTTTGTCCAGATAGAGATGGAGAGTATTTTCAAGAAACTCCACACACCCTGCTGAGATATAAGAACATATTTTTGATGACACTTTTTGGGTACACAAGTTACATCGTGCACAGCCCAATGATTCGATAGAACTAGCCCCGTCTGTTTTTTCATGGAATGTTAAGGGAAATAGTAAGTAAGCAACCATTTTTGATGAGAGTAATGTCGAAAACTTCACTGCGAATTGACCCCTCGTATGGGGGGGTTCATAACTCGAGCAAGCATTACATTTTAATTATTGTTTCAGACATGAACATGGCTTCGATTTTTCTATTCTTTGCTTAAACCCCACCTGCTCAGGTTCCTGCTGCCGTTGTGGTGGTGGTCTTGAAGGGGGGCGGTGTATGATTGAAAAAATTCAATATTAAAAAGTGTAACACACACACAAGCATTCCCATATACTCGAGTACGTACTTACAGTAGCGAACACGAGTGCGATGAGCATTAACAACAAACACAAGAAAGGTTTTAACCCACACAGTTGGATACGACATCGTCAGCCAAGAGGGCTGCCAGCAAATGTATGAGCATAATTGTGTGCACGAGTAAGAGTGCGTATCTCTACAAAGCAAGCGATTGTTGATGTTCTCTGTGTGTTGTACGAGTAAGCGAGTATGGGAATATTGATGTTGTTTTGTGGCAATCAATGAATTGAATTTGTTATTTTGTTTTTGTGTATGCCAGAGTGTGGGTTCAACGAGGGGATAGTTGATGTATGAAAGCATGTGAGTGGGTGTTCCCTGTGGCTGTTGACACAACAAAAACATACTCAGGCTGATACACGCATAGAAGCACTTACTTTTATCGAAAGATAGACTCTAACACATACTCCCTGTGTATTAAAGTAACTGTGTGGTAAACAATATTTTGTTTTGTCGTTTAATAACAAAAATAAGAAAAACTACCCAAAAAATTTAATAAACATTCTGGAAAACAAGAAGGACTGTGTTTGGCTAGGCTAGTTTTCGTTGATTTTCTTACGGGGCTCTCTGCACAATCGGCCATGGGGTGGGAATGAAATGACATTTTTGCCGTATTTCTGTAATTTCTAATGAAGGAAATTGGAGGAACGTTGTATAAGTTCGAGGTTAAGTGCCGAATACATTTAAGACGATGAGAAATATTTGTCGGCGAAAAGAACACTATTAATATTTTTTAAATAATGTTTATTTTAATTTTATTATTATTATTTTTATTTATATTATTATTTTTAATTTTTTTTATTAATTTTATTTTTATTTGTCGTGGTGCCCGACGTCATCGACTAATACGAGGATATGTTCGTCAACATTTAAACAAACGATAAAAACATATATTTTTTAAAATTTAATCAAACACCTGGAAATTGAAAAACCAATTCCGATTTCCCACTGTGCACTGACGAAGTGTAATAATTCTCTTTAATCACAATTTGCATCTTCTGTTATTTATATGACTCTTTGAGTGTTACTCACATATTACAAGTGTGATATAGTCCCGAGAAAAATAAGAAAATAAGAAAATAATAAGAAAACTGTACAAAAAAAAAACAGGAAATTAACCCACAAAATAGTCATCAATAAATGAAATGAAATAATGAAAATATTAATTAATTTTCCCTCAAGGATGTCGACTTTATTGATGGCCTAACAAAAAAGTCATGACATTGACATTCAATTCGATATCCATGGAAGGCACCGGAAATGAATACATGAGTGGATGTGGTCCAAAAAAAAAAAACAAGATGACATGTCAAGTCTATTGATAAGGATTTCCAAACACTGTCTCAGATGTCAGAAAATATCGGTGTAATTAAATAAATGTTGAACAAAACAAACAGAACATTGTTACAGCGGGGGTGATTGAGAAAGCTTACGACTTACCAGAAGTGATAGATTTTTCACCTTAAAGACTCTATGGGAAAAAATAAATCATTTTGCAAGAAAGTAAAAGAAAAACAATTTCAACATTTTCTTTTAGAAAAAAATTTAAAATTTTCTTGACAAAAAGGCATAATGTTAATAAACAAATTTTTAGAAAAATTTAAAAAAAAACGCTATTTTAGAAACAAATTTTGTAAACATTTTACATTTTCTTTGGGCAAAGGTTTGAAAAAACTTCGTAGTTTAAATAAAAATCTGCTAAATTTCCTTTTGGAAAAAATATAAAAGAAAAATAATGGTAACATTTTCTTTTATAAAAAAATTTAAAGTTTTCTCTTAACAAAAAGTCATAATTTTAATAAAAAAAAAAAATACTTTTTTTATAATATCTTTTTTAGAAAAATTTTAAAAAACTTTTATCTTGGAAAACTAATTTTGTTTTAAAAAAGAAATTTGTAAAAATTTTACATTTTCTTTGGTGGAAACAATATTGCATAATTTTCGTTTGAAAAAGTTTCGAAAAACTTCATAATTATTTCCTTTTGGAAAAAAATATAAAAGAAAAATAAATACAAAATTTTCTTTTACATAAAAATTTAAAGTTTTCTGTTGAAAAGTCATGATTTTAATTTTAAAAAAAAATACTTTTTGATATATTTTTTTATAAAATTTTTTTTACAAAAATTTAAAAAAATGTTATTTTGAAAACAAATTTTGTTTAAAAAAAAAATAATATTTCTTTGGAGAAATAATATTTCAGAATTATATTTTGGAAAAGTTTCGAAAAAAAAATTGTAATATAGATCAAAAATATGCTTAATACACTTGGGGGAAAATTTGTTAAAGAAAAATAATTGAAAAATTTCCTTTAAAAAGAAGTTCAAAATATTCTGTTGAGAAAAAGTCATAATTTTAATAAAAAAAAATATGTGTCTTTACATATATTTTTTTTGAAATTTTTTTAAAAAAAAAGTTGTTTTCGAAATAAATTTTCAAACAATTTTTGAGAAAAAATAATCTTGGAAAAATTTAAAAAAAAAAAATTGCAAAATTTTATTTTTTTGAAAAAATTATATTTTTCTTTTGTCAAAACAAAAAAAAATTGCAATAATTTCTTTAATAAAAAAAATTTTAAGATGTCAGAATTTTAAAAAAAAATCCTGTTTAAAAAAAAGCAATTGAAAAAATTTCCTCTGGGGAAAAAAACGTGCAAAAAATCATTTTGGAAAAAAATGATTTTCTTTTGGAAAAAAATTAAAAAATTCTTTTGAATTTTGCCAATTTTTTTTTGTTAAATATTGAGGATTTTTGTTTTGGAAAAATGTCAAATGATCTAAGGGAACCCACTTAGAAATTAGATCGCAAAACTATTTTTAACATTTGTTCTGTGAATATTCTTATAATTTATAAAAAGAACGCTAAAGTTGAATTTATGGCCTCGTGACTGGCGGTATGATCCGAAAATTCGTTTAACCTTCTTAGGCACAACAAACATTTGTAGACGACACCTCGTCTTTTAAATAGTTTCTCAAATTATTGCTGTTTCTTTAATGAAACCCCAAAATTATTTCATACTTCATTTTAGGGGGCCGTAAAGGGCACTAAGCACTTGCTCTTCGGCAAATCTCTGTCGAATAATAGCGAAACTAAACATTCAACCCTGTATAAGTTCTACCTTATTTTTACCTTTTTAATGGCATTTCTTTTATTTCTCTTTAGACTAACACTAAAGCATACTTTTAGGTTCTCGTTATATTTTCCTTTTCTTCTTTTATCTTTCTTCCAAGGAACCCCATTTCATATTAAAGGCAGCATAATAATCGAATACACTTACTTGTTTGGATGAAGAAAAACAAGACAGGAACATTTCATTTCACCAAATTGTTGTGGAAGGGCCAAGCAAACATCAGCAGCAATTTCCGAAGCAAACTTTCAGGGAGACAGGGCGTATCGAGATAAACAATCAAATATTATTAACATAATTTGTATTGACTTTTGATGCGACTCTGTGTGTGTGTTGATTGGCCATATCGTAAATATTCTACTAAATTAAGTACAACGAATCGGGATCAATGCCAGTGTGGTGTTGTGAGAGTATTTTTGGGATGGAGGTAATTGTTTTCGAAATGCTTTCTACCGACTGAGATTTGTGGGGCCATTTTACGGGTGAATTAATTTTATCGGTTTGGGATTTTGTCTGGCATTTTCTTGTGCTACACAAAATGTTCTGTACAAGTGAAGGCCTAAAGGTAGAGTCTGCCCCATAAAAGAGGGGATTTGTATGTGATAGGTCTGACATATGACTTGTTAATTTACAAACATCATGTCAGGTTTAACTTAAATCTGGCAAACTGACAGACATTCAAACACACACAGATATGTGTTTTACTTTTTAAATTTGTATATGTAAATGTCTGTACCTTTTTTTCTAAATATAAACACCTTAAAAATATGCCACATATCAACACGTTCTGAACAGAGACAGCATTGAGGTTGTTTAAATTCACCCACTGAACTACTCACGCTTAGATTTTGTTTCTACTGAATGTCCCCCAAAATTATGTGTTGAAAGTTTTCGTATACAATTTTAGTTTTATGGGTGGGCGTTACTTTCGGAGAGTGTGTATGTGTGCCATCTTTTCATTGCGGTTTGTAAGAGAGTTTACGTTTTGATGAACTGTAGTTGTTGCCAACCACCTGTACCCTACACACACACACATACATTCCAACTTACCGTCATTTAAGTACTTCTACCTTTTATAGACATACTCAGACCACTGCATGTGGTTAACCACACTTTTATAATTGCACACGGACAACAAACACAATGGCCATGGCTACAAATAAGAAAACCATAAAAACTACCAACCACAAAAAAGGAAAGAAACGTAAAACCCCACAAGTTTTCAACTGTTGGAAATTAAAACAAAAAACCTGAGGATAGTAAGCACATTCAAGTTGAAATAAAGATTTAATAGAGTGGAGTTCCAAAAAAAATAGGAAATTCCATTGAGCTCAGATGGTGAAAGGAATGGCAATGAGTCTCTGGGGCAAACAAATGGCCGCTCCATAAAATCACAGCGATGCAGTTGAAATCCTTGAGTATTTCATGCTTGTAGAACATGTCTATGGAATTCTTAGAAGACTCAGAGATCTTATGATTTGGACTGTGCGGTAGAGTGACCATTTAGGTGGAATTTGGTAGAAATTTACCGGCTAAAAACAGTTTTATTTAATTATTAGGACACATGTATCATATGAATGGACGTGAATGGTAAATTCTCAGCATAGAAAACCAAAGTCCGACTAGAAAAATTAAATTTAAATACTAATTCATCTTGAAAATTTAATTTTACATGAGGGCTAAACAAAATTGGGGAATTGTTGGTATTTTCAATTTTTTCCGATTTAAAAAAAATATATATTCTTGGAATGGAATACTATGAGGTAACTGAATATTTGGTGACAGTTATCGTATTTACCCCTTTCATAGTGAGGAGGGAGGAATCTCTTGGATTTGAAAACAGTGTTTTCAACTGATAAACATATAGGTAAATAAATAATAAAATATATAAAAAAAACCAATCAACATTTCAATTGTCTTACCCATTGTAAGACATAACCCTTCTTGTGAATCCCCGAAATTGCACCAGTCTAATGTCCACATACACCTTTAGTTGGGGCGGTAATAATTAGTGATAAGGGCTGGCAACAGAACTCAGAGCTTGAAAAAAACCTTCATAATTTTTACGAATATGTATACGGACCAATACATACGTATCCTGTATGTAAATACATAAACCTGTCTGCACATATGGTCCATTCGGTATATCAAGGTATTATGGTTGACTGTAATTTCACCTGTACAAACATGCACACACACACATACACATCTGCATGTGTATCCACTTACTTCATAGTTTCTGTATTGGGGTGTTGGTTGCTGGTGATGCTGCCGAGGGTGGCTTTTGATGTTGCCTGTTGCTGACACTTGAAATAATTACAAACATTTCCAGCCAAACCGAAAACAAAGCGAAAAAATACCAAAATGAACCAAAAAAAGAAACAGAAACTAGTGGTAAAGGTTAAAAAAGAAATAAGGGTACCGGGATGTAGCTGTTTTTGTAACGAACGCATTTCACTTTACAATGTCAGTGAAAAAAAAAAATATTCAAAACTAATAAATGGGAGGGTCATTTCAAAAATGTATCACTATATTGAATGTTTTGTATTGAATCACTGTACTGGGTGACTATGTTTTGAACGCAATAATCTCAGCGACTTTAATGAATAAAAATGTATTTTCCATTGTAGAAGAGTCATATTGAATTTCAATTTAATTAACACAAATACAAGTGGTGCCTAAAATTATGCCTCACATTTTGATCTGCTCTACCGCCCAAATATTTGCTCTGAGTATTTTGGTTTGCTGGAAAAAGCATGACATTTTCCAATCTACAAGAAGAGCCGTATTGAATTTTAGTCTTATTAATACAAGTGCAAAAAGTTTCCAAAAATATGCTACAAATTCGGTGATACCTCGGCGCCCACTTGTGTGCTTTAAGTTTGCTTTTACTTTGTCTACCCACCTGTTAAAGCGAGTATGATGTCATTTGCCTTCTGTCTAGTTGCTTAAGTAAACAATAAATATATTTAACTGTCACATACTTTTAGACGGTTGAATAAAATGGCAAAAGCTTAGCATACCTTGAGGCCCTAAATAACACACCGGCAGGATGATTCACCAAATGCACACACAGAAACCAATTTAACACACGGACACCTTTAGAGAATTGGGGGGAGAGCAAGCCAGAGGCAGACAATTTGTCTGAATAAACATTTAAATGCCTACGCCACATCTTCGCCATTCAAAACAAAATTACATTCCCCCCTACATCTCCACCCCTAAGAGCTGTGGGTTCTGTTCTGTGACAGTGACGGCTGCAATGTCTGTAAGTAGTTCCCAAAGGGCCATTAACATGATCATTGCATATTTGTTGAACCTAAAGATGTGGCAGATAAAGCAAAAATACCTCCAACCATCGTCACCCCATAAATGCTGGGAAACAGCAGCCAATCTAAGGACTGGTAGACTGAAAGAGACCCACTGAAATGTGTACATTTGCATATTTACTTGTGGGACTCAACAAGTACTTGTTATGGAAGTCACGTCGTTTTTCTACTTCTCCGAAACATGTGAGTTAGGGGAATCATGTATTCTCTTCTTAACCTACTTCGGTTTGATATATTCATTTCTAAGTAGGCAAAGAAGGAGGAGTTTCAAGTAAAAACATTTTAGAAATTAAATGTTGGACTGTCTTTTGGAAACACAACATTTTTAGAGAAGAAGGAAATTTAAGTGTTTCATATCTAAAAAAAAAATGGAGAAAATTGAGGAGGAACATTCTGTTAAATAAAAGAAAACAAACAGACCAATGTTGGAGTTTAGAAAAAATTGATAAGAAATAAATATATGAGCACAAGGTAAGCCTGAAATCTTTTCAAAAAGCAAAAAAAATCAGTTACTGATCTTAATAAATACTGACCAAATAAAGGTTATCGTTCTTACCAGAGCCATGCCATCAATTGGCTACAAATAATGTGATTGAAATGTCCATAATGTGCAAAACTTCAATTCGTTTCCTGAAAAATATTTGCAATCATTGAACATTTCTCAGCGATCACTTAGTTAGAAATTTCTAGGAAAGGAAACTCTTGTAAAATATATGGAAACATAAAAAAATGCACAGAGGTGACCTCGTATTAAACAACAGAATGGGAAAACTCTGTACACACCGGAAAGACCAGTAAATGTTCAACGCCAAAGGTTCGTTTAAAGAAAACTTGAAGGATAATTTTTGTTATTTCTACTTTGAGAAATCACTTCACACTCACTCCTGTTAATGATCTGGTTTCTCTTCGTCATTTGTACAAAACTATGTGATATCAATTTGACAGTTTCCATATATTCAAGGCAGACAGTCATATCTCATTTTTATGACTTAGGGTATTTTACAAAAATTGCATACTTTTGGAGGTTGAGTAGACGTCCGAAGCTACAAGTGTTTGGCCTTTAACAATCTTAATATATATTTACCCTCGACACTGATTCACTGATACACTGATTCCCTGATTCACTGACTCTGTCACGCAGTACGTAGGAATTTAAATAGGCATTCTATAATATTTCTATAAATAATAATAATAAAAAAAATAATATTTTTTTGTACAGAAATTGTGTTTTCCCCAAAATTTTTTTTTTACCAAAATTTTTTTTTTCCAAAATTTTTTTTCTTACAAATTTTTTTTTTTACAAAAATTTTTTTTTCCAAATTTTTTTTTTCAAGAATTTTTTTTTTCCAAAAAATTTTTTTTTTTCCACAATATTTTTTTTTTTCAAAAAAATTTTTTTTTTCCACAAAATTTTTTTTTTCAAGAAAAAATTTTTTTTTCCACAAAAATTTTTTTTTCAACAAAATTTTTTTTTTCAGCAAACATTTTTTTTTTTAACAACAATTTTTTTTTCAACAATTTTTTTTTTTCCACAAAAATTTTTTTTCAACAAAATTTTTTTTTTCACAAATTTTATTTTTTTTCGAAATTTTTTTGTACAAAATAGTTTTCTCAAAATATTTTTTACAAAATTTTTAAAATTAAGTAACAAATGCTTTCTCAAGCAAATTAACGGGCGCCATAGGCGCATTACAACTTACTAGTATCTTAATATTCATCGTAGCTCTTACAAAAACCAAGAATCGTCTCAGCCATAGTTGCTTTTCTGATATTCTCTAGCAAAAAATAATCACAAAATATTGCCTACTTTCGGGGGCTTAATGGAGTATGAACCTTCAATTATTGTCCTTTAACAAATTCTTATCGTTCATCTTATCTCTTACAAAAATCTGGAAACAGTCTTAAACATAAAATGTCCTTTGTAGTTGTCTTTGTTTACATTAAAAACATTGTCTACTTTTAGGAGATGTTAAATAATATTTGTCAAACACTTTGTGGCTAAACAAGATGTCTGGCCAGAGGGGCATAAGTAATGTGTGGCTATCGAACAACACATATGGTAAGGGCAATAACCAGCCATAACTGAAAAATATTATTCGTCGCACAGGTCACAGAGGAATTCAAAGTTTTGAGACAAATTTCTTAGAAAGTACAATAACTGGCATATTGTGGGACACATTTTCTAAAAGGATAGGCAGAACAAATATGTAGTCTTTTTTTTAATAGTTCACATACTTTTAGGAAAGTAATGTGGTTTTTTTCATTGTATTTCTTGCCTCACCTCAAACCCTGAGTCGTATCCTTGCAACAGCAACAATTATTTTTTAGCGGCCGTTTTCCACCTTATAAAGGCGACATTTCTCGCTAACTTTTTTAAGTCAACGCAAAGTAGATCCCGGTCCTATTTTTGCAGACTATTCAATACCTTTTCCCCTGTATGCATTTTATTTTTGTTTATACTGATAATGGCGGAATAGTATCGAAAATTATTTATAGAACTAGGATAATATTTGAAAAAAAAAACAATGTACGGCGTAAAAAATTTATGGTCCATGGAAATTGAACTGTCAGTGAAGAAATAAAAAATGTTCAATAAATAAAATTTATATTGTCAATAAAGAAAATAGCAGATTTGTAATAAAATCAATTTTTTTTTAAAATTTTTTTTTGTTTTTTAATTTAAAAAAATTTTAATTTAAAAACTTGATTTTTTATATTTAGTAAAAGAAAGTTTATAATAAAAACAGTTTTTTATATTAAACAAAACAAGTTTTTGTGTTATAATGTTTTTTTTAAAATTAATTTTCAGTAAAAAAGCAAACAAATTAGTTTAAAAAAAATCAAAATTAATAATTAAGTTTTTTGTATATTGTAATTTTTTTTTATAGCAACAATTGTTTGCTGATGACCGTTTTTTTTTTATTAAAAATCTTTTTTTTTTTTTGCAGAAATTTTTTTTAAATTAATTTTCAATGAAAAAAATTTAAATTTAATAATTATTTAATAATATTTTGTAAATTTTTTTTTTAATAAAAATAAATGTTTGTTGATGTCATTTTTTTTTATTAAACCTTTACTTTTTTTGTAGAATAGAGATTTTTGTTTTATAATACAAATATAAAAATTAATATTTTTTCATGCAATAAAAATATCGCTTTCTAATTAAATTTCAAAAAATACCTGAGTCGATGTTTTTTTTTAACTAATTAATGTTTTTTTGGACTATGAGTTTTCCCACATTGTTGTTCGCTTAGTCATATGGATTATTAGGCAAGACATTTATAATAAACTTAATTTATACGATCTAATTTCTGACTTGTGAAACAGAATTACAAAGACTTTCACCAGTTTTCCACCTGGTAAATGAATGCATAATTTGTTTGACCCAAACTTCATGCTCATCACAGTGGTCCGTCAGGAAAATATATAGCAAATATGTGTTTTTTTTTTAAATGTCAGGCTCATAAAAGTATTCAACAAGTTAAAAAATCAATTGTAAATCCACGAGATTATTGAACACATTTATTTTCTATAATAAATAAATAATTTCATTTATTTAAGGATTTTCAAGTTCTTTTAAAAAAAACTTAACTTCAGTACTCAATTATGGACAATGCAAACATGGCGATAATCCGCTTAAAAAATCAAACATTTCAACGGAATTATTCATTTTCTGTTTCTAAACAAAAAAAAAAAACAAATTCCTAAATGTCGGATCAACTGTTTTGATGTCGAAATTACATCATTAAAAACTTTGGAGGTTACCCAGTCTACCACCCTCTATGTGCAGACAGCCTCACTATGTGGAATAGTGTATGAGTTTTTGTAATCCGCCATCTCTCCGATTCGATGGGATTCAAATGTAAAACAGATTAGAGAACATTTGCTATACATCCTAGTCTGTGAATATTTTTCCAATTACTAAACAAATCTAAAAAAGAAAGAAAAACCAATTCGAATCGAGAACAAATACGTTGGCCTTGAGCAGTACGCTGATGATGCCATTTCGTTAATTGGCGGGGATATTTCCACAGGTGCAGGCGAATTCTGTCAAAAGGTTTAGTGAAATAGAAATAATTTCCATACTTTTTTGTAAGAAGTACTTTGGACTCCTCATTTTGTTTAAGAAATCCGTGTGTATTTCATCAACCGCGGACAAATACTTGTAGTTTATAAATACAAAATCACCTATTCCTTCTATTGGAAGTTCTACTCATCACACTTTCCCCTGTGACAATAGAATTTAATCGCCATAAAATCAGTGTCATCATTGTATCCATCCTCCCCCCCCTCTCTCTCTCTCTTTGAGACAATGTGCACATATTGTCATATTAAGTTATTCAAGTACTTACATTTCATTGAGCCATCTCAGGTTGCCAGGATAATGAATGGTGCCGTGACAGCTTCACTCTTCAGCGATAAGATGCTATAAAAATACAATTCACCATGAGCATTCCGGTCAAAGCCACCCAGCAACTACTATACCATCTCTACAATTTTTACTACCACGACCACGATTATCACAACAAATGGCTCAGTATCAACGGCTTTTATGGCGAACAACAGAAGATCTCATCATTATCGACATTATTATGGCCGTGCAACAGCATAACCTCCATATGCTGCAGCTTCATTTGCCACCTCAACGGTGAAGGTGTTTCCACTCACCACCACCACCCTCGTCCTCGTCAGCCTCATCATCATTTGTTGCTGCTTTTCGTTCCACTTTCAAGCACTTTCATTTCCTTGGCATTGTCCTTAGCACAAGTCCTCTCGGTTGCCTTGTTACAAATGCTTCGCATTTCCTATCGTCGGTATCATTTGTATTGTTTATTAGCTTTATATTTTCCAATTTCTTTGTTGTACTTCACGATTATTTCCCTCCAGCCAGCCACCCCAGCACCGGGAGGCAATCACGGAATGGACGAATCTTCATCTTTATTCAACGGATGATTGCCAGTCATTGTTTTGTTTTTATTCCTGGGATCGTCTCTTTTATGAAAAATTCACCACTTTTGCTTTGGCATTCAGGTCCATAAATGGTATGGATACTTATGGCTTCGTTTTTTCCACTTAAGGCTTTGAGGGGAAGAAGCTGGCAGGACATCGAAATGTACTCGAGTTTGTATCAATTGTTGGCGGCAACAAAGCAACAATTCTTTCTAAACAAAAAATACGTTTTTTATGATAGGAAATGTTCTATTAAAATTACTCTGGCCATTCCGGTAACCCATAAGAATATTTTTTGTATAAATTACACCCTTAAAACATGTAATGGTTTTATAATTTTTCAAATACCTGAAAGTAGGCAACAATTTAGTTCAGCTTTTTTCGAAGGCTCGGTGATGATTTTAGAAGGAAACCATATTATGAAAGAGATGTTTTTTATATACACGATGTTTAAAAATTGTGAAATTCCCCCTAGATGTATATAATAGAAATAAGTCACTTATCTTTAAACTGGACGTTAGTGGCTCAATACCCCACAAGAAATAAATAACAAACCCTTCAAGTAGACAAGAACTTATATGGCAGCATACGCAGATGGTGGGCTCTGAAACAGTTTGTGGCCTAATATATTTCCCTAAGGACTCAAGATAGGACTCAAATTTGCCATCTTTGGTCTGCATGAAATTCTCTTGAAATTTCCCTTTGAAATAAGCTTCTTTTATACTTTCTTCCACAAATCATATAATTTAAATTTCTTTCTGTATCATACTTAGGCATTTCAATAATTTTACCTTTCGCATTTCTTTCAGGTACACAGACGGTGGTGAAAACTTTGTTTTTGTTTTCTTGTGACGACCCATGTAAGTAATAATGAATAAGTGATCACAAAACTTAGGATTTACTTCCATGAGACATTACCAATAAATTATTCCGGTTTACATTTTATAGAACTCATAATAAATTATAAAGCATTTTAAATGGCTCCAGAATATATCTACGATGTGAAAGAATTCATAAAAGTGTTTTCCCTACGAAATCAAATCGATGAAAGATTTCTTCTCTACGAACTGGTCCTCTCTTTCTGTTTACTCTTTTGTTCGCTTGGATGACTATCAGTCGTATTTTCGTTAGTTTTATAGAGCAGTTGTGTTAGTTGGTCATCTGAAAGGCACTAGGAAACTCATGGACTTGAGTATCTCAGAGGAACTCAGACAAACACAATGGCAATTTGAAAATCTGCTGGGCTGACTAATTTGTCATCAAGTTAAATTTCCTTCAATAGTCTTTGTATATAAAAGTGTGTACATTTAATAAATTTCCAAACTGTAATTATTGTTAGATTTTGAATTGTGATTTTTCTTAAAAGAAAACTCAACCACTTTGGTGTGACTTTCTCCAGAGAAAGTGTATATTTTTTTTTGGCCATTACTTCATTTACTAATTTATATCTCAATGTTCCCTTAGCTGCAAAATGTTCTCTTTTGTCTCTTCGTTTATTCTTCCTCTACTTTACATCCTTTTAATTTACATTTCAAATAAATTCGTATCAAATACCTGAATTCATACGTTGCTATACCAATTTCGTTCTGGATTATCAATTAATTGTATTTGAAAACTTTTACTGAGCCCTCCGTGTGTATGGAGTATCCATATCGGCCTCAGTTACCAAAAATTTCCCTTAAATACCTTTAATTTATGTGCATTCATTATTTTTTAAAAAAAAAAACACAACATGTTTTACAATTTATATCAGTGGTGTAGGGGGGAGGGGAGGTTAGTCATATTATAATGTCAAAACAATTGAAGATGTCTTCTTAAGAAACGGAAATTAGGTTTTGCTTCTCCCTTCTTTTGGAATAAAAATGAGAAACAAAATTTGTTTATTGTTTTCGTCAAAAACAAATATTGAATTACATTTGTAAAGTAATTGGGTTTTGTGTTACAGCAAAAAAAATTAAATAAATAAATACAAAAATGAGAATCCTCATGGAAAATTCTACAGTTTTGAAGTTTTTATTTATTTAAAAAGGGATTCAATTTTTCAAAGTGTCTTACACTTTAAATTGGGGATAAATTTCATATTTTCCAATGGGCGGATTTTTCATTAAAACATAATGATGCCCAACTTCCTTATTTTACTAAGGGGATGCAGGAGTTTTTTTGAGAGAAGTGTTCCTTCATGGAATGTTACAGGAAAATATGAAGACTTTTTAACTGGGGTCTTGTTTTGTTTAACTTAACCTATTTTGAATATTTTTACCACTTGTTAATATTCTATAAAAATATATTCGAAAAAAAAAAGAAACACTCTACATAAAAGCATTAATTAAAACGAGCATGAATCATTCCAGCAATTTGTATAGTTTTTATAAAAATAACACACATTAATCGGAGCTTAAATCATGTCTCCCCACCGGCTTACATTAAACTCCCCCCAAAAGTATGCTTGAACAAATAAACTTCATGTGCTTTTGTAGTACATCGCTCCCTACTCCTGGATTTTCCCTACCAATCCCCTTAGGTTAGGTTTACTATGTTTTTTTCTGTTTTTCTGATAATCTGCTACACTATTTGGTTATGGGTATTTTTTCCAGAGTTTTCCTTTTAATTTTTTTTTTTTGCCCTGGCATTGGCATTTCAATAACAGCAAAAATTTCTGAGTTACACTCGGTTATTTTTGCAAAATATTTCATGTAAGGTTTTTAAGCCAAATTAATAAAGTTATTTTGTGCGGTGGTTGTTCCCCTCTGTTGACTTTCCTCTCCCTGTTGCCATTTTACCCAGCTCTTATTTGAATTTCTGCAGAACATATTTCATTTTGCCATTATGCGGATTATGTAGAATGTGAATGTTGTTGTCCTGGTTTATGCAAAGGTCAGCGCAAAACAAAAAATAATATTTTGCAAATATTTAGTAACAAATAATTTCAGCTGAAATAAATGCCATCAAATTGTATATTTATTTGAATAATTCTATGATTAGTGGTGGTGGAGCAACTGCATAAGAGTCAAATGAGAGTGTGTGGCTCCAGGGGTGGATTTCAATCCATTGGTTTGCAATGGATGTGGGTTAGTAGAGTCATGCGAAATCACCTACTGCTTAGCATCTATTTAAAATGGTGAACAAAATTAAGTTCAGCCAAAGCGTATGCTTTGAAAAGTAGTAATTTGAAAACTCCTGCACTGTAGGCTTTCAACTATTCCCATTTCTTTTTATGAAACGCGTAATGAAAGTTAGGCGGAGACCAATTAGAGGGCCCACATCTTTAGTCCCTTGTTGCAGTGTTAGTATATCTATAAGCAGTAGAAAAGACCTACTGGGAAAAAATATGTTCAGCCTAAAAGTATGATTTGAAAAGGGTCTATTCAAAAACTCCTCCACTGTGGGCTTTAAATAATATGGCTAAAGAAATGAAGAGCATATTGAAGTTAGAAAAAGACAAACTAGAATGCAGACAGTAACTCAGCGTGTTATTTGTAGGAAAAAGACCACTGCTGTCATATGTTGGAGATATCCCTGTCGTATGGAAAAACCGTAGGTGTCTAATGGCACATCCTCTCAATATAAGGTTTGGTGTATTATTTCTCAAGATACACGTACTACACCCTTCACAGTCATTAAGTGAGTATCGTTTGTAAGAAAAATTCTCCGCGGGACTCTGAAGGAGATCTTCTCCACAGTAACTGTAGGAGAAAACCTGTACAGTAAAATGCCAAAACCTAACTTCTGTTGCAGAAGCCCTATGACTTCTTCCCTCTAGATTCTGTTTAGGTGTAGTGATCCCCACGTACCACCTACTACCCTACTTTCAAATATTCTATTCCATTAGCATTTCTTCGTGTTTTTAAAATATTTGTTTTAAACAAAACAAAAACAACAGCAAAATAGCTACAAACATTTTCGTTTAGAAAAAAAAAACAAAAACCATGAAAATGTGTTAAACTTGTTGATTATTTTCTGTTTTCCTGTTGCCCGCCATGAATATTTATGCGTAGCAAACATGGCAGGCGCTTGTTCGGAGTTCATCATATGTTTCAGTTCCCAGAGATATGTTAACAATTTGGTTGCTGTTGTTATTGTTTAATTTTGTTTTTCACTTGGTCACGGTGTTTTTTTTTATTAAAACACCATGATTACGTAAGAGTTATGGGAATTTTTTCAAAATAGAGACAGAGATCCCGCAAATAATTCGTTTGAAGAAAGAAAATGAAGAACATTAAAGATAGTTGACTTTCGGGAGGTATGTTGTACCAGAAGTGCGGCATACTTTTGAGATAATTTGTTCTATCGAATGTGTAGCATACTTTTGAGTAGACAAATTGAGCGATTCAAATTATGCATGTAGTTAGTTAGTGGCGCGGTAAGTTAAGGAATACTGGGACCTTATTGAGGGCATACATTTAGAATTATTGTAATGCCAACAGTGTTGCATACATCTTGGCTGATCACATAACCCGAAGTGTAGCATACACAGTAAACAAATGGTTGGATTTAAAGTCTGCCTGTAATTGTTGTGGAGAGAGAAAATGATAAAGTAAAATGCTAACTGAGATACCTCATTGGTGGCATACTTTTAGGATGATTGTTGTACCACAAGTTTAGAATACTTTTGAGATGACGGAGATCTAATCTACTGGAGCATATTTCTGAGATGGCATAATATCCCTATTGTAGCCTACTTTTGGAATGCCATAGTAATCCTATTGTAGCATACTTTTGGTCTGAAATTTTATATCTATTGAAGCATACTTTTGGGATGACATGGTATTCCTATTGTAGCATACTTTTGGTCTGAAATTGTATATATTTCTTCAGGGATGCCATTAGTGTTATTGTGGAATACATTTGATATGCCACTGAGATGCCCTTGTAGCATACTTTTGGGATGCCACTGTATCTCCCTCGAGCCATGCTTTTGGGATGACATTGTATTTCTATTGTAGCCTACTTAGGGGCTGACATTGGATCCTTGTTTTCAATGATATTCAAACCATATTGTAGCATACCTTTGGGATGGAATTGTTCATTGCTGTGGCATACTTCTGGATTGACATTATATCCCCTAGTTTAGCATACTTCTGGGATGACATTCCATCCCTAGTGTGGCAAACATCTGGGATGAATTAGGTTCCTATTGTAAATGTTTTTTTTTTCTTATAGGGGAAAAAAGGGTCATTAAGACTTTTCTTAGCTTGTAATCTTCTCTTTAATTTGCCATAAGTTTCGTAAAAATCTATTAACCTGTTCCAGAGCAGTGAGCTTTTTGCCAAACGCCAAAAATGTAATTGTTCATTTGATATTTTTAAAGTTCTCAAGTACAAAAACAAAATAATTTTTTTGAAATATTTCATAAACTTTATAATCGAAAAAAAAACTCTTAGGTATTAAGAAATGTGTATGAAAAATAGAAAATCAATTCTCTCTTAAGAAAGCTGTTTGAAATTTTTATAAATACGGGATTTAATATTTGAATTCTATTTCGAGTAGTGAATTTGTCTTTTTGTTCTGTCAAGGACGGGAGAAAGTCTGTTGCCTCTTTCGAAAATGAAATTAGTGGAGATTTCTGTTGGCCAACATTTCTTAAAACGCAGGTATTATTGACATAACGCGACCTTAGAACAACATGGTTCTAATACAAGGTTAAATACTTTTAGGTTACCTACATTCCTTTACCTACATATCATTCTAAAAAAAAGTCTCAATAAACTTGAGCGGTAACTTATAACTTACTTTTGCAATGTTTCTTTATTTTCCAATTATATTTGTGATTCTCTCATTCCTTGAAGTTATTCTAAAATCGTATACAGCCTACATTACAGGGTTACATTTTTCTGTAGCACACCTTTAGGCTTTTTGATTTCGTATTTTACCCCCTTTTAATCGAATTCATTTCACTTACATTTATTTACACAACATTTGCATACTTTTAGGGAGTTATTGTTTCTGATAGCTTGGATTTATGTGTGGGCTTCGGGCATTCTAACCAACAACCAAACTCTTCCACTGTCTTGTAATTTATGCCAGTATTTGCTGTCTTTCCACCTTCCCCCCCACACTGATACTGATACCATTGAGTGGGTGGGTGAATAAAAAAGGCGGCATAATTTAAACCATTAACCGTATTTTTAATACGGTTTTTGTATTTAAATCAAATTCCCGTTTAAAGTTCATTTAATGTGCGTCAGTGTACAACATATTGTGTAATGGAGAGGAAGGGTGTAAATATTTGAGACATTAGATGGGATCGAATGTGTGGCATGTCCATCCAGGCGCAGACAGGCATCTGTGCTTCCCTGGACGTGGGTGGTAGAAGTCATGCAAAGCCTGGGTGGCACGAACTGGAGAAAGAACCGCCGGGCTTGTTAATAGTTTATTAAGCCAGTGACTTGATCAAAAACAGGTTGTAGAGTAAGAGGGACCAGTTAAGATAAGAGAAACAGAGTTACATATTTTCCCGAGTCAACTCATCTACAATACTTTTGGGTTAATTGTACACACAATAGAAATGTATCAAGTGGAAGAGTAAAATATTTGGCTAAGCCAAATCTGTGGCATATCTTAAACCCTATTCATTGGATAAATCGAAGACATAGCGGAAACAAAATCGAACACAAATTGGCTGGACATTAATGGGTTAAAGGCGAAATGTTAAAAACGAAAAGTGAAATTGATAAAAATAAATACATCTTTCAATTCCCTCAAGCTGTTGCAATACGACCCCCTCTATTGTCCAAACAACTGCTGCGGTGGGTTTGCAATGAGGCTGGAAACCCAAAGGTGATGATTGCAGCCCCGGCAAAAGGGGGTGTGGGCATATTGTGGTGGAGCATAACCCTTAGGGTTAATTTGTTTGTTTTAACAAGTGAATACAACTCGTGGCATCGTTTTTGAATATTTCCACCAACGCATGCCAGATTTTGTAAATGCAGAATGTTCAGTAGGGGAATGCTTAAGGTGGGAACATGTAAATGAATATCGGTTGGGTGATGGAATTCAATACATACGCATGTTCTGTAAGATAACCAAGGAAACAGCTCGTTTCAATAACAACAAATGACCCCGGGCCATACAAACCGACGACCGCTGCCAAGCGCAGTGATAAACAAGAATTTGATTATATTAAAAAGTCGTCGATGATGCGGTGGATAAAGTAGAGCGAAGGGTGGTGAATTACTTCATATGTATGTGGTCGAGAGTGCTTGTGGTGGCTCGCTAGGGAGGATATTATTTGGCAATGTGGCCAAGGTTATACATATTCTGGTAGAGTGTAAGTGGATGAATGTATGGGTGGTAGTGCACTTAAAGATACACTAAATGCCAGCTGGTAGTTAATGTATGGCAAAACAAATTGGCATAGGCATTAGGACCTCCCTAAGTGGGAGAAATTGTACTTATTGTCCCCGCAATTAAATAATATTTATTTATTTATTTTATTTAATTACAATACAAAGTAAATTTATATTCTAATTTTGGGTCCAAGGATAAACCGAGTGACAAAGACTATTTGGCTTGATTTTTTGCAGCGACAGACCAAAGCCTCTGGTGGGAATCGAACCCACAACCCCCACGCTGATAGGCAAGCACGCTACCAACTCGCCTACCGGGGCGCTTACAATTAAATAATAGTGTATAATAAATACACTATTGTTTTATTGAAGGGGCGTTTACACTTGTTTTCAACTTCAAGTGGAATATTTTCAATTCAAATGGGAAAATGTCAATTTTTATAGGAAACTTTCAACATAAATTTAAGATTCCCTAATTTAATGTGGAATTTTCTAAATTACAATACGAATTTTTTTTTTCTTCAAATTTTGTTAAATTTTGTAAAATTTTTTTTTTTTTTTTTTAATTTTAAATAAATACAATTTGTGTAATTCTATTAGAAATTGTTTGTAGACAGGAGTAAGGGATTCTTTAAAGGTATCAGAATTCATAATCGTACAATTGGAAATATTTTATAAATATTTTCAAAGGTGACCACTTGGATTACTGAGTGTTCTGTATTCAATTCCATCGCCGAAATCTCTATAACTTTTGATCTTGTAAAATTGGCGGAGTTCTCTAAACAATTGGTTATATACAAGGAGTAAGGGATTGTTTAAAGGTATCAGAATTCACAATCGGACAATTGGAAATATTTTAGAAATATTTTCAAAGTTGATTGCTTGGACCACATTGCATCTAGAATTCAATTTCATCGGCGAAATCTCTATTTCTATTTTATACTAGTAAGTTGTAATGCGCCTATGGCGCCCGATGAAATATGGAAAAAAAATTTTGTTGAAAAAAAAAAAAATTTTGTTGAAAAAAAAAAATTTTGTGGAAAAAAAAAATTTTTGTGGAAAAAAAAAATTTTTGTGGAAAAAAAAAATTTTTTTGTGGAAAAAAAAAATTTAGTTGAAAAAAAAAATTTTGTTGAAAAAAAAAAATTTTGTTGAAAAAAAAACAATTGGAAAAAAAAATTTGTAAAAAAAAAATTGTGGGTTCGATTCCCACCAGAGGCTTTGGTCTGTCGCTGCAAAATTTTAGCCAAATGGTCTGTGTCACCCGGTTTACCCTTGGACCCAAAATTAGAATATAAATTTACTTTGTATTGTAATTAATAAATAAATAAATAGTAAATTCCTACGTACTGCGTGACAGAGTCAGTGAATCAGTGTCGAGGGTAAATATATATTAAGATTTAAGATTTATTTAATAAATGTTTTTTTTAAACATATTGAACATTAATTGTTCATACAATTTTCCAGAATATTTAGATTTAAAAACAAATTAAATATTTTTTTTCGTCTTTGTATCGCGTACATTTTAAGAGTTTTGGATCAACAGAACTTTTTACATTCAAGAGGTCTTAAAGACTGCAATACCAATATTGAAAGGTGGAAGGGGTTCCCCGTTCTTGGTGGATAACTGCTGAGCAGTTTTTTTTTCTGTCAAAAGAGTTCATGTCATACGTTTAATTCAGGTCAGACGAAGTCGCTGTAAATTCAACCCACTTTTTCGTCAGCCAAGAAATCAGAAACTCCTGGTGATCAGTAGATATTTCATGTCAAGTGAGTCTCGGCTTCATAAGAGTTCACAAGTGGCGAATGAAAGGGAATTTCTCTGTTTTTGCCTAGGGTAAAAGTAATCCTATCATTGGGTTACCAGAATCCGGTTCATGTGTATTGATAGTCAAATTTATTGGAATGAGATTTACAATTTTAATTTCTAAATAAAGTCGGGAGACCCCAATATGTAATTCTTGTGATTTCTCTTGACGTTGTATGAATCTGCCAATGAAAAGAAATAAAATCAACGAATTGAACAGCAAACGGTTATAACTGACATATTTGGAAGAGCAAGAGTGAGATGGTAGAGCCCGAGTGAGATAGAAAGAAAACCATGTGTGAGAATCTAAGGCTCCCTGTCAATGTGTGACTATATGGTTGCAAAATACAACCACAAATTAATTAATTACAGGGAAAGACCATACATGTGTGTGTGACTCAAGAAAATCTCCCCTCTTGCTGAAATCCAAACATCACAGTTACCAGCAGACTACTCGGACGACCCGTGGAAAAATACACAGCTTGTGTTCGGCTTCTCTCGAAAGGGGGGAACCCTCACAAAACAACAAAATTCAATTACAAATACAAATGTTAAGCGCTCTACCGCCCAATTAATAATTAAACAAGAAGCCTCCAATTTCTCCTCATTTTTATTTTTTTATTTTTCATTTCATCAGCCAACATCAGCACCACATCGATGTTGGTGGTTTAAATGGATTTGTTTGTGTTTAATGTCGGTCAATGTTGATGGAGATGACGACGATGGAGTTGCTCATGTTGTGGCCGATGTTTAATGGCGGATTAAATAAAAAGCTTATTCGAAAGGTCACAGCCACAAATAATTGTTATTAATGTCAAAGGATACCCGAACAAACCCAAAATGGTTGGATATGTGTAATAAAAATTAAATTCAATGATTTTGTTTTTTAACACAATTTAAAATAAATCGCTTTTTTAAATTTTCAATTGGAAAATTCTAACAATTTGTAAAATAATACAACAGGTCACAGAGTCGAAAATGTGTGTGGTGATTTAAAGAAAAGTGTGACAACACTGTTGCTGTAAGGAGGAAGCTGACACTGGTCAAAATATGAATAATCTGCTTCATAGACTACGAATTGCTTCCTCGACCGCTCCAGTCTCCGGATTTAGCCCCAAGTGACTATTTCCGGGATTTTAGGGAATTTCACTACCAATGGCTGTCAAACACAAACTAAATGAGAAAACACAAAAATGAGTTTATTAGAATTTTGACAGGACATTTCTTTTCTAAAGTGGAAAATTCAAAAACGCATGGACCTATTGAATCAGCCCTGTGTATATTCAATTATTCGTGTAAAAGCTTTTAATAATGGCAAATGCCTTTAAATTCTCGTTAATTTAAATTGAACTAATTTTTCAAAAATGGTTTTTGTTTCGCACTAATTGCTTTGCTGTTTTCAAATATTTTTTTTTTCTCCCCTAACGCTAAACCAATTAAAATAAAATCAGCTGCTAACCGAAAAGGTCAACGCAGTGTCACAAAATAGTAATTATTTTGTTAGCCATATTTTTTAAAATATAAATGTGGTCACAACTGCTTTTTTGGCTGTTGCACGCCACATGCTCCAGTCACAGTTAAAACAAAGGCTGTTGCTTGCCACCATTTTTCTGTTCTATTGCCTCCACTGGCCACAAACTAGAAAACACACAAAAACAATAGAAGTTTTACCAAGCGAAGAGAGAAATACCAATTTCAAAATAATTACATTTCATTTCAGTTTTTGTTTCGATTATTGCCACCATTTCCACAAGTGCTGTTAATTACAGCTTTCGAAAGTTGTTGCTGCTGTTGCTGACACACTTTGTTGAGGAGTGTGTCTGCAGCACTTCTTCTTTTCCGTTTAAGTTTTTTTTTGAAATTTTCACCATTATCTCGTTGACAAGAATTGTCGCCAGAAGTTTTGTCAATTGAAATGGTTGGTTGCGAATGTTTTGGTTGTTAAAGTGACAAGGGGGAGGCAAAAGAAAGTTTTATTCTGTTTGCCTGAAGAAATTCTGCAACTTGGAAGATGAGAAATCCATATCAACAATTGATGCCCAATTTTACTGAGAACTAAGGATTTTGAAATAAGATTTCTCCAGCTTGTTTGCGGTAACGTCAAGTAAATTGACGATGAGAAATCCATATCAACAACTGATGCCCAATTTTACTGAGAACTAAGGATTTTGAAGTAATTTTTCTTCAGTTTGTTAGCGGTAACGTAACGGAACGAAATAAATTACACAGTGTCTTTACGTTAGATCACGTAACGTAACGTAATGTAACGTAATGTAACGTAATGTAACGTAATGTAACGTAATGTAACGTAATGTAACGTAATGTAACGTAACGTAACGTAACGTAACGTAACGTAACGTAACGTATCGTATCGTATCGTAACGTAACGTAATGTAACGTAACGTAACGTAATGTAATGTAATGTAATGTAACGTAACGTAACGTAACGTAATGTAACGTAAAGACACTGTGTAATGTATCTCGTCTCCATTGTACATCTAATATACATCTATATAATGTAACTTTCCTTTGAAGGTCTTTCGTTCAAAGGACATTGGTCAAAAAAAATATCGGTTATCCAACAATGAGTCAAAACCATAAAACAACTCTACCTAAGAATAAGTCTCACCTATGTTGGCCCTGTACATCCAAACGATAGTCGAACATGCACACACACTGGCGAAGACACACGGCCATATGAATGAATAAACTCCCAACAAATTCGTTAACAAAAGAATATATTATGGCCAACAATGTAAGCCGGAAGTCACAACAAAAGGTATAACATATTTTCCTTCCTTTAAGCCAACAATGGCTACAGCAACCAAAGCATTTCAAATGTTTTCCCACGTCGACAAAGGACTACTGTCGGTGAGTGCAAGAGTGTCTGTGTGTGTGTGTGAAAAATAACATTTGTCATAAAGAGATTCTTTTAAATCATAACATAAGTTATGCTTACTTTCACCTTTGCACATATTAAAAATTCCAAAGTCACTAGCATTTGGTATTCCACTCCACGTCTTTTACATATGATTTTGTATTTTCCTTTGTCTGCGGTGAAAAATGACGTCTCTCTTTATATTCGGTTATGCTTTCTGGTTATTAAAACCTTTAGAATTTGAAGCCTTTGATCTCGATTTCATTTGTTGAGGTATTTGCAAGTCCCCAGCACACATAAATCAAAATTACGAAAACAAGTCAAATCTTTGGATAGGAAAAGGATAAAAGACAGGGCGACAGAACAAAGACTTAAGATAAATGGTAGATCATTCTTTAAGGTAACGGGAATAAAGTCATGTACTATGACCACAGACTTATCTCACGTCCCTCTCTCCCTCGCAATTATCAGCTAGCCTGCGTTATGGGCAGCGTTCGTCCTTATCTGTATATGGTAGACGTCGATGAGGTATTTTTTTTAAACTGGGACATAATTTTAGAATTTCGGCAATTGTTCTTTAAGTTTTGTGGATTTTTGTTCAATTTTCTTTTTGTGTTTGATTATTTTTCTTGAATTCCTCTTTTTTTTGAAAAATTTCCATTTAGGTTTTTCAATTATTTCGTGTATACAAATTTTCCTGCAATACGCAGTGAAGGCAAATATTTTACCATGACAAACTGTTCATGGTGAATACTGTTTGCTTTGAAGACAACCAAAATCCAACCGGACACAGAAAGACTAAAACAGAGCCCATAAATTCAATAGCAGACATTGTGTGTGTCCGACCATTTGTTTGAACACTGCCAGGGATTTCTTAGCCAAGCTTTGAATAGACAAATAGACACCCCAAGAAAAAAAAAGCCTAAACGCATTCAAACGTAAACTAAGCAAAGAGTATTGATTTTTCTTTTTTCTCAAGGATAGTAGGCTTATCCAAACAGAGCCACTCGGTTGCATGTCCATTTGAGTGGGACGGCATGTGGGCAGCCAGCAAATGTGCAACGCAAAAACGATATTCTATCAGAACAAAGTAGCTACAGTAGGTGAGTTATATTCTTGGAAGAAAAACAAAAATCAATCTGTTGCCCCTTAATGGTTTCCGTTTTCCGGAAAACACCCATCCATCGTGGGAGTTTCCTGGATTTCTGGTTGTTTCTCAAATCCAATCATATTTGTAGGCATTCATTTACTATTTTCTCTGACAGCTTGAAATGTCAAAGTGGTAAATATGTGAGGAACAGGGAAGGACATTCAAAAAAAAAAAAAAAAAAATATGGCCAGATGGATTTAGGTTTTTCTATAAGCTGCACAGGAATTCGGCAACGACAAACCACCACCCCACAAAATAAACACATTGTGTGTGATTGAATATAAGTCAATCCCAGTGACATGTTTCATTGAAAAGTAATTTCATGTATTTGCAGTGCTCAGAGGCGGAAGGCCTTGCGAGTCGACAGCAATGTTGTGATTGAAGTTAAGCCTCGAAGCATTTGAGATTGCTTCCTCGAAGTAGGCAATGCTTTTTCCCCAGAGTAGTTAATGCTGTCTCTCTCGGTCCCTGTTGTCTGTCACTCGGATTGATGGGCTTTTAGTTTAGTTTATCGTTACTTTGTCACAGACGTTAACATTAAAATATTAACGAAAGTAAGACGGCTTTTAGGTGTAAACCAAATTGTAAGAGAGAGACATTTGTATATTTAGGATAATCCAAAGTAAAATTATAAATTACAAGAGGTCACGCAAAGAAAAATCCCAAAATTTGCCATTTACACTTATTGTTAGGCTCCTAAGGAGCACATCCCAAAATAACCAATAAAGCCATCGATAGCTTAATTTAGAAAGAGCGTAACTCGCATTTTCTTAACTTTACTGGAGAAGGTAAAAACTTTATAATATTTGAAAAACTTCAGACATAAACAAATTTTAAGGGCAATTTTAAAAAAAATTCGCAACAAATTTAATTCGGAATCTTTTTTTTTTGGATTTTGGTTACGCCCTTTTGTAAAAGGGCAATAAATCCGGTATATTTGATCACAAAGCCCTGAGGGATGTGTATTTGACAATGGTCTACGAAAATATGTAAAAAACCTAGTTCTTCAATTTTGGAATACATGGAATACAACTAACTTTCCGTTTCGAAACACTGTGCTTTTTTTAATTGCCGTCCATGAGCCATGTACGCATAATAACTTACGAGTAGTTCTCAAACTCTGCATGTTCACTTCAATTAATGTAATGTAATGCTATTCCCAAATCTTGAGAATTTGAAGCACGCTTTTAGGTGGTACCTCATAGGACTTAAGATGCTACCTCAGATGCCTTGAAATGGCAATGGCTCATTCGTTTATGGCATTTTGCACTTGCAAGTGGAGGATTTTCAGAGTAGAAGGCAAAACATTCAACCTACTAGAGAACACATTTTTGGCATCCTTCATATACAACGATTGAGAATACCCACATGAACTTTCAAGTAATTAGAGCATAGTTTTGGGGGAGCAGATTTCAATCAGCCGGCAGAGACTTACAGTAAAATAAAGGAAAATAATACTAATCTGTGCCAGTAAGAGTGGAAGTAAATAATCGCATTCACATGAACGCCCACAAAAGTTTAAATTAAAATAAAAATTCGGTGGAAAAATCCTTAATGAAACTAGAATGCCATAAATTAAAATATTAAAAAGCTTTCAATAAATTTCTTAAAAATAACAAAATAATACAAAAACATCTGGGCAAATAAGTAAACGAATTACAGTTAGTTCTTAATAAAAAAAAAAAATAAAGCATACCCAACGGCTGTGGCTGTTGGATTCCTTGGAAATGACAACTTTCATAATCCTTGCAATTAAAAGCACAAAAACAAAAGAATATAATTAAAATATTTTCATAATGAATAAGTTTCCACCAAAAATTGCCTGTGACTTAGGGTATACTTTCAGGGGGCAACGGGATTTTTCTTTGACAACATAAGCTCTACAAACAAAGCACTACCAGGAAATTAGAATAAGTTTAGCTAACGTAGTTGTGCCTAGGTTATATTATTAGCTTTCATTAAAAAAAAATATAATCTCAAAAGTTGGGGCATACTTTTGGGGAAAATACTGAAAAAGAAGAATTTGGTTTATACCTACCTAACCTGTTCGTTGTAAAATATAATGATTTATTTTATTTTAAGTGATTCAAATGAAAAATTTTATGAATGTGGTTATTGTGGATTTTTATGAAAGCCTACTTTTGGGATAAATATTTAAAGAAAAGCCATTTCAAAACTTATGGAGGATTTTTTTTCAGTTGCGTTTTCTAAAAACTGCAAAGAAAAATTAAAAAAAAAATAATTTCAGTATCTTACGATATGAATACGAAAGCCTTCTTTTGGGCATATATTCCAAGAAATAATGTTTTCGCCGAAAGCCTTTTTTCAGGCCCAGGTTAATGGCACCGCTACTTTCCAAAAGCGAAAATAATGAATTTTTGAGATTTCCGCAATCTCAACAAAAAATCATAAATCATAAAAAAAAATGTTTCCAATTTTTGAGATTCCGAAAATTGTTTAAGATATTTCCAAAAACAGGAAAAAAATAGCCGCAAATTTCTAATGTTTTTTTTTAAACAAATTGTTTACTAAAATTAAAAACTAATGCTGTGCTGATTCGTGCAGCAAACCAATTTTTGAGAATATATTCAAAAATAGCCGCAAATTTTTATATTTTTTTTAAAATTTATTAAAAAAACAATTTTTTAAAAATTAAAATTGTGCAGGACTGTGCTTGGCGAACCCATTTGTAGCTTTTATAATAAACTAAAAACAGCAATTTATAATTTGAAATTGGAAATTTTTGCAATTTTTTTTGTAAAAAAAAAAATTTTCTTTATAAATTAAAGCTGTGTTGATTCGTGCAGCAAACCAATTTTTGAGATTGTTGGAATATATTCAAAAATTGAAAAAAAAAATAGCCGCAGATTTTTATGATTTTTTTTGAAAATTTATTTAAAATTTTTTTTTTATAAATTAAAATTGTGCTGGACTGTGCTTAGCGAACCCATTCTTATCCGTTTCACTATTTTTATTTAGCTTTTATAATAAACTAAAAATCGCAATTTATAATTTGGAATTTGGAATATTTAGCAATTTTTTTTTTTTTTTTTTTTTTGAAAATATTCTTTCCAATTAAAAAAAAAATTGGCAATTTCCAAATGTGTCATTTTGTTTTTCAAAAAATAAGGGAACTCGTCCCCGATTGTTGTGCGCTTTGCTAAAAACATTCTAAAACAAAAACCAGTTCTAAGAAAAACGCTAATTTAAATTTGGCATTTTTGAATATGAAAAATCGGAACCAAACAATTTTTCAAAAGTAAAAACTGTGCTCACAGATCCCTTACTAACAATTTGAATGTGTTTTATATGAAAAACTCATTTTTTTTTTAAATATATATTTGTTCTAAAGCAAAAGTAGTGCGATTCAGAACTTATCGCTCATTTGCTTGAATAGTGTCATAACTCCAGAACTTGATTTTTTTGAGGAGAGTGGTTTAAAGTTATCAATTGCTTCATACTTAGCAAATACAGAAAATAACGATTTTCCCACTAATACATATACTCCAGTAAACTACAGATTTACAGGATTCTTTTTAGAGCAAACAAATAGAAAGTGAATTTAGAATTGTGACACTATTCAATGGCACTACTTTTTCTTTAAAACCAATACATATTTAAAAAAAATGTTTTTTTTTGTAAAAATATTGCATACTTTTGGGGGATTTCTTTAAAAAAAAATGCTGGAACTTTGCCAAATCTTAAAAATTATTTTACCAAAAAATACAAAATTTCCATCAAACATCGGCAAGCGCAAATTTTCATAGTTTCGGAAATAAACAGATTTTTGTTTTAATATTTTTGGCATTTTTTTTATAATTTTTTTTATACATTTTTTTTGGAATTTTTTTAAAATTTTTTTTTGATTTTTTTTTATAAATTTTTTTTGGAGTTTTTTTTATAAATTTTTTTTATTTATTTTTTTTTTGGGAAATCTTTTCTGTTTTTATTTTTTTATAAATTTTTTTTGGATTTTTTTTTTGGAATTTCTTTTATAATTTTTTTTTTTTTTGGGAAATCTTTTCTGTTTTTAATTTTTTTTAATAATATTGCATTTAATTTTATTAAATCCCACATCAGCTGAAGCCATGGGAGCTGTAATAACTTTGAGGGTATGACCTAAAGGGCAGATATGCTTCATTATCCCCACTACCCCCTACCCCGTTTTGAAATAAATCGTATTATTCCAATACAAGACATCGTAAGCTTACTTACGTTTTTTTTTTTTATGTTCATGATATTTCAATTAAAACACACGAACTCTTTTATTTCTATGTCTTCATTTGGGCAAACCCAATTTGGTGGTGGATGTTCGATGCGGTTTCATTGTGGCGCCTTTGTTTTTCGTTTCTTTTGATTTTACTTCGTGGCCAAAGACAAGATTATCAAACAGACATTTATGTATTGTAATATTTATTAATACATTAGTCATTCATTCATTCCTTCATTCTTTTGACCTTCTTTACTTTGAGGTTTTCACAGTTTCTTTCATAAAGCCAGAGAATTTGTAAAGGCAGAAAGAGAGACGTGTTCCGAACATTCTTATGGATTTTAATTTTGAGGATTCAGAGTTTTTACTGAAAATCGTGACAGCAGGACAGAAAGTAGGCAGACTCCTCCTACATTTGATTGATGAAGGGGGGCTTTGTTATCGCCCTTGACCCACTATCCTGAGCTACCTCAATAACTCCGGAGATCATTTAATGCATTCCCTTTTGAACCTGCCCTTTTGTTTAATCTCCTGATGCTGACAGTCTTTGTTTTATTTGACTAACATTCAGGAGATGCCCCTTATAAATGGAATATAATGTGTTAGCAATAGAAAATAAGGATAATGGAGGGTGGATGTAAACAAATTTCAATTTCAACTTTCATGAATTCTGAGTGATGGGCGGGTCGTGAAGGTCCTCACATATCTTTATGAAACTTCGAAATATGAATACCAAAGTTTTTTTATTAAAGAAATTCTTAAATAAACACACTGTAGCATTACATTTGAATATGATCTAAGGATGTATAAACATAATGTATACTCCCTTCCTACCCAAATGTTCTTGCATCCCTTTACTAAAGACAAAAATAAACTCCATTGAGCTATGTCAAAATTTAATTATATCATTTTTAAACAACCGACATCAACAAAATTGATAAATTATTCCGGGGCTGTCGCCGGCTTTTGTTAGCAACCACCCAAAACACCATCTCATTACATTACCGACCTCTTCATTACTCATACTCCGCCTCCATCGCGGAGCCATTCATTATAACCACCACCCTCACCGCCACTCTCATTATCTTGCCCGAGACCAGAAAATTCTAAACTGTTTGTTGTTTGTTCATCATCATTTAAACGTTGAGTAATTAATTATGTGGAAATTGAATTTTCACAAAAGCAAATGCGCTCACAAATGGAAACAAGATTTTGTTTCCTCGACTCTCTTTGTTGGAAATGCAAATAAGGATCGTTGTTGGGGAAAGGAGTTTATTCAATTTCTGGGCACTGAGAAACAAACACATAACTGGGATGGGGAAAATTGGAAAATGAGATTGTAGTGGTATTAAAAGGAATAAAAAGAAAGCATAAGAAAAACATAATTTATGAAAAGAAAACTCCGTAATATTGAGAATTTTTGCTCTGTAATAAAAGTGTGAGTCCCGGGGAAAATTTCTTCTCTAATATACAAGTGTATCACAGGCGCTGAATTTTATCTAGAACAAAACGGGGATTTCTGGCGACAAATTTTCGCTTTTACAAAAATGTGTGCGAATTTATTTATAAGAAAACTGGGCAACATTCTTCTTTACTGTCTCCCCCCACACAAGGTTTGAATAAAATAAAAGCAGTCAATGGTAAAAGTCACACATTCACAGTAACGAATGCATTCACGCACAAGGATATGGTCAGATGGGTGTACTTAAGCCATCACATGTAATGGTTTTTTATTGTCAACTTCCTCTTCCACTCGTGCCAGTTGTCCTGTCTATAGAAACCAACAAACAAAACTATGCATACTTTGACATGCCCAAGTTGAAACTATAATACCCTGAACAATATAACTCAATCCAAAGCCAGAGCTCTAAGGGAGAAGGCGCAGGCACTGGAATAACTTTAAATGATACAAAAGGATTAGGAAATGACTTTGCACACAGAAAGATCATAGAAAATATGCAAATCGTTTATTATGGAGTGGAGGCGTAATGCAAAAAATACCATGGAATATATAAAACTAAAGGACCAACAAGAGGAAGGTAACATGCATACGATACCAGTGTCAGCCAGCACGGCAAGGACGACGCAAAAGAAAAACCATTTAAAGTAAAACTCAGATGTTTTGCAATTTATGCTAAACACAATCAACAGCTTACATGGTTAGGGAGAACGAAGAACTGGCACAAGGCAACGGGACCAAGCCACCAGACAGCAGGCTCACCCATTATAACACTCTCTCACACACGCATGCACACACAGAGAGCACAAAAAGGCTTAAGGGCATTTTCATATGCAAACTGATTTTGCAGACTCAATGCTGGCATATGTGTGTGTTTGTGTGTATGTTGGAAATAAAGACAGGATGTGTGGAAGGGTGAGTTATAAATCTGTGTAAAAACGTATGCTAGAGTAACATAAACATATGATATTAAACATAAAGAACAATGTACAGAATGCGGATCGTAGGATAATGGTGGTAAATAGAAAATCTGAGGGAAAATTTTAGAAAATGTTTTGCCTTGGAAATTTTTCTATTATAGAAAATTTTTCGCTGTGGAAATTTTTCTATTATAGAAAATTTTTCGCTGTGGAAATTTTCTATTATAGAAAATTTTTCGCTGTGAAAATTTTCTATTATAGAAAATTTTTCGCTGTGGAAATTTTCTATTATAGAAAATTTTTCGCTGTGGAAATTTTCTATTATAGAAAATTTTTCGCTGTGGAAATTTTCTATTATAGAAAATTTTTCGCTGTGGAAATTTTCTATTATAGAAAATTTTTCGCTGTGGAAATTTTCTATTATAGAAAATTTTTCGCTGTGGAAATTTTCTATTATAGAAAATTTTTCGCTGTGGAAATTTTCTATTATAGAAAATTTTTCGCTGTGAAAATTTTCTATTATAGAAAATTTCTCGCTTTGGAAATTTTCTACTATAGAAAATTTCTCGCTTTGGAAATTTTCTACTATAGAAAATTTCTCGCTTTGGAAATTTTCTACTATAGAAAATTTCTCGCTTTGGAAATTTTCTACTATAGAAAATTTCTCGCTTTGGAAATTTTCTACTATAGAAAATTTCTCGCTTTGGAAATTTTCTACTATAGAAAATTTCTCGATTTGGAAATTTTCTACTATAGAAAATTTCTCGCTTTGGAAATTTTCTACTATAGAAAATTTCTCGCTTTGGAAATTTTCTACTATAGAAAATTTCTCGCTTTGGAAATTTTCTACTATAGAAAATTTCTCGCTTTGGAAATTTTCTATTATAGAAAATTTCTCGCTTTGGAAATTTTCTATTATAGAAAATTTCTCGCTTTGGAAATTTTCTATTATAGAAAATTTCTCGCTTTGGAAATTTTCTATTATAGAAAATTTCTCGCTTTGGAAATTTTCTATTATAGAAAATTTCTCGCTTTGGAAATTTTCTATTATAGAAAATTTCTCGCTTTGGAAATTTTCTATTATAGAAAATTTCTCGCTTTGGAAATTTTCTATTATAGAAAATTTCTCGCTTTGGAAATTTTCTATTATAGAAAATTTCTCGCTTTGGAAATTTTCTATTATAGAAAATTTCTCGCTTTGGAAATTTTCTATTATAGAAAATTTCTCGCTTTGGAAATTTTCTATTATAGAAAATTTCTCGCTGTGGACATTTTCTATTATAGAAAATTTCTCGCTGTGGACATTTTCTATTATAGAAAATTTCTCGCTGTGGACATTTTCTATTATAGAAAATTTCTCGCTGTGGACATTTTCTATTATAGAAAATTTCTCGCTGTGGACATTTTCTATTATAGAAAATTTCTCGCTTTGGAAATTTTCTATTATAGAAAATTTCTCGCTTTGGAAATTTTCTATTATAGAAAATTTCTCGCTTTGGAAATTTTCTATTATAGAAAATTTCTCGCTTTGGAAATTTTCTATTATAGAAAATTTCTCGCTTTGGAAATTTTCTATTATAGAAAATTTCTCGCTTTGGAAATTTTCTATTATAGAAAATTTCTCGCTTTGGAAATTTTCTATTATAGAAAATTTCTCGCTTTGGAAATTTTCTATTATAGAAAATTTCTCGCTTTGGAAATTTTCTATTATAGAAAATTTCTCGCTTTGGAAATTTTCTATTATAGAAAATTTCTCGCTTTGGAAATTTTCTATTATAGAAAATTTCTCGCTTTGGAAATTTTCTATTATAGAAAATTTCTCGCTTTGGAAATTTTCTATTATAGAAAATTTCTCGCTGTGGACATTTTCTATTATAGAAAATTTCTCGCTGTGGACATTTTCTATTATAGAAAATTTCTCGCTGTGGACATTTTCTATTATAGAAAATTTCTCGCTGTGGACATTTTCTATTATAGAAAATTTCTCGCTGTGGACATTTTCTATTATAGAAAATTTCTCGCTGTGGACATTTTCTATTATAGAAAATTTCTCGCTGTGGACATTTTCTATTATAGAAAATTTCTCGCTTTGGAAATTTTCTATTATAGAAAATTTCTCGCTTTGGAAATTTTCTATTATAGAAAATTTCTCGCTTTGGAAATTTTCTATTATAGAAAATTTCTCGCTTTGGAAATTTTCTATTATAGAAAATTTCTCGCTTTGGAAATTTTCTATTATAGAAAATTTCTCGCTTTGGAAATTTTCTATTATAGAAAATTTCTCGCTTTGGAAATTTTCTATTATAGAAAATTTCTCGCTTTGGAAATTTTCTATTATAGAAAATTTCTCGCTTTGGAAATTTTCTATTATAGAAAATTTCTCGCTTTGGAAATTTTCTATTATAGAAAATTTCTCGCTGTGGACATTTTCTATTATAGAAAATTTCTCGCTGTGGACATTTTCTATTATAGAAAATTTCCATTATTTCTATTATAGAAAATTTTTCGCTGTGAAAATTTTCTATTATAGAAAATTTTTCGCTGTGGAAATTTTCTATTATAGAAAATTTTTCGCTGTGGAAATTTTCTATTATAGAACATTTTTCGCTGTGGAAATTTTCTATTATAGAAAATTTTTCGCTGTGGAAATTTTCTATTATAGAAAATTTTTCGCTGTGGAAATTTTTTATTATAGAAAATTTTTCGCTGTGGAAATTTTCTATTATAGAAAATTTTTCGCTGTGGAAATTTTCTATTATAGAAAATTTTTCGCTGTGGAAATTTTCTATTGTAGAAAATTTTTCGCTGTGGAAATTTTCTATTACAGAAAATTTCTCTCGTTTTGGGAAATTTTCTTTTATAGAAAATTTTTCAATACAGAAAATTGTTTGCTATGGGAAATTGAAAATTTAGTTTTTTTCCGAAATTATTATACCAGCACCCCTAAATGTGTCCACATCCTCTAGCACTCTTTCAGAGACACAACCAAAGGATTTGTGTAAATAAAATGAAAGTTTGCTGTAATGTCTGGGAGGGATTTTTTTCTTGTCGTCCTTGAGCAAGTGGTTTTCCCATCTTGTCCTGTTTTGCAATTCTCAACTACAACAGCAAAATAACTATAAATTCGATGTTTTTGCTGGTTCACTTACAGTTTATGTTGTCCAAATACAATGTTTTTCCCCCACCCCCACCCCAGCCACAAATACATGGCTATCATTGGAAATTCCTCTGGGCATCCTCGTGGGTCCAGTAGTTGCTCAACTAACTCATACAGCTTTTGCTGGTTGCAGAATTTCGGTATGAAAATGTTTAAAGGCAATAACTTTTTTGTGGGATATCACCAACAATAAGGCCGGTGGAGTCGTGTGTAGGTTTTGTAGGGTGTGGAATTGTGCAAGTGGTGGAGGATGTGGGTTTGTATGTCAAAGGGGGAATTGGATATTGAAACTTCATTGTGACTGCTGTCGTTAATCGGAAAGTGGTCATGAATGTTTAACTATTTTACAACAGTGGGTTGATCCGCTAAGGAGGATATTACTTTAAGGACTTCAAATGTACATATTAATGAATAGCATTGGCAATATATTATATTGGATCATTCCATTAATCATTGAAAGCAAAGTTTACACGGAGGTGAGGCAACAAAATACAGCCACTAGGACTGTGGACAAAATTCATGAGACAACCGATTCAGCTGTTTTTTTCTTTGTACCCACTGGAAACGAAATCAAGTAATTAATTTTAATTATAAAAAATAAAATTGCATTTGTTGTAATTTTATTCAATATTCATATGATGACACATTTACAAGTATGAAATTGATTTCTTTTGAAAAGTTGGACCATGTGCAATAAAAAAGTCAAACATTTCCTTTTCTGTTTATGTTTTTTAACACAGCCTGCTTGATTTCATACTTGTGTCCTCCCATTGTAGTTGGAATACATCCCCTTGGACCTATGTAAAAATATTCTGGAATATATTTCGTTTTCATTGTCCCCCTCTCGTTGATATGGCAAATGCCCTAAATTGTACTAGCGAAATCAATATCATATTTTTGTCATCCACATGAAGCTGTGTGAAAATATTTCTAAATCTATTTCTTTGTGAGCTGCTGTATTTTCGATGAAATAAATAAGGAAAACAAAAATATTTCCACGTATTCATACACATCACAAAAGAGTTAAAAAACAGCACGAGCCTTTTGGATCCTTTGAATTTCGTCAACAATATTGTTTATGTAAAAACACACACAGCATAGTATTCACTACTTGCAGTATCCTCCACCACAGCCGATCCTTGTTATTCCCATATTTTTTGTTTTATTTCCATTCATTCATTATGACATTCATTTATTGACTCATAGCAAACAACATATATGCAGTGGCGCAGAGTAGCTGGAGCAACCCAGATCTCAGTATTTCCATGCACAGAGTATTTTTTTTTTCTGATATCCTTTGAACTCCTTTGAGGTGCTGTTTCATATGGTGATATGCAGTTTGGCATGGAAAACAACAGAACGCAAAAAGAGACAAAGGACAGCTTTGATTGCTGTGCTATTTAAATTAAATTCTGATGAATATTTATTTTCATAACTTTTGCATTTATGTTTTCTTTTTTCGGGGTGAATGGAAAATGAATTTAAATGGCATCCAACAATACGGATGTTGTCTGAGGGTCTAGACTCTACAAACAAACAAAGCTGACATCGAGGACGAGTTTCCAGATAGGAAAACGTCAAAGTGTATGAGGTGTAATTTTTTTTAAAATATTTTTCCAAGCAGTTGGCAAATATTCGCTGTGTGGTCGAATTTTTCATATTGGTCAGGGGTTGAGGCCTACCCAATACCTTGGCTAGTCTTTTTGGATCGTAGCACACGATTGTTATGGAAATTTCAACGCTGAACTCTTCCTGAGCATAAACCACTACCACAATACAAATTCATATTTTATGTTTTTGATACTAAACCTGTTTATATTTGTTTTAAGTTTATTTAATTTAGCCAAGTCACTTTGCCGTATGATTAATATTAATTCAGAAATACAATATACAATTAATATTGCTCCTACGAATGTCTGAATACTTTTCAATTTAGCCCAGTCACTCTGGCGTATGATTAATATTAATTCGGCGGAAAAATCTTAATATATATTTACCCTCGACACTGATTCCCTGATTCACTGACTCTGTCACGCAGTACGTAGGAATTTAAATAGGCATTTTATAATAATTCTATAAATAATAATAATAAAAAAAATAATATTTTTTTTTGTACAGAAATTGTGTTTTCCCTAAATTTTTTTTTTTACCAAAATTTTTTTTTTCCAAAATTTTTTTTTACAATTTTTTTTTTTACAAAAATTTATGTTTTCCAAAAAATTTTTTTTTTACAAAAATTTTTTTTTTCCACAACATTTTTTTTTTTTCCACAAAAATTTTTTTTTTCAGGAAAATTTTTTTTTTCAAGAAAATTTTTTTTTTCAACAAAAATTTTTTTTCAGCAAAATTTTTTTTTCCACAAATTTTTTTTTTTCCGAAATTTTTTTTTACAAAATAGTTTTCTCAAAATATTTTTTACAAAATTTTTAAAATTAAGTAACAAATACTTTCTCAAGCAAATTAACGGGCGCATTACAACTTACTAGTTACTAATATTATTCATAAGATAACCTCTAAATTTAGCCCAGTCACTCTGACGTATGATTAATATTAATTCGGCGAAAAAATTACTAATATTATTCATAAGATAACCTCTGACGTATGATTAATATTAATTCATAGATTTCGATTTAATATTACTCATACAAATACCTCAATACTTTTTCTCAGTATAACTCTGTCATATTACATACGATTGATAATAATTTGCAGATAACGAACTAATATTACTCATACGTCAAAGTGTTTGACTTAACGCTGCCTACCATAGAATTTCTATCAACTCAATAACTTAACTCAATAAAAACGTGTTAAAGATATCTTTTATAATTTTCCAAGAAAAAAAAACGGAAAGTTTCAGAGTGTATGCTCTTAAATGAGATTCTGTTGACATTCCATTTTACCTTCCTCCGCCTAAATTCTCAATCATTTCAATCTCATTGTATTGCAGTCTGGACAACGTTGTCCCTGGCTACAACTGGTGTTCCACTGAACTTTTTTTTTTTTGTATTATTCCTATCACATTCTTTCACTTTTATTACTCTCTCCCAAGACTGAGGAATTTCTTAATAACTTTTAAAAGTTTTCCTTTGAATCGGATATTGTAACGACACGGGAGAATTTCCGGAAAACCGGTATACACACAATGCCGTTAGGGCAAAGTGAGCAAAGTGTAAATAAAAGTATTAAATGCAATCATCTTAAAATTAATGTCGTTCGGCCTGTGATTAGATGATTGCGTTGGAACTCAAAGTGTATCTATGTATTTTTTCTTTCCAAGAAATGTACATTTGTCTGTACAGGAAAAAAAAATATTTATATTTCATACCCCAACTGGCATATCCTTTCACTGCCCCAGTATTGATTTAACTTGTGCTGTTAGTTCATGAAAAGACGCTGCGGGAGATATTAAGGATTACAAAGGGACAAAGAAAATATTTGTTCTAAATAAGAAATATAGAAAGGCGGTCGCTTCAGAGGAATGAGCAGAAAGAAGACAGTTAAACCAATCAGACCTGTAAAGGGAATTACGTGCCAGGGAATGGGTGAAAAAGTTACTTAACTGGAATGCAGTGCGGATTACAAAATGATTGGGATGAGTTGAAGCGTAGTGATTACAAAGTATATTGTGCGTAATAGCTGTGAAGTTGGCCATTGCTATTAACTATTAGTTTAGATAAAACGATGTTTATGTCCTATTTAAGTTTAGAATAAGAAATTGACTTTGCTGAGAGGCGAATGATTAATATTAATTTAATTAATATCACGTATACGCCTCCATTTGACTAAAATCACTTACAAGTCAAGTTCAAAAACAATAATTTGGCCTATAGGCGGATGATTAATATTAATTTAATTAATATCGCTTATACGCAAGACAAGTAAAAAATATTTTATTTTTTTAGAGGCGAATGATAATATCACGTATGTGCTACATATAATTGAAATCAGTTAAACTTTGAAAAGGGAAGTACAATTTTGCTTAGAGGCGAATGATTAATATTACAGGCACAAAATCTACAAAAATTTAATATTATAATTTTTGTAGATTTTACAAAACTCATACGCACCAATCAATTAAAATCACTTAAACGCCTAAAATAGAAGTGAAGTCTCAAATAATCATAACGTTTCTACATACAGGCGAATGATTGATATTAATTAAATTGAAATCTCGTATACGCCCGCAGAAAACCAAAAATTGCCTCATGGCAATGGTTTAGGGAAATAGAGAGACCATTATTGGTCCACCTGTAGGCCAAGTCCTGTAACTTTTTTCTTCGTTCTACTACATAATATTAAATTTTGAAATTTCTAAGTGTTGAGTTTATTTTTTGAAATGTCTGCCATTTTTTTGACTATTCCGCTGCTGTCTCATTTCTCTACTTTGGCAGTGACCATCTAAATGAACTTGAAATGTTCATTTAATTTTCTATTAGTCTGTCGTACATACATCACAGACTGTTCGGTGTCTCAATTGCCTACTTCGTCGATGTCCTTAATAAAAGTCCTTAAAATAATTGCTTCATCTCGTACGACTGGCAAGTTGTCAGTTTGTGCAACACATCAATTGTGGAAAGCCCTCCGTCCCCCGCTCGTTTAAATGCCAAGCTGAGTTGGAAGCTGTGCTATTCTAGTAACCTAACAATTTGCCAGTCTCGTTGTCCTTCGGTCTTTCTGCTACTCCCCTCCCCCCTTCTCACTGCTTTACTGCGTCTGTATTATAGGTTCTGTAAATGGCATTCAATTAATGTAATAGCATTTTAACTGTTCATTTCGTTTGTCATCAGCCATTCCATTCGAGTATCTATGCAGCAGTTAAAAGCATTTGTGGCTTGATTGCCCAAATAACTCCGTAACCGAAGACACTGTCTGCATTTGAAGGAACGCTACTTTCGATTGGTCAATTTGTGGTGCTGTCAAATTGTCTATTTTTATTTTTCAGCCGAAAAAGGAAAATAAAAACTTTGTTAACAATTTAAAGGGCCCATGGGGGGGAGCGAAAAGTCAGTTGCCGTTAAATATTCTATACCCAGACAAGGGTCATTTGTTTCAAAAGTCAAACGTAAATACGAAATAGCGTATACTCCTTAATATTAGAACAAAAGTTAGAAGACTTTTTCCAAATGTCATGTTTAATGCTAGTGCTAAATTCTCCTTTTGAGTAATCCAATCGTATGAGTAATATAATGTGAGTGTTGCTTGGACACAATTTCATTTGGAACGATTTATTATCAAGAACAAATTAATCGTATTACCACTGAGCGTATGATTAATTTTATTTGATTTTGCGGTAAGTTGGCAATACTTAGACGTATGATTAATTTTAATTAATTGTATATTACCCGTCAACCATTTTAAATTCATTTTGATACCAGTGAGATTATTTCAACTAATTGTATATCATGCATTCGCTCATAGAGAACTTGTAATGTCATTGAGCGTATGATTAATTTTAATTAATTTTACTTCATCTCAGAAGTTCATGTAATGCTGGTACGTCTGGAGTGCTTTTGCCCTTTAGAAATTAATTTCCAAAATATATTTTTTCTTAGAGGCGAATGATTAATATTAATTAAAATCACGTGTACGTTCAAACCAGAAGAGAAGTTGACAATGTAACTCTTTGCATAGAGGCGAATGATTAATTAATTTAATTAAATACACACATACGACCCATTTAATTGAATTCACTTATACGTCAGATGAGAAGTGATAAATAAAAAAAAAGTAAACGAAATTTATTTTAATAAAAAAAAATAATCCATCCATTCTTTATTTTTCAGACTGTTGCAGCATTGATCTTTCCTGTGGACAAACTGTGGTATGTAGACTTTAATTCGTTTTTATTCGTTCATATTTCTAAAATTTAGTTCTTAATCACTGTAAACCCTGAACGTATTAGTAATATTATATAATTCCCCTGTAGACGAATCATGGATATATCCCATGCTAAAAGAATAGCTGTTTCCCTTAAAATCCCCATGAGGAGCAACCGTTGTACTACACACAAGCAGGAAATTCTAAGATCTCTTGAAAGGTATACAGTTTGGCGAAGAATAATTGCAGTAGACTATTTTGACATACTGAAAAAAAAAACCCAAAAGGGGGAAATGTCTTACATCATTGGGTTTTTTCCATATTTGTATATTTCCAAATATAGGGGATTTTTATCGTAAACCCTAGACGTATGAGTGATATTATTTAATTTCTTTTAAAAAGTATAGGCTCTGTAGAACGGTCATGGGAATATTTTGTACTTATTCATCCTGAGAGTATGATTGATTTTAATTGTAGTTCCTATTGGAAAAGTTCTTCCGGAGCGTATGATTAATATTAATTAATTTTTATGGTAATACTGAACGAAATGTTGTAAAACTGGTCAACCGTGCATTCATGTCATGGTGGATATTTGGAAAAGGCGCAGATTTCTTCACAGATGTGTAATGTGTCTTCTGTCACCGACATTTATTGTCTATCACTTCCGGAGCGTATGATTGATATTAATTAGTTCCATTAAAATAAAAACTACTAAATATAAAATTTTGCCTCCTGGGCATTTAATTTATGATTTGCGAGAGGCTGTCCTCTGATTGCACAGAAAAGATGTGCCCTAGAGTTATGTTTAATACTCAGAAGGGCGTATGATTAATGACAATTAATTACATGTTAATCATACGCTTCACAGTGGAAACTGTTGCAACCCGGAGAAGTGTATAATTTATGTGGAAAATCTTACTGGTTATTAGAAAGCTGGATCACAGACAATGATCGTATATCAGCTCCATGGCGTGTGTTTGATATTGACAATTATTATTTTATTACTTAAGAACACATTCTGTGACATGAGACACATAGGAGGTGACCAACAGTAAGGCTTAAGATTCACATTCGCATTATTCCACTTTTGCTAGACATTAGGGCGTATGATTTATATTAATTCATTTCATGGTAATCATACGCTTCTTAGTCCAAATGGCTGGAAAACCTTGCATTTCTGTGCAAAGTCGTTGTGGATATCTGCTTGGAAAGTAATGAGACTTCCCTCAAAGGCAACGTATACGCTCTCTAGGCGTATGATTAATAACAATAACTGCCCTGTTAATTAACACGGGGCACTAATCAACATGTGTGAACTGTTTGTTTGTGCATGGTATTTTGATGATGGGAATTCCAATATCATTTAGTCCACTCACTTACAAACCGTGAATGTGGGTGATAAATCCATTTGTGTCTGAAAAATGGAATAGAGTTGTTTATATTTTAAAGTTTTTGCTTTAAAGATATTTTAAATATCTATTTAAGTTATTGGATTGTTTTGGTGAAACCTTCGGATATGAAGTCTGAGAGAAGTAATGGTCAGCAAAAGGCCATTTTGGCACCCAACGCTAGACTCATAACATAAGTAAAAAGACCTTCTTCTTTTCTAATTTTAAAATATTCAGAACTAAAGCAACATTGTCTGAGTCAGACCACATACTACCTATTCAAGGATTCCCTGATCTATCACCCCAAAGGCAAAATAAAATCTGAACTATTTTTACCCTTTTCCGGATTTTTTTTTTGTTTGATTTTAATAGTCTCCCCTTTTAACCAGATTATGTTAATAACAATATCTGCTCGTACGGTGTAATTAAAATGTAAAATAAATGTATTCTGACAAAAAAAAACAATGGAAAATAAATTCGCACTCCCATAAATATTAAAAAAAATACACTGTGTAAAATAATATTTGCATAAATTGTGTGTTAAACATGGAAAAATGAAAACATTAAATTTAATTTCAATAAAAAAAAGAATACTGCTACAAAAATACACCTCTATTAAGTGGGTGGAAAAAGAGGATTGGCATGGTTTTCAAATAGCCTGTGCTGCAAGGGAAGCATTTGTTGAGTTTCTGTAAACTGTGCACATGGCTACCCCTTCCTAAGGATTCACCTGTTGGATTATAAATAAATTTACCGATTAATTAAATGGCTATACAATTTAATTACAGCCATAATGGTAAATATAATAAAAGTGTTCAGTAGAAAATACCAATTACAAGGACTATTGTAATTATAATGGCGTCCCAATAAAATGAGAGTCGACAATTTGGAAGGGGAAACCAGATTTCGAATAACAAGGAAATCTGAAAATTAATGGGGACTACTTAATTTTTCCAGTATTTCAGAAAAGCAGAAATATTTCAGTGAATCATCACTATAAAGTCTTTTATTTATATTAAATTACAGAACAAAGTAAATTTATATTCTAAGGGTAAACCGGGTGACACAGACCATAGGGCTAGATTTTCGCAGCGACGGACCAAAATCTCTGGTGGGAATCGAACCCACAACCCACATGCTGATAGGCAACCATGCAACCAACTCGCCTGCCGGGGCGCCTCTAAAGTTTTAATGTTCTATGGTTAACAGAGAACTAGGATTTATTAAAAAAAATATATATATTCTGAAAGAAATATTTTAAGCATATATTTTAAATGTGCCCTAACTCAAAAACTCTCTGTCAGAAAATTCACTTATATACGAAACAAATTAATATTAATTTTGTTGCTCGTGCAAAGCGGAAATTGCTGGTAACCATGGCTGTCCATGGTGCGTATGAGTTGCTGGCAATTGAATCGTTAAACCGGAAATAATATCAATCATACGCCCCACAGTAGTACAGATGCCATAACTCGAAAACGACTTATCCGATTTTGTTGAAGTAAATAAAATTCAGATTTAGATTATCTTTAGTCATAAGTTTTAGCGTCCTCTAATCTGAATTGAAGTTTCAGAGATATAGAGAAATAGAAGGACAAAAAATATTGAATATTGAAAAAAAATTTGTGAGAAAAAATTTATGATAATTTCTAAACGATTTGTCCGGTTTTGTTGAAGTAAATTTTCAAAAATCGAAATTGAGATCGTCTTCAACTTTATCCTTAAGAGATTTTTGATCTAAATCACAGTTTAGGACTTATAAACAAATTTAAGGAAAAAAAAACATATTTAAAAAAACAGTTTTGGTGAGAAAAAATTTACCATTACTTGTAAACGACTTGTCCGATTTTATTGAAGTAAATTTTGAAAAATCGCGAATGAGTTTGTCGTCTTATTTAGCCTTCAGAGAATTTTGATCTGAGACACAGTTTAGGACTTATAAACAAATTTAAGGAAAAACAAAAAAAATGTGTGAGAAAAAATTCACCATAACTTGTAATTAAATTTTGAAAAATCGAGATTGAGACCATATTCATCTTTATCCTTTAGGGAATTTTGATCTGAGTCGCAGTTTACGACTTAACAACAACTTTATAGAAAATTTTTTTAAAAAAAACAACAATTTTGTTGAGAAAAAATTTACCATAATTTGTAAACGACTAGTCCGATTTAATTAAAGTACATTTTGTAAATTCGAGATTGAGACCGTCTTCATCCTTATTCTTTAGGGAATTTTGATCTGAGTCACAGTTTAGGACTTAACAAGAAAATTAAGGGAAAACAAATATTAAAAAAAAAACAATTTTGTTGAGAAAAAAATTACCATAATTTGTAAACGACTTGTCCGCTTTTGTTAAAGTAAATTTTGAAAAATTTATTTATTTATTTTCAGCGAAGTCACAGTTTCGGACTTCTAAACAAATTTAGGGCAATATTCATATTTTTCTGTATTTTCTAATTGTTTTTTTTTAATTTAATAATTTTTAATAATTTAATTGCTTATTTAAATTGCCCATTTTATAAAAAATTATTAGAAATTGTCATTTTTTATCGTTTTTAATTTTCATGAGTTTTTTAAAAAGAAATTTTACAAAAAAAAAATATGTTGCGCCTTAATTTTGCTTAAAGCTCCGAAACCGTGATTCGGACTAAAAGTTACAGAAGGTCAAAAGAAATCTGAATCCCGTTTTTTCAAATTTCATTTGAACAAAAACGAACAAGTCGTTTTCGAGTTATAATAATTTGTTATCTGTAATCATAATTGACAGTGGTTATTAACTACGAAAAAATCGTTTTGTTGTTCTACAGTGCAATCATCCCCGAAATCACTGAACTGTGAAGGATATTATTTATATTTGAGTGGTTATGCATGTCCCCTCCTTACAGTAATCTTCTAATCCTCCTACGGTCTGATTGAAGCATTTCAAATTAGTGATGTTCACTGGTTCCCCTTCCTCAACTTTTTTTCATCCCATTCCAATTTGATTTCTCATTTCCCTCGGGGGATTTGCTTTAAGCTGCACATACACTTAATAACTTCCCGTATACTGGATGCTAAGTTCTTTCTTCAAGGACTTCATTTCTTAAAGGCCTTCGCTATCACGATGTTGGCCAAAATGTAAAAGAAACATACTGGAGTTTCGTGTTTACACTTCTCCTTATGGGTTTTGCTTTCGCTCCCATCGCAAACGGTTCACTTGGTGTGGTTATAGAATGTGTGTTAACTTATTTCAATATAATCATGTAATATTTTAAATATTCATGTGTGAAAGGTAATAAAATATTTAAAACAAAAGCTGTTGCAGAAAGCAGAGGGCTGGTTAAACAAGAAAATCAGAGGATTACTTATTTATTTCTCTTAACATGCCACGAAGAAACAGACGGGGAACTTCTCTCGAATCAGAGGATTGTAAACAGCAAAACAAAAATCGGAGTAGAAGTGGGGGAACATGTTGGCCAGTAAAGTCTTAACTATGAATATTGACTTAGAAAAAGTAGCGATTGGATTGTTTTATTCTAAAACTTTTTATATCGACACTATGAAACTAGCCACAAGCTTGCTGCTTCTTCTGGCAATAGAAGGTAGAGATGTTCTAATAAACGATTTTGTGAAAAAAAAATATTTTCCGTGAAAAATTTCCCATAATCTGCAAAAAAAAAAGGTTTTCTTTGAAATTGCAATTTTCGTCTGAAAAAAAAAATAAAATAAAAATTTGTCTGCAAACTAAGAAGTTATTTTTCGTGAGCAGTTTCCCAAAATCAGCGAAAAAAATCATTTTTCTTTGTCTTTGAATTTGCCAATTTTCGTTGTACCTTTATTTTTTTTGTCTATGATATTGGAAGGAGACGTCCAATCAAGCAATGCTAACTGTCCAAAAAATGTTTTAAACTTGATATTTATCTAAAAACTATGGCTAAAGAACAGTGAGCAAAAAATTTAAAAAAAAGGGATTTTAAGGGGAGAAAAATGCATACAATTTTTTTTAAAAAAACTGCCAAACTATTTTTTTTTTCATTTTCGAATAGCGATATAAAACCACATTCAAATGGAAATCTCAAGCTTTTTGTGTAATTATCCGAATAGAGAACTTAAACGACATCGCTTAATTGCACTCATACACCTTAGATTGCATTTGCGTTTGTTCTGTGAATGAGCTTTCGACTAACCGGGTAAGGTAATTAACCGATTCGTTTAAGTACCTCATTGGGGTAATTAACCGAATACGGTGAAATAGAAACACACTTTATAATTTTTTGTTATTTTAAATATAATTCATACCTTTATTTTGTTCATGATACCTTTTAACGCCGCTTTGGGTAATTAACCGAATACGGTGAAATATATCCAAGTTTTCTAATACGTTCTTATTTTAAAAATGTGATCTTTTAGTTTTGTTATTGCTCACTATGTGTTATGGTACACATGTTCTTCTCTCAGACTTATTTAGTCAAAATAAAAATGAAAACACTGTCTTCCAAATTTAAGAAAAAAAACAATTCTCGATGAATAATACTGAAGATATTTCCCACAATATGAATCAATCTTCTTACATCATTGTCGGGCATATCTATAGCAGGTGATTCGTCTCTACCTATGTGATATACTGAGAGAAGTGGTTATGAGGGGGGGGGGGGGATAATATCAATATTTTCCCATATTATGGATGTTATCTGGCATATACACCAATATCTTAAGCAATAATATTAGCCACAATATGCAAGGATTTCTAGCTGTACAAATATCAATACACCGGCGTACACACTCTTATGTTGGGTGGCTCGTACAAACACACACACATACACACACATAGCGTGTCGTTACAGTCACCGCCATTGCCGTTAGACAACTCCCCCACAGACCCACCAGCGAAAAAAAACCGTTCAGGAAATGTAACTCAAAAAAAAAATATGATATCTATAAATAAATAATCAAAAGCTCACATCTCATGTATGTGCACACATACACTTATATGCATATCCTTCCTGCCCGCCGCCATGGAATAGGAGCAGCTGTGCTGTATTTTATACGCTTTGTATGTATGTGTGAAATTGGATGCTATACAATGTTGACGACGATTTGTGCAGACTATTGATGGTGGTTGATTGACATTGGTTGGGTTTGTATTGAACAGGGAAATATTATTTGCCTTTTTAAGAGATTTCGTCTTTTCCCACGTCCTTCGTCCTACCTCCATATCGCTGATTATGTTTGTATATTTACGTTGACACTCTTCCTGTCGGAAATAAGAAAATCAGCTTAAGTTGGCGTTGTTGCGTTTTTCGCTTTAGTGTGTGAAGTAAAGAAAATGCTGGATTGTGAAAATTTAAAGAACACTTAAGGCGGTGAGATCCAAACAGGAAGACTATGTAATTTCTGTTTTAATATTAAGGTTTTTTTTTAAAAAAATTTATATCGAATGTTGGAAAACTGTCTCTAAAATAAATTTATTTCTAGGCAAAATTTGGAACAAGTAATACACAAATTCCTTTATTACTTTCTAGGCAAAATTTGTTTAGACAGGAACAAGAAAGAACCACATTCCTTTAGACCCCCCACAGCTTTTATTTCAGTTTCATTTTCATTTCTTGGCAAAATTTGATTAGACAGGAAAAAGAAATAACCACATTCCTTTATTACTTTAATCTCTTCAGACCCCTCACAGCTCTTATTTCTGTTTCATATTCATTTTCTTGGTTTTTTTTCCCAAATTATTCTCTTATCTACGTTACATACGGTCTCCAAATGCACGTTCGCTCTGTTATTTATTCCTCGAAATTTAATCAAGCCAACATTGATTAAATTGTTTGCCGGTCAATATGTTGCCTCGCCCCAAAACAAATTGCAACATGAAATGAACTGAAGTGCATATTCTCTGACAGAAGAGTGCAAGTGAAAAATTAAATAAATTGCACTCTCTGCACGGAAAGACCAAGTGAAAAATTAATTAAATTTCAATTATGTACGGTACAAATTAATATTATTTTTTTTTGTCTCTTTGTGTAAAGCAGAAATTTGCGGGTAGCGATGGCTACCTATGGTGCGTATGAGTTACTTGCAATTAAATCGTTAAACCGAAAATAATATCAATCATACGCCCCGCACTGATGGCAGAATCCATTTACTTAGGTCAAAAGTCTACAACTTTCGAGGTGGTAAACATATTTGAGTTCCGTAAAAAATATGTTGTAGACAAGGACTGAGGTATTGTATTAAGGTACTAACATTGAGAATTGCACAATGGGATGTATTTTAGAAATATTTCCAAACTTGACTAGTTTTCGAAATTAGGGGGGACATACTTTTGTATATTTAAAATTCCAATTCCATCAACCAAAAGACTGTAGCTTTTGATCTAATAAACATTCTTGAGTTTTGTTAAAAACTGGTTGTAAATAAGGACTAAGATAATATCATAGAAAATCGTATAATATAAAAAATATAAAAAGATACTGTTACATTTCCAATTCCCATTCAGTCGACAAAAAAATCTATAACGTTTGATCTAGCAAACATTTTTTAATTCTCTAAAAAATATATATTGTAGACAAGAACTGAGGTGTTATTTTAAGGTATCAACAATAAAAATCGTACAATTGTACATATTTTAAAAATATTACCAAATATAAAAAGACACTGTTACATTTCCAATTCCCATTCAGTCGACAAAAAAGTCTATAACTTTTGATCTAGCAAACATTTTTCAATTCTCTACAAAATATATTGTAAGCAACGACTTAGATATTATTTTAAGGTATTAACACTAAAAATCGCACAATGGGATATATTTTAGAAATATTTCCAAAGTTGACTACTTTTCGATTTTTTTTTTTGCCAAATAACTAGCAAATGGTCTCCAAATGCCACGGACAATACCTTAAAAGAAAAGTACTTTGCTTCTATTTTTAAATGTTTCATTTCATTCCTAAGATTATTGTAAAACAAATAGTTACTAACGTTTGGGGGGGGTGAAAGATTGTTTTTTCCCTTAAATTCCCTGTTGCGGAGACATTTTGGCCATGGCACCGGTCAATGAACTCCGATTCGGCTCAAATTTGGCTTGAAAAGAAAGGAAAGCATTCTTCTACGTATCTAGTTTTCAAAAATTAATGACAAAAATATATTAGGTTTTCTAACAGAAATACTGCATAACGCTTATATTTGATTTTACTGAACAAAAAAAAATCCACCAAACAATTCAGTGGTTTGGCAATGCAGTAAATTTAATCTACTCCTCAGTTGTTGTTTTCTATCGCATTTCTGTCAGAATTTCCCCAGGTTTTTTGGAAAAACAAACAGACAAAGTAGTTCAGCTGTCAATCAATAAGTTAAATGCCAAGTTTTATCTGAAGTCGGTTAATACGTTTTGGATTTATTGAACTACTCGCGAAGTTGTTGTCTTTGGTAAGTCTTTTCCACTGCTTTAATGAAATTCTTCCATTTCCCTCCCTGAGACTATTGAACGGAAATTGTAATAAAAAAAAAGGATTTTTTTCGGGAATTCAGCAATTTAATGATGTTTATCAATAATACACTACTCCCGTCATGGACTAATTAAATCATTGCAAACCGAAAATGATTTGGCAATCAAACAAGGAAAATTTGAGCCACATCATCGTCATTTCCATAATCAAAACCATCCCGAAGGACAACATGAATATCAGGATCATTCACAGTGTTTGCCTTTTTCTGGATAATTATGACAGCCGAACAAAAATGTTATGTTATTGTTTTTTTTTTTACAAAACGAAGATGAATGTATTCCTCTGCCTACCCCGGACAAGGTGAATAAATTATGCTGCACAAAGATATGTGTGTGCCCATGTCATTGTCGTTGTCTGTGTATGTAAGTCAACACACACACTCTTCGCTGCAACAACATATTCTGTTAGGATCTTAAATTACCAGGAAAAACTGTACAACAATAATTTGTATCTATGATTACCCACTAATGATATGTAAAATGTATCAGCAGCCAACATCACCAGGTCAACCAGAATGGGCTGAGCCCCTCCTGCCTCCATTTTGTTGCCTTTATGCCGTTGAATTAAGAGCTCTTCTCCCCTCAATCTCCTTGTTTCTCTACGAAGACCAGAGCCAAACAGTCTTGTCATCCGTTTGATGAGGGACAGGAAAAGGAAATCTAATAAACCATAAGACTGCTCTACAGAGGTTAGGTGGGGGGAGAATGTTCGATGTCTGTCTTTACCAGCGTATGTAAGGTCCTTTTGTACATGTCTTTATCTCCAACTCCCTGGCTCTATAGATTTGTATGGCTTTGTGTTGAATCATGCCTTAATTTGCGTGTCACGCATACCAGCAGCATTGGCCAGCGTATTGGCTGTCTGTGGATGTCCATGTTGTTTGGTGTTTGACAGTTTTTGTGCCGATGCCTTTGAATGTCCATCAATGTGTTGTCTACACAACGTCACTTGGCATTACAAAGCCAATTCATCGAATCCTGCTGTTCAACTGAATTCATGAACTCAAAATATTTCTCCCTCCTTTTTTAAATCGTACCATTTGCAGGCAACTAAAAAACCTGCCGTTTAAAATCCACCCCAGCGAGCTTTAAACTTAAATTTTCATTGTAAAAGGTAATCAACTAATTACAAGATTTTTAACAAACCTTTGAAAGGCTGCGTTAGTCTTTTGTTTTGGTAACCATCTCCCTAACAATGGCAGGTCGAAACAATAGATCAGCCTTTAAATTAATTAAATGAAACCCGAGGAACTTCTTAACGAAACCATGCCAACGATTATGAGGAATTCCCTTAATAAAATTATTATATTTTGTCATCCTTGTCCTGCATTCAGACTTCAATCAAAATCCAGTTAATTTGGAAAATTCTGCGAATTCCATGAAATAAGTTTCTTTCATTCCCGGGGAATCTCCAGAATGTTTTTATTTATTTGTTGAAATATGTTTTTAATACAGAGACAGATTTTGTTGTAATCCTCTATGGGAGTGTATGGGACATAAGCACAACAGTGCGTTTGCCTTAAGCCAAATATGGTTTTCACAAATGTTTTTGTGTCAGCAGTGTATCCTTGTCTGAGGACACACGACTGACCTGTCATCCCTTAGGAGATTTAAATCGCCTGCAGGACGCAACCTGGCCTCTGAATTTCAATTACCATGGAGGCTGCCTGTTGGGTTGGCCAAAGCAAATGATATTTGTTTTCATGTTTTTAAATACTTCTACCAGCACTCAAATCCAATTTAGTTTATTTGTTTAGAATTTCAGTTTCTTGCTTTTATACGAAAAGGCAATTAATGGAATATTTAAATAACAGGCGGCCTTAAAAATACACACAAAGTAAATAATTCTTTGGTTGTACAGGACGATGCCACATGCGGCTGGTACAAAACTGCAAACTGCCCAAAAAAATATGGTCCATAAATCCCAAATAAAATTGGGACATATTTCAATTATGAAAAATATTCCAAAAAAATAATTTACTCAAAAATTGGCGATTTTTACATACTTTTTGGATAAAATTAGCTTTTTAGTGTACATAAAAACCCAATTAAAAATTCTCCCTCAAAAAAAAAAACAAGCATTTAAGTTTGTCGTGTGCAAAGTAACTAAAATTACAAATTCTTTAAAAATATTAAGAATTGGAGATTATTTCTTATTTTTTGGATAAAATTAAATTTTTCGTGGGCAAAATAACACAAAATTAAAAATTCTCCAGGAGTTAAAAAAATTACCATCCCAAAAAATTTGGGAGTTTTTATATTTTTGGATAAAACTAAATTGTTTGTGTAACAGAAAATTTGAAAATTCACAGGAAAAAATTAAGAAATCTCCCCAACAAAAAATTAAAGAATTTTTCATAAGTTTTGGATAAAATTAAATAAAAATTTAATTTAATCCAAAAAATATGAAAAAGTCCTTAATTTTTTTTGGGGAGATTTTTTCATTTATTTGAAAAAGACTAAAAACTGTCACAAATTAAAAATTTTCCAAAAATCTTAAAAAAAAATCTACAAAAAATTAATAAAAAATTTCGTGTAAAAATAACCCAAAATTGGCTAAATTAAAAACTTCTCCAAAAATATTAAAAAAATGTATCCAACAAAATTGGGGATTTCTCCATTTTTTTTTTTGTATTACATTAAATTTTTAGTGTAACACAAACTTTGCAAAATATAAAATTCTCCAAAAAATTGCCCCCCAAAAAAATTTGGAATTTTTACATTTTTTTTAATGATATTAAATTTTTCGTATGAAAATAACCCAAAATTTGCAAAATTAAAAATTCCCCAAAAATATTAAAAATTGGCCCCCCAAAAAATTGGGGATTTTTTTATGAAATTAAATTTTTCGTGTGCAAAATAACCCAAAATTTGCAAAATTAAAAATTATCCAAAAACATTAGAAATTAACCCCGCAAAAAAATTGGGGATTTTTCATATTTTTTGGATAAAATAAAATTTTTCGTGTGCAAAATAACACAAAATTTGCAAAATTAAAAATTATCCAAAAACTTTTGAAATTTTCCCCCGAAAAAATTGGGGATTTTTTAAATATTTTTTCGATAAAATCATATTTTTCGTGTTCAAAATAAAACAAAATTTTCAAAATTAAAAATTAGCAAAAAAAAATTAGAAATTATCCCCCTAAAAATTGGGGGTTTTTCATATTTTTTGGATAAAACTATTTTTTTCGTGTGCCAAAAAACCAAAATTTGCAAAATTATTTTTTTTCCAAAAATATTAAAAATTATCCCCCGAAAAAAATGGAGATTTTTTCATATTTTTGGGATAAAATTATATTTTTTTTTATATAAATAAATAAATTTTTATAAATAAAATATTAAAACTTATCCCCTTGGGAATTTTTCCATATTTTTTTGCATAAAATTAAATTTTTCGTAAGCAAAATAACCCAAAAATATATTCGCCCAAATTTAAGATTTCAATAGTTCGTGTGGAAAATAAATCAAAATTTCTAAAATCAAAAATTCTCCCTTAAAAAAATTATCAAGGATTTAAATTTGCAAAATTAAAGTTCTAAGGAAAAAACATAAAAAAATGTCCCCAAAAAAAAACTAAAGATGTTTTCATATATTTTGGATAAAATTCTATATTAAAAAATATTAAAAATTGTGCCACAAAAATGGGGATTTTTTTATAAATTTCCCAAATTTAAAAATTCTCCAAAAATATTGAAAATTGTCCCACAAAAAATAATTGGAATTTTTACCTTTTTTATTATTAAATTTTTAGTGTTAAATGAGCACAAAATTTGAAAACTGAAAAATTCTTCGGAAAAATTTTGAAATTCGCATTTTTTCACATTTTTTTGGAATAAATTCAATTGGCCGTGTGCAAAATTTTAACATAGACAAATTCTCCAATTATTTCGCGAGGTCAACAGTGTTTAGTTCAAAAGTCATTCCTGATATCTTCAAAATCAGCTGGGAATAGTGAAAACTTTCGAAGTACATGGCTGTCGCATCTATAGAGTCTGCGTCGCTATGAGTGTTGTGTTATTTTATCAACTCCCCTTACCTGTTGTTTTTACCTTCCACCTTTAGTGTTATTTATTGTTCCTTATGCTCACACATTTTACACAGCTCGGAACTCCGCCCCATAAATAATCCAGTTGCTTCGTAAATTCAACATTCACATAATCCCTTTTCCATTTAATCAATTGGCCGTATGTTTGGATGATTATATGTTGTTGTTTTTTTTTTGGAAATGGAAAAACATATGGCAAATATGTGGGAAGAGGTCGCAATAGTCAATCGTGTTAATTTACAAGTCATGGAATTTGTCTACATCCTTTGAACTGCTAAATATTTTATAAGGCTTTCATTAATTATTCGCATAGGTATGAAGGAGGTGGAACTTGGCACAGGCTTTGTGAGAATTACATGTACTTATTTTTATTAATTTTCACAAAAAAAAAAACAAAATCGTTTTGTATGACACACACAATAATAGTTCGTGTGTGTGTCGATGTTCGATGGTCGACACACTACCACAAACTGTGTCCCTTTTTGGGCTGTCCCTTCAGCCAACATCCGCCATGATCATGTTTCCAAACTCTACTATTTGTTTGAATGTCCGCTTTTGGTTGTCCCTTCAGCCTGTTTGGGAAATATTTCTTTCGACCGAATGGCTTGCTTGTGTTTCTGTCCTTTCCTATTCCTTCCTTCTCTTTCGTCTGTTGTTTATATAAATGTTCTGGTATATATTTGAATTTATTTACTTACGTCGGACATAATCGTAAACGAAAAAAAAAAATCTGACAGTTTGTCATTTTGTTGCCTTTCTATCTCCATTGACATTTCTTACCTTTTGAATAAATTTATGTTTGTATAGGCCCTTTTTCCGTTGACCCGCCCAAGTGACCGATGACCCTGAACAGACATCAATAACCCATACAGGTCGTTCATGGGTTTCTTCACGAAACCTACTGCTTTACATTGAAGGATGGGTTAAATGATTTGCTTGTGTTGGGAAAAAGTATTGCAAAACAAAAACCGTTTCATGTAAAAAGTTTTGGTCTATAGAATTTCTAACAATCTATAAAAATTATGAGAAATGTTAACTTTTTGGGAATCTATGGGTTTTTTTTTGGTGTTTTTCTTTTGACTATTTTTCTAAGAGTTTAACTGGAGTTTCATCGTCCTTGGGGTTTGGGGTTTGTCCTTAACTCGCCCCTGTTTTATTCTGGGATGCTCATTCAATTGATAAATTTGGCAACAATATGAAGCTATCGTCCACCAGCCAGTTTAATATTTTATGTAATTTTAAAAATATTTTAATAAATATTTGTGGTTTTTGCTCAACAAAAGTTTTAATTTTTGTTCCACAGCAGTTTTATTTTTACTTTTTTAATGGAAGTAAATAAAATCACCTTGCAGTGTGATGTGAAAGTTTGCTAAAGTTCTCTCTAATTTCATTTATCACATATCCTGGCCAGATCTGAAGGATCTAAATGTGAATGGTGGGGATTGTGTAGAAGGGATTGTTGTGAAATAAATTGACAACAACAATTGAAAATGAAATTAAAAAAAAAACATATTTGTAATTCCGCCTTAATCTGTGTAGCAAAAACATTAGAAAACCATTTATGATTTCCCCACTTGGCTGAGATTGAAAGCCAAACAAAAATGTTCATCATGACATGACAACACTTGGTCCTGACGTTTCTTGCTAAAGACACCACGACTACTAGGATAAGAAGCAGTAGGAGAACATCTTCTCTGTTAGTTGTGAGTACTTAAATGATTAACAAAAAAAAAACGGCATTTCAAAGCATTTTGATGTCGTCCTTTCATTATGAAATAATAACAGAATATTTTCGTTCTTCTCGTATACCGAGCTATGTTGTTTTGTACTCACAGTTTGGTAGATTTACATTCTGTCCCTCAGCAAAGGCTTTCTTCATCGGTCCAGCATGGAGTGGGTAATGGGGTTTCTTCATTAATTTGTGGTTTTTGGAATGGCGTTCAGGATGACGAAAGCTGTGTAGCCGTAACAGCGGTTTCAGATATTAACAAAAGGCACGAAACACATCAACCAATTTGTTGCTGTCACTATCGCTAATTCCTTTGGAAATATTGCGGTGATTCTTAAGTAGTCTGTCTTTTATCAAATGAAAATTTAAATCATTTTAATATCCTTAAATGGCGGGGGAATGAGAGATTTTGGAGATTTTCCATTGATGTGTTCTTTAAGGCCATTAGGTTTGTTTGAGGACTATTTACACATTGAGTTTAAAGATTTTGTGGTTAACCATTAACATTTCAAAGAATATTAACAACATAAGGTCTACAATACTATTTTGAGGTTTTCGCGAATCTAAGGCGGGCTTTAGATAAAAGTTTTGCAGAAGTTTTCTTATTTATGACATATGAATTTGAATTTGTATTCATTGCCAACAAAGTGTTTGAGTAGACCAAATCCCCAATCAACAGAAATTTCTAAGGAAATAAATAATGCTTTGGGTCCTGAATGAATTTGTCATCAAAGGAAACAATCAAATTTGATAACGAGTTTCACAACCGCTAAGGACGAAATTGCCGGCCATCCTAATCAGAATGGGATACAAAACCTATAAATAGCTGGGATTTAAAACAAGCGGAAACTAAAAGCTGCGGTTAAAAAACTAATGAATTGAAAGTTGTGATTAACCATAATATGGCACAGAAAAAAAAGGATTTCGTAAAGCTAAAAATATCAGTGGATTCGAACTCAGGACTTCTTTTTATAAAATATAAAACTTTTTTTAAAAAATTTCTTGATCATTAATGGGTTAAGAAGAGGATGTGAATAAAACAGATGTGATTAAATAAAAATTTAATTATTTTACTAAATTAGTGATATCCTGATTGAACATAACATTACACGGCTACCTGATGGACATGTTTGAATCTCTTGTCTTAGTCTCAGTTGTTACAACTCAATTGTAGATGGCGTTGCTGTCTATCCATTGTGTTTCCCTAACGGCTGGACGGCCATGAAGTTCGAAGTACTTTAAGCGACTATCAAACTCTGGTTTGAATCCTGGCCCGACCATCAAAGACACATTCATTTCACTAATACTTCTTACCGGAGATTTAGATGGCACTGACTGTGTGTACAGTAGGGTGGAGTGAAATTCAAAAAAAATTTAGGGGTTGCGCCACTCCCTCGAAATTTGGAAATTATCGCTATTTTGGCGTTGATTTTAGAAAAATCCTAAAAAGTTTTATGTCAATAAATGTTTGCAATAGCGTAAACAATGAAATAAGGGCATGAAAAAATTTAAAAAAAAATTTCTCATTGTTCAAAAATTTCAAAAAGTAAAATAAGTCAAATCGTCCCTTCTTCAGAAAATTGACTGAACAACCAAAGCTACAAATATTAGTCGATTATCCTCATATTTGACTCAAATACTTTTGTTTGGGCACTGAACAAGCTCAAACTTTTAAATTTCGAATAAGTTAAGTCGTTAATTTTTAGGATTTTTCTAAAATCAACGCCAAAATAGCGATAATTTCCAAATTTCGAGGGAGTGGCGCGACCCATAAAAATTTTTTTCTTTATTTTTCCCCTCATTAGGACCCCAGACTACATCTCTTTCCGAGGTTAACTTTTTCAAATTAAAAAAAGCATGTTTTCCCTCCACCCTAGTGTACAGATTGTGATATGGGTTTTTGTTTTCTTTGATAATTGCTAATGTAACAATGTACCAGCAAAGTGCGCCGGCTTTCCTATAGAAATAAAAAAAAATCAAATAAAAATGTTAAATAAAAAATAAATAAAAAAAAAGAAAAATAATAACTTCCCAGCATTTGTTGGTCTGTTACAAATTCATCATCCGCCTAGGTTGTAATTAGAACACTTAGTCTGTCTTAAGTGACATGTAGATGGCGTTGTACATTAACATAATGTAAAAGCAGGTGCTGCAGTTTGAGTCTACAAATTATGTCGTGCACAGCTCACCATCTCTTCCTTCTTGAAGTGTTAAGGGAAATGCGTACGTGCATTTCACTAAAAGGTGTGCTGCTTAACTGAGATATAGATGGCATTGTCTGTCTGTACTGGGTATGAAATTAGGTTTTTTTCTTCTTTGATAATTTGTAAAGTAATAATTTCGCTCGCTTTCGCATAGTAAAAAACATAATAATAAAATAAAAGAAAAAAAAATTAAAGAAATTAAAAAAAAAAAAATAATAATGATAAAAAATTACTAAAAAAAAATAACAATTTCCCAGTATTTGTTGGCGAGTTTGCAGCGTGCTTTCTAGAAAATAAAACAAAAATACTAAAAAAAAAAATAAATAAAAAAAAATTAATAAATAAAAAAATAAATAACAATTTCCCAGCATTTGTTGATCTATTACGAATTCGTCATACCCCTAGTTTGTAATTTGTACACTTAGTCTCTCCTACATGACATGTAGATGGCGTTGTACATCAACATAAAGTAAATGGTAGTAATGAAGTTCAATATCATGTATTGCCTTTCATTGCATATTTTTTCACATAACATATGCACATCAGAAAACATTTTCCAGTACAGCTGCTTCGTAGCAGACCTAAGTAATTGGCCAGTCCCATTAACTGTGAAAATAGTTAGGCGGAAAATCAGTTTATCTGTGAAAAGTACCCCATTGCTGGGATATTTCTGTGGAATGTAGTCTTTTGTTGGAATATTTCTGTGAAAAGTTGTCTGTTGCTAGGATTTTGATTAGTCCTTGTTATGGCTGATGTCTGTTCAAACAAGTCAAATGCAATTTTTGGTAAATGAGTATAAATTCCGCTCACCCACATACACTCTTCATCATGGCACAGCATTCCGGCAACACCGCATGCCAGTTCTTTTGTATCCCTGTATTTGCTCCCCTTTCCAAAGGCTTTACGGTTATCATGAATCACATAATGATGAGTAGCTGACATAAACAGGTAAAGGATTTTGTTAAAGCCTTTCCACACATGAAAACATCTGTGCAAGTTTTTCCTACAACATCCAATGGGTGTAAATACACACACAAAGATATTCACAGACATACCACTAACAACAGGCAAATAATAAAACCGTCTGAGTTTGTTTAAGGCAGACTAACACAGAAACACATTAACCGTATGCCGACAATACTTATACGCACACATGTGCTTGTCTGCAGATGTATTTGGGTGTGTGTGTGTAAATGTATAATGTTAAAAGTTACTGTGTCTACAGTATTTTAGTGTCTGACAATACAATTACTTTAAACACTCCAACCGTCTAAAGCAAATATACCCGACACACACACACACATGTGCATTAATTTGCATACATGTCTGTGTGCCAGGGCAAGATAAATGTAAATTTGTTTAAGTCTCTTTGTGTGTCTGTGTTCATTTTTCAACATCTACAGCGAGTAAATAATCATTATGGTAATGTTTTTCAGCACAACAAAATGGAACGATGAACAAATATTATTTGTTTTTGTTTTTTTTTCTTCTTTTCATTTTATAAATAAATAAAGGTTTCTGTAAAGGAATGAAGGATATCGAAAGAATTTATTTAATTAAGAATATATTTTATTTATTTTTTTTTTTTTTTTTAATGTAATAAAGCCAAGAGAACAATTGTTATTTTTCCCAACGCCAGCTAAGGATTCCGAAATATTCAAGAGTTTTGCAAATATTTGTTTTATAGGGAAATCTTTCACGAAAATCCTTAAGGACACCAAAGGAGAAGAATCTGACTAGATATGTCTGAGAGGGCTTAAGATCCCAGTGGATTTCAATTAAAATACCAGGGTCGCTTTTCTTTACGATAAAAAAAAAGAAATAAAATGATTTCTCCGGCAAGTTTCAAGTTCGAGTTTCCTTTTCACTTGTGTTTGATGTAAATTTATATTTAGCGAAAATTTGCTATTTTATTTTGTCTCTTGACAACCGTCAAGTAGAAAGTGTACAATTTACTAGAATGACTTCAATTTCATGAAAATGCTCCACTCATCCTAGATTTTGGCAATAGTCTTCTGCGAAGCTAATCCAACCCATAACCCCGATGATAGATATGCAAATGTAGTTTCGATTTATTGCCTACACCGGTATACCTATACCTAAATTATCATACCTACATTTCTTCACAAATATTATACAGAAAAGCTGATAATGATGATGCAGATAATGATAATGGCTTCGGTGATGATGGTTATGATTCTGGGCCAATAAAACAGCTCGTGTTTTCTTAATGCCTTTCTCCGGAAGGCACTCGTGTATTTATTTATCTGTTTGTTGAAAACAGCATACTTCGCGGAAATGCCAAGCAAACTCAAACCACAGCATACCTTCAGGCGTTGTTGTTCACAAAATGTACACAACGCACGAAGCCAGCACAGGACTTGTCGGGCTGGCTGCACCTCGTCCCTGGGCGCCAGCAGAATATTCAGATTTGTTTACCGGTTTCAGTGCTTTTTCCGTTTTCTTCTCTACCTCCCTCCCCACCCCCCTTGTTAAAGTTGGAATTGTTGTTTTTGTTATTCTTGGGTGTTTTTGATAATTTCTTTTATCACTGCCGTTGGAAAATTATATTAAAATTTACCTTACGAGGACTGACGAAGACGATGCTGATGATGATGCGCGGCAAGCCATGTTTTGCTCAATTATGCCCTTAAAACATATTCAGATGTTTTTTGTTTTCGTTTTGCTTGAATATTCAACATTTGCTGATTTTACATTCCTGAAAATTAGCCCAGGCATTCATTTGCTATATTGTCAAGGGTAGGGGAGATATTTCTGTTGAAAGACAACTTCAGGAAATTTTCAAAATCTGTAAAAAGTTTTATGGAAAATTCTGGGAATCTGGGCAAAATATTTTGCAAACAAAGTTGGAATTTCACTAATTCTCTGCATACATTGTCAGGATTGTGAGCTAATTCCGTGAAAAAAGAGTTTATTTTTTTTTTGTATTCACTACTCTCCAAACCCAATAGTTGGCCGAATGTTTCAATCGCATGAGTTTGTGGGGTTCGTTGAGCACATTCCTGCACCATTTTAAGTTGTAGAATTTTTATTTTTTCGAACAAAGTAGAAACACAATTGTTTTCTGTAGAAAAATTTTAGCTATTTTTTTTTCATTTACAAAATTGTCGCAATTTTTTTCGAGTAGAGAAAGTGTGGCAAATATTTGCCGGTAGACAAACAGTGGCAATTTTTTTTCAGTCGAAAAAATTTGTTAATTTTTTCCTACAGTTTTGTTGTCGAGTTTGAGATCATTGATTATTTCTATTTTTTTTTTGCAAAAATAGAAATGTTTAAACAATGTTTCATAGTGTTTGCTTTGATTGCAGGCAAGGTATGCGGATCCGTTTCGGAGGTTGCCACACTTCTTCATCGTTACCCATTTGCAATGATTTCTGCTAATATGCGCATAGTTCTCGCAAGTGAATGAGAACTACGCATATCCCCAATAAATTCAGCATTAAGTTGTTGCAATAAAAAAATTGTGGTAATTTTTTTCAGTAGAAATATTGGGGCATTTTTTTATTTGAAATTTTTGTTAATTTGAAAAATTTGGTCAATTTTTTTCTAGCTATTTTTTTCCAGTAGGAAAATTGTGACAAGTTTTTGGCAGAAGAAAACTTATGGTAATTTTTTCCTGTAATCCATTTTTGCAAATTTTTTCCAATATAAAAATGTGACAAACCCTTTTTATTAGAAAAATTCTTAACAGAAATATTGTGACAAATTTTTCTTATTAAAAAATTGTGACAAATTTTTTTATTAAACCAATTTTGAAAAAAAAAATTGTATAGAAAAATTGTGAAAAAAAATTGTTACAATTTTTTTTTATTATCAAAATTGTGAGAATTTTTTTATTATCAAAATTGTGAGAATTTTTTTTTATTATAAAATTGTGAAAAAAGAATTTTTATTAGAAAAATTGTGAATTTTTTTTATTAGAAAATTTTTTAATTTTCTTTATTAGAAAAATTTTGAATTTTTTTTATTAGAAAAATTGTGACAATTTTTTTTAAATAGAAAAATTGGCCAATTTTTTTTTTAATAAAAAATTGAGCGAATTTTTTTTTATTAGATTTACTGTCACAAATTTTGCTTATTATAAAAAATGTGATAAATTTTTCTTATTAGAAATATTGTGACAAATTTTTCTTATTAAAAAAATTGTGAGAAATTTTTTTATTAAACAAATTGTGAAAAAAAAAAATTGAAATAATTTTCTTTCTTAGAAAAATTTTGACAATTTTGTTTTAAATAGAAAAGTTGTGCAATTTTTTTTTAATAAAAAAATTGTGGCAATTTTATGTTTTATTAGTATGTTTTATTAGAAAAATTGTGAAAAAAATGTTTATTAGAAAAATTGTGAAAAAAAAATTTTATTAGAAAAATTGTGACAATTTTTATTTTTAGAAAAATTGCGACAATTTTTATTTAGCTAAATTTCATGAAAGTTTTTCATGAAAAAAAGAAATATCAGTGCCGACAATTTTTTTTATTAGAAAAATTGTGAAAATTTTTTTTATTAGAAAAATTGTGAAAAAAATTTTTATTAGAAAAATTGTGAAAATTTTTTTTATTTGAAAAATTGTGACAATTTTTTTTATTGGAAAAATTGTGACAATTTTTTTTATTAGAAAAATTGTGACAATTTTTTTATTATAAAATGTGTAACAATTTTTTATTAGAAAATTGTAATAATTTTTTTATTAGAAAATTGTAATAATTTTTTTATTAGAAAATTGTAATAATTTTTTTAATTAGAAAAAGGTTTGCAATTTTTTCTTATTAAACAAATTGTGAAAACATTTTTTATTAGAAAAATTGTGTTTTATTTTTAAAAAAAATGTGACATTTTTATTTTTAAAAAAAATGTGACATTTTTATTTTTAAAAAAAATGTGACATTTTTATTTTTAGAAAAAATGTGACAATTTTATTTTATATCGAACTTTTTATTTAGCTAAATTTCATGAATTTTTTTTCATGAAAAAAAAAATTGTGACAATTTATTTTATTAGAAAAATTTTAACAATATTTTTTTTATTACAAGAACCTGATAGTTCAACTTCTCACTGGCTTCCAAATTCTATACACTGATGCTCTTACTCTACTTTAAAACCCATACTAGTAAGAACATAATTTGTTTTTTGTTTTATTAGCAAAATTGTAACAATATTTGTTATTAGAAAAATTTTAAGAATTTTCTTATTAGAAATTTTTTAAAATTTTCTTATTAGAAAAATTGTGACAAAGTTCTTTATTAGAAAAATTAAAAAAAAAAATGTATTAGAAAGAAATTTTCGGAATTTCTTCTTTGTAATTTTGTCTTTTTTTTTTTCTTTCAAAAAGTCTTGGGACGCAACAAATTTCCCTACTCTTCTTCAGTATACATATCTTGTTAAATTTCAAAAATTCCAATACATCATAACTTTAGTACACAAATTTTATACAAATATTTACATCCTAAAATTTAAAAATTTCTCGTTCATCAAAACTTTAATTTTTTTTTTTTGAATTTCGTACATGTCGATGCTATCCTTGGTTTTCATCCCATAAGCTAACCACGAACATGCACTCAATGATATTTTGTTGCCCATAAAACCTAAATGCAAACATGTCACGCTGTATATCAAAGGGCTGCCCCCACTCTTTACGAAAAAAAAAACAAATGGTGGCATACATTTAGGGTTTTCCAATTCCAATGGCTCATAAAAAGAAAACTCTGTACAGGTTCTGGTGAAACAATATTTTTTTTTGTTAAGCGTAAAAAACAGCTGTTGCTTTATTGGTTTCGGGTTTAGAGTTTGGGGTGGCACACGAAAAAGGTAAAATAACACCTCTTTAAGCCCTGCTGAGGAATTTATGTCGAAGGCTTTCAAACTCTTCTGGGTCTGTCTGTGTGTGTGTCTATGTTTTTTATGGGCAAATCAATATTCATACTTCTTGTTAAATTGTAAACTGCCATAACAAATAATTTTATGTTTAACACAGCCATCAAAATGGTAATATAAATACCACAGACCCGCGCCGGCGACGAATATAAAATATTCATAAAAGCTGTGAAAAAAATGCAATGCATTTAATAGGGAGATCTCACAATAGGTGTACAGTTTATTACATCCGACCCGTGGTGTCTTACTTTTCGTTTGGTGGGGAAATTTTTCAACGTAAAGTTTTGGTTTCGTTTTGGTTTTTTCTACGTCTCGCTTTGGCTAGAGTTGCTGTAGCATATGGAGCTCAAAGTTTCTTTTTGGGATTTTTCCTCCTCTGAAAAGATAAAATCTTGGGAAAAGTGTTGAAATAAAGTTTTAGGGACTTTGTGGGTAAGGGTCTACTTTCGAGTATAAAAGTAGAAAGTGAATGCTTAAAATGTATTGTAGCGCCCCCAGGTGATGCTGGTAGGGTTTATTATTATTTTGGCCAGTTTTTATTCCTTCACAGTTTTGTCAGAACGGATATAAAATGTTTTTGTTTGGTTTTTTACAAGTTTCCTCTTTAAAGAAGTCTTTAGTTGGAAATATTTGTAAGCATTTTATTGGTCTGCCTAAAAGGCTGAAGACGAAAGCTGTAAAGATTTTAAATTCAAAAATATTCAAGAGCAATTTGTATAAATAGATAAGTCTGTTTGGGGAAGTGTGACTTATGGAGAAATTTTCTTTTAAATCCTGATTTGTTAAAGGTTTGGGTTTGGAAAATTAAAGAAAACACCGATAACTGAATAAATAATTTAATGGCTACTTAAAACAATGGCTGCATTTAATTTTTAAATTTTTTTGTTGATGTGTTCCGCATTCAGGACATGGCCCTTAAAAAAGCTATGGACTATGTTGAAGATTGGAAATATAAATTGTGTGGACTATGTTGGCGATTGGAAATGATGTTAGTGGAAGGGGCAAAAAACGAATATACTTTGTTGAGATTTGTTTTAAATTTTTAGAAAGTCTCAACTGGCAGGAATCATATTTGCTGGCAGTGTATTCCACATACCAACAATTTAGCTTTGATAGGTTATAGCTCATCTCCTATTCAACCACGCCAGCCATTAGGCTTTATATCTGTCCGCCTTATCTCTCGCTCCGTCTCCACCAAATCCCCCTTCCACCTCACAAATATTTACCACAATTCCCACACAAATCTTACCTCTTCTATTTCCGGGAAACCACCGCAGGACATATCCTTTGAATTAATATTAACGCCTTTTATATCAAAGCAAAAACATGGACAAACTTAATTAACTTTTCACTGAAAAATCCACAAAGATTTCAGCCGTTTCCCTGGCACTCGTTTGCTTCCATGAAGGGGGAGGAAGGATGTTTGCGTTTCGCCTCCCACCCCTCTCTCATTCGCTTTTTTAGAGGTTTTGCCCTGGCCCACATAAAATTATAGTCAGCGGCCGGATACGGAAATCCCAAGTCAAATGTCAGCAATGTTGGCATGAATAATCTGCTTTTGTCTGATGCTCTAGACAAACTCCATCAAGATGGATTTACATTCGATGTGTGTGTCTGTGTGTGACTCGCTGTCCGTCTATCTGCCACATTCAACTGTCTGTCCTTTCGTCCTTATTACTGACTGTGAGCTCTTGTGTAAATTTGTTTTCCTTTTTCTTATTTGTCGTTTATCTCGCCAAGTCCTTGCCTCTGTTTACTTATTTCCTTTTTCGATTTTTACAGATATCCTTTGCCTTAGCCTTGACTCTAACGCCATGGCAGTTGTTTATCTAATTTTTAAAGGATAAGTACAAGGATGTTGTTTTCAGTGGGTGGGAGGGGGTGGTTTCCTTTGACAGTCGCCTCTTATTTAAACGTTACTTCCGCCTTGTATTTATTAGCTTGTCTAAGACTTGAACATCATACTTCCGTTATCCCTCGCCCAGCCTTCTTGTTATGCGATGGCTTCTACTTCTAAAGTAGCCACGCTTGCACGATGTTCTTCTTCTTATTTTCAACAACAATGCCAGCATTTCTTCTCCACATGACAGAAGCTGTGCCTTCTTTTAAGTTTTTATTTCGTTTTCCCTCCGCCTCGGTTCTTGTTGTTCGGTTTTAGTCCTGCTTTATGTTTTCTTTTACGGGAAAAGTTAACCGTGGAGCCTTAAGACAAATGCGGATAAAAGAAAACTAAAACATGACAATACAAGCACTCAGTTAATTGAAATTGATTTATGAGCGTAAATGAAATTTATTAAATCTGTTAAGGTACAGCTTTGTCTTGTAAACAAGGCGGGAAAATTTTCTTTACAAAAACAACTATCGCTTGGGAATTTAGAAAATGGTAGGACAAATGTTTCGCCATACATCGGAAAATACAAACTTTTACGGATTTGGAGAAAATTGATTTTTTGTATTTTTTTTGCTTCTCATTTCTTAGCAAAAAATGAAATTTTTTATTAATTTCTTGGCGTATTTTAAAAATTTTTAAAAAATGGTAAAAATTCTAATATTTGAAAAATGTTCAATAATTGAAAAAAATAAAAATTGGAAAATTTTAACAAATTCGAAAATTTTAAAAAAATTGGAAAATTTTAAAAAATTCGATAATTTTAAAAAAATTTGAAAATTTGGAAAAATTTTAAAAATTGGTAAATTTGAAAAAATTTGGTAAATTTTGAGAAAAAAATTGGTAAATTTTGAAAAAAAAATTGGTAAATTTTGAAAAAAAAAATTGGAAAATTTTCAAAAATTGGAAAATTTTCAAAAATTGGAAAATTTGAAAAAAAAATTGGTAAATTTTCCAAAATTGGTAAATTTTAAAAAATTGGTAAATTTTAAAAAAAAAATTGTTAAGTTTAAAAAAAAATTGGTAAATTTTAAAAAAATAATACAATTCGGTCAATCATATCGCCTTCAATTTTTTTATTTTATTAAAAACTCATTTCTGCAGGAGAATCCAATGGCCAAACGTATGCAACTGTTGACCTACTAAAAATTTTTGGGTTCTTTCGGTTTTTTAACATGTTGTAGACAACGAATGAGGGATTATTTTCAGGTATCAGTATTCAAAATCCGATAATTGGATATATTTTAGAAATATTTCCAAAGCTGAATACTTTTTGTATTTTTTTTATTTTGAATTTCTCAGTACTTTTTCTTTGACCCGCGTCGATATTGAGTGCAACATAAGCAGACCCTGTGCAATAAAAACGAAAATTAGTTAAATTTTTTCCAAACATTTTTTTGGATGCTGTGAATGCTTTAGATGATCAATTGTTGATTTGGTTTGGAAGTTGTGTGGAAGTTACCAGAATGGGCGCGACAGTCACACACATATTTCGTCGGTGAACAGTAAATTTCGTTCAGTTATTGGATTTTTTTTTAATAAAACCCCGGATAGGGTAATTTGTATGGGCAGACTAAGCCAGATTACCATTCCAGTGTCCTCTCTACAAAAAGGATTTATTTTTACTTTCTCTCAAAACTTTTTCTGTAAGCCTTCACAAAGGCTTTTTCATCACTCCGCTATTTATTGCAGCACACGACAAACGACACCATAAAATGTGAAATTTCTTACTCATCCCCCTCTACCAAGTTTTGGTCCTTCGCGCCTTTCACAAAATTAGCATAAACAGATTTTCATTAAAAATCCGTTTGTTTTCTAAGCGAAATATTGAAAAGGCAAAAGAAGACCAACAACAACAAAGAAAACCTCTCATAATTATATTAACATTCTTAAAAAGTACGACAAGAAACTCTCACAGGTGGCAGCTGGGCAAAGGACGTGTCACAAAAATTGTCGTGACATGCAGAAGTTAACTCAAACGAGGCAGCAGCCTGTCAAGCTACGGGTCTCTCTACGAGAGTATGAAGGACGCCGGAAAAAGCACGTCCCGTTTTGGGGTAGACAAAAGAAAAGCAAATGAAGGCGAACAAAAAGGTCAAAGTGTTGTGTACTTTGTGTATGACAATTAAATTTGCATAATAAGGATATTTTAAGGACGGCTTTGAGAACATGCACACATACACACACAAACACACACTTCAAAGTACGCTGCTGCCATGATGAAGTCCGTGAGCCTTTCTCACGACTTGTGTGTGTTTTAAAAATGTTCGTACATAGTGTTGCCTACCCTCAAGGGATTAAGTTTTACAGACTGTCCTTGTACGGTGTTCCCTACAGCCGTGTCCACGAAAAAGGGATTAAAATAGCATTATTTTAGAGAGGATGAGGGGGAAGTGCTGTAAAATTGTAGCAGCTAAACGAAGCATTTATTACGTTGTTTGGTAGAGGGGGGAAATATTTTCCAAAATGTAATAAATCCTTGTACACGAACAATAACACAGGACTGCAATGAATGGGCAAGGGGGAATTTCAGTAGAAGATTTTTGGCGGACTTTTTAAATAATTCACTGGCATGAGCAAAAATTCGGGAGGAATACTGTTAATAATTTGAACTACTCTTCATTGGAAGTCTCTACTCCTTGTTAACACTGTTGGAGCCTTAGGATTTTGCAAAGGAGTTTTTCTTTCGAAAACATTCAGTACCTCTTTATCTGCTTTTTCAAGAGTGTGAGTGTGGCTTTGTTAGTCGAGAGAGGGCAATCTGTTCTTGAATTGTTTGCTAGGTTTTGAGGTATCTTCGGTTTATTTTGATGCCGACTCCATTCTTTGTATTGAGGCTGAGCCGAGGTGAAAAAATTTTTCCCATTCGAACATTATTTCAGTAGTAACTGATTCGAAGAGGTCTCTTCCGAGTTTTACGAAGCATTTTCAGTCCCTCAGAGTTATTCTCGTTACTTTGTCAAAACATTATCTGGAAAAACAGTTTTTTTTCAACAAAAAATATTATTACTTTTTTCTTTATTGAAAGGAATAACCCCCTTATTCAGATAAAGTTATAACATCTTTATAAACTTTTGATAAGAAAAATGTGTGAAATTTGTTTTTGTTTTCAGAAAAACTTATAACAGTTTTATAAACTTTTGATAAGAAAAGACATTTTTCAGAAAAACTTGTAACACCTTTCTAAACCTTTATAAACTTTTGTTAAGAAAAATGTGTGAAAATTGTTTTTTTATTCAGAAAAACTTATAACAGCTTTATAAACCTTTGATAAGGAAAATGTGTGGAATTTTTTTTTTAATTTGTATTTTCACACAGTTTTCTTATCAAAAGTTTATAAAACTGTTATAAGTTTTTCTGAATACAAAACAAATTTTCACACATTTTTCTTAACAAAGGTTTATAAAGGTGTTATAACTTCTTCTGAATAAGGGGGTTATTCTTTTCAATAAAGAAAAAGTTTGTGGTAAAATTGTTTTACTCAAAATATCACGCACGCATTCATAAAAATTTAAAACAGCCTTATAAACCTTTGATAAGAAAAATATGTGAAAATTATTTTTGTATTCAAAAATAACTTATAACAGCGTTATAAACCTTTGATAAGAAAAATGTGTGAAAATTGTTTTTGTATTCAGAAAAACTTATAACAGCGTTATAAACCTTTGATAAGGAAACTGTGTGAAAATACAAAATAAAAAGAAAAATCCACACATTTTCCTTTCCTTGAACTCCATTTTCTTAACAACGATTTGTAAGTCTGTTATAACTTCATATGAATATGGAAGTTGTTCTTTTCAATGGGGAAAAAGTTTTAGGTGAATTTTGTATGATTCAAAAATATTATTTAAAACACCTTTACAAACCGTTGTTAAGAAAAAGTATTTTTATGAATATTTTTTAAAACAAAAAATGTCAAGGTCATTGTTCCTTTTTCTTGTCCTGTGTAATAGAGCAATTTTCTTGCTGATCATCCTTTGACGTTCAAATATTTGAACTTCAATTTATGCACGAAATGTGTATCTCCTCTCAACTGTATCAATATGATTTCATTTTCTGTGTGTTTTTTTTTCTTTTTGCTGTTTGTCACCTTCTTCAGTTTGTCAGCCAACCTTCACGTCCATTTGTGGAGACAGTGAGGAAGAGTGGGCGGAAAAGTGGCGGGGAAAGTGAAATCCAATGGATGAGTGCCACAGTTTTCGTGTCATAACGAACTTAAGATGAGTTTTTGCATGCGAGACACGTTTCGATTTTTCACGTTTCCATGAACTCACACTTGCCTGCAGGGGAAATGGAACGAAACGACAACACAACCAAATGGGAAAACAACAACAAAGTGAAATACAGGAGAGAAAAAAGGAAAAGGCAACGATAACAACGGGGAGTGATATTTTCTCAGCAAAACTTGACACAATATGTCACCAGGACAGAGGCGGGTATTGGGGGGGGAAATGCCAAATCATTCCAAAAGAACCCCCGGCAAAAGCAAACAACTAATGTGAGATAACTCAAGCGACAAAGTAAGAGGGACCTTGCAAACACAAATAAAATAACCAAAACTTTTAAAGGGGGAAAAAAAGGAAAAGGCGGCACCCACCAACATAACCTCACCAAGTGTTACCTCCCCCCTAAAAAAAAAAAACAATACAAAAAAAAGATAAACACAACAAAGTAGAAACAACAAGCAAATACAACTCCTTTTGGCCATAACATGACAAGCACAACTCTCGTTGTCATGACATTTAGCCAGTATGATGAAGCTACTTCTCAGCACTTTCTGTGAAGGCAGCGGGGAAATGGTGGCTCAGCCACCCAGCCAGAAGACGGCCAGGAAATGGAGCACAGCCATGACATGACAGCAAAATAATTTCCGCTGACAACATTGTCAACAATTCAAAGGCAACACTGCAAAAGAATTTCATTTGAAATTGCTGGTTTTCTTTACAATGTTTCCCTCTCTTACCAGCTTTCACTGTGCTCTCCCATCGCTAAAGCGAAAATACACACCTTTTTCTGTTTTCATTTCCGACAGAGTCTAGGCTAAATGTTTCTCTAGTCCAGCCTTTATCTGAAGATATCACAATTTGAATTTTTCAAAAAAAAAAAAACACACCAAAACAGTTCAACAAGCTAAGAAAAACGTGCCTGAGACCACAAAAGTGCTACCTCAAGTGTTAAACGGTTTTTAGTCTTTCGTTTTTTCTTGTTTTATCTTGCCCACCGCTTTTAGAGGTGATGATGTTTTGATGTCCTTTACTTTAGGGGCTCACAGGCAGGTGGACAGGCGGAAATTCTGCAACAACTGACACAATTGTGAGGAAATAAATTCAGTTTTGTTGCTGAACAATGACACAAGTTTGGAGTGCATTTCTCGTGATGATTGTCCTGCTGTTGAACAATGCTTGAGAACACACACAAAGACACTACAATATTTGGTGAATTGTCTTTGTTTTATAAATTTAAAAAGTTTTAAGCTCGGTTTTGGCTAAAACTTAATTGATGCTACCATCTAGTTTGCATTGGGTAATTGCCCTGCTGCAGGATTTGGGTACAGCCTGTGTGGTAAGGAGTTCCCCTTAGTCATCCTGCTCAGTCATCCTGATCAAATTTGTATAGCAGTGAAGTTTCCCTTAACCTAGAACTAAAACTTGTCCTAGGATGCAGGAAGTTTCCCTCAACACAATTAGCCGTTAGTCTGGAAGGAGCTGCCGGAAAAAAATCTGCCAAGACGGAGTTTATATTTTACAAGATCCAAAAATTGCCTTCTCACAACCAGGGTATCCCTTTTCAGATTCTCCCAGATATGTTACTCTGGTTTGCTCACCCTCAGATAGTGTGGAATTATCCTGTTGACATTCAATTCTAGCTACCAGAAATATTCTTTAAGCCAACTTTGATGCGGAATTTAATCTACACCATCCTTTACAAGGCGTCTCAAAATGGTTTTACTTGTGGCAAAATAAGGAGCCCAGTGAAGATACGATATCTAGAGTCTTTGTCAAAAACTTTCTTTCTCTATCCCTCTCTCTTCCTCTCGCTTTCTCTCTTACCACTTCAAGGGTACGTTAAGATCATCCTTCACTGCCCTGCTCCATACAATTCGATACAAAAAGGGCGAATACTGTCAGACTCGGGTGATTGATGAATTCCATTACTGCTGGAAGTTGTGTGTTTGTCCTTGGTACTTCCCTGGGCCCGGCATCCGGAAAGGAGAAACAGAATCTGGTGATTTGAGGACTGAATCTGGAGATTTAAGGAGAGAATCTGGAGATTTAAGGACAGAATCTGGAGAATTGAAGGTAGAATCTGGAGATTTAAGAATCGACAACATAATCTGGAGGTCTACATAATCTAATTTGAGGACTGAATCTGGAGATTTAAGGAGAGAATCTGGAGATTTAAGGACAGAATCTGGAGAATTGAAGGTAGAATCTGGAGATTTAAGAATCGACAACAGAATCTGGAGGTCTAAGGGCAGAATCTGGATATTTAAGTACATAATCTTGAAATTCGACAACAGAATCTGGAGGTCTACATAATCTAATTTGAGGACTGAATCTGGAGATTTAAGGACAGAATCTGGAGATTTAAGGACAGAATCTGGAGAATTGAAGGTAGAATCTGGAGATTTAAGAATCGACAACATAATCTGGAGGTCTAAGGGCAGAATCTGGATATTTAAGTACATAATCTGGAAATTCGACAACAGAATCTGGAGGTCTAAGGGCAGAATCTGGAGATTTAAGTACATAATCTGGATATTCGACAACAGAATCTGGAGAATTGAGGACAGAATCTGGAGATTTATGGACAGAATCTGGAGATTTATGGACAGAATCTGGAGATTTAAGCACAGAATCAGGAGATTTAAGCACAGAATCATGAGATTTAAGGACAGAATCTGGAGGTTTAAGTACATAACCTGGAGAATTATGGACAGAATCTGGAGAATTGAAGGCAGAATCTGGAGATTTAAGGACAGAATCTGGAGAATTGAAGGCAGTATATGGAGATTTAAGTACATAATCTGGATATTCGACAACAGAATCAGAATCAACAGAGGTTTAAGGACAGAATCCGGAGATTTATGGACAGAATCTGGAGGTTTAAGCACAGAATCTGGAGATTTAAGCACAGAATCATGAGATTTAATCTGGAGATTCTAATACTTAATTAATTGTCAAAAGTTTCGCCGATATAAATGTTGAATGACATTTGTCCATGGACAGCGTCCCAATTTTAAGAAAATCTTAGGAAAATCTTGGGAAAATCGTATGGGTTTCAAAAATATGTCTACTCAAGTCAATCAATCGGTTGTCGAATGTCAAACTAATACAATATTTACATAACGACTGAACACTGTTGATCATATCAAATGCTTGATTGAAATAACCAAAGCCTGGTCTAACTTACATACAGAGTTTTAAGCCCCTTTTACAAATATTAGAAAATATCTGGTCACTTTTAACTAAACCCTAAACGTGATATTATTTTTTTGCACATCCTGGCTTAAAGAAACTATAATCCTTAAAGTTATTTGCATGCTGTAGCTTTTACCCCCCTCACCGTTTTTATATATAAATTTAAAGCAAATCTTATATAAAAACTAAAAAAATCTATAAATAAATTCCCTTAAAAAGTAGAAAGCTTTTGTTAATACACAGAAAAAATATATAAAAAATTATGAAATTAATTTAAACATGTTGTTGACTTAATCCCCCCCGCAGATATGATTTATATATAATTTGTGTCTTACTTTTAAAATTTCTTTCTTTTTTCAGTGTCTAAGTGTGTAGTCTACCCCCTCAAAAATAAACCAAAATCCCACAAACCACACCACCAAAAAAAAAATAATAACACAACCAACCAACCAATCAATCAAAACTCCCCCAAACATCCAAAACAAAAACGTAGTTTTATTATTTTAAAACTCAATATGTTTGTGTGTGTGTGTGTGTCTGTCTGTCTATCTGTCTAAGTGTGTGCAGAAAGCCAAAATGAACATTTGAAGACAAAAGCTTCGTAGCGGAAAAGCTTTGAAGACCCAATTGCGTATACCGACAGAAAGATACAAACAGGTTACAGGTTTGTGTTGTGCGCTCTACAAAAAAAAAACAGAAAGCTTATCTTAGCTGCTACTCCGACAAAAGCTTTGTGGCTGCTGGATAAACGTTTGCTGTTATTATCGAACGACCGTTGGCCCGTGGTGACGAAGCACAATTATGCGCCATGCCAAAACTGCGGCATTACATGTCCATGGATCAACCATCCGCCAATACCATAAGAAAAAAGTTAGAGCTTTTTGAAATTCTATTAACAATTTATTTTATTAATCCAACCAATGTACATAGCATGAGTTTTTCACACGCAAAAAGGAAACACCATGATTTAAGTTGAACAAAATATCACGAACTTTGTAAATATTAAAAAAAAAAAAAAGCTTTAAATGTATGTTTCCTTTTATTCCCTATGTTGCATGTCTCAACTTTAACTAACATTTTTTTCACAATATTTCATTTCATTTCATTTTCATTTCGTCTAGAGAAAAATAAAAGAACTCCTTTCATTAACATTATCTCTTGCATACTCTAAACATTTTCTTTATATCTGAGAAATTTCTTCATATCTGTTAATTAACTTTTACATAGTTCTGTTAACTTGACTCATCCTCTATTAGGGCTAGAGTTTTCTTATTTTATCTTGTTTACTTAATTCTGTTAACTTAACCTAATCCCTGTTAGCTTTCGCAGGTCTACCAGGGTTGGATTTTTGATTTTCAAACATCGAATTATCTTCAAATCATAAATCGCTTTCGAAACTCTCATATGTTTTCTCGTTCCTTATTATCATTATTATCTTTCCTCTTTCAAATGCAGAAACGTCCCCATTACACTTTAACTTAAATCATCTTCTGTTAACAAAGGACCACAGAATATTTATCTCTATCTGCAGAAATTTATTTATTTTATTCGTGCGAACTTTGAGAAAGACTTCAATAAATAGTATCTTTTACATTCTCGCAGAGCTTTTCCATTTAAAAGTTCTATTAACTCACAATGTCCACTATTAATGACTACTCCCCCTTAGAATGTATGTTCCACATTATTCCATTACATTATTCTTTATCAAAAGACAAACTAGAGCCCTGTCTCTTATATAATCATAAAGTGTTTTACATGCTCAGAGAGCTTTTCCATTTAAAAGTTATGTTAACTTACAACTTTCGCTGTTAATGACTATTCTTTATAAACATTATTCTACAGGGTCCGCCAAATAACTTTTTTTTTTGTTGAAAATTCTATAAAAAAAAAAAACTACTGGATATTTTCTCAAATTTCTTTTTTTATTTGAAAGTACATACAATCTTTCCGGTAATAATCGAAAATAATTTCATTCAAATGGCTGCCTCGGCTGGCCATGCAGTAGCCTAACGACATCAGCTTGCGGCTGATAGTGCGATCTTCAATAACAGGGCGCAAAACATCGAGTGTAGCTTCGGCTCTAAGGCACGTAGCGCCGCCCTGTTGAAACCAAATCTTGCCAATATTCTCCTCTTAAATTTTTGTAAACAAAAATTAGTTAGTAATACAGTCTCCAGAAATTGGCAATATTTTTTCAACACAAAAACACCTGTGGCAAAGTCTTCTCTACATATTTTCTCTTATATACCCTCAAGACTTTTCTCTTTTTAAAAAACTCTCTAAATTTACACCATACACTGTTGATGGTGGACCATTAAACCATTAAGAACTCTCTCTTATATACCCACAAAGCTTTTCTATTTAAAAGTTCTTACTCTCTCCAGATATTGTCAATTAAAAACCCAAAACCCTATTTTCCTCTAAAAAAAAAATGCTGTTAACTTACAACCTCCACTGTTAAGTGGTGGTTTGTAAAGCTCGCTGCCAAAACAGAGATTTTTATCATTTACTCTTAAAGAAACTTGCCCAAGTTGTTGTGAAAATATTTCAGAAAATCCACCACATCCTTTTCAAGTACCACGACCAACAAGTCTCTAAATGGCCAATAAGGCGCGACAACATTTAAGGAGTTGCTAAATAATAAATAAATAAATGTACTAACAAATTGCAAAACAAAGTTCTGAATAGCTTTTTCCCAATAGCAATTGAAATATTCGCCAACTCGGACCAAACCAACCAAACCAAAATTGTTTAAGGATGTAGATGAAAACACATTTTGTCCTCTTAACTATAATTTTGACAACCATCTGCCTGAATTTTATCTTTCATTAGTCCTCGTGCAACAAATACAATTCGAAAAGCTTTCGAGGCAAGTGAAATAACATAGATGTGTTCAATCTTCCCTTACATCTCTTTCAAATAAATACAATTCGAAATGCTTTCTGGCCAAGCTTCCAATGAGCTTTTAGAAGGATAAAGATAAAAACACATTTCTTCCACTTTACTATAATTTTGACAACCATCTGCCTGGATTTTATCTTTCATTAGTCCTCGTGCCACAAATACAATTCTAAAAGCTTTCTAGGCAAGTGAAATAACATAGATGAGTTCAATCTTCCCTTACATCTCTTTCAAATAAATACAATTCGAAATGCTATCTGGCCAAGCTTCCAATGAGCTTTTAAAAGGATAAAGATAAAAACACATTCTTTCCTCTTAACTATAATTTTAACAACCATCTGCCTGAATTGTATCTTTCATTAGTCCTCCTCCCTTAGATACAATTCGAAAAGCTTTCTAGGCAAGTTTCCAACGAGCTTTTCTGTAAAATAGCATAGACGAGTTCAATCCTCCCTTACGTATCTTTGAAACAAATTGAATTCAAAAAGCTTTCTGGCCAAGCTTCCAATGAGCTTTTCGAAGCAAACCGTGGAGTAGAAATTATCCCTTTTCCTTACCACAACAGAAAATATTTGCATCATCCCGTTCATTTACTTTAATAATAGAAAGCTTTCTTAAAGCTTTCCCTTTTGATACCTCTCACAAAGTAGTGAAGCTTTTTCATGAATACTTTCTCTCTCTCTCTCTCTCTATACACATTTTATATTTCCCCTCCCCCACCTATGGTTTATTGGAACTGAATATTTTCCAGGAAGACCCTGACTACCTGCGAACAAATACCGCCCTCGGCCTCTCCAGCACAAACTTTGTTTATGCAATTTAACACCACGGTCAGGATATGCACTTATTTTCCGGGAATTCATTTAGCCAACTTACAGCATTTACTCAAGGTTATGCCACACACATTTTTCCCGGAAGATGCTTCATCGGGGATTGTAAGCAACATTGGCAAATGTTTGGCGAATGGTTACTCATAATATAACTCTAGACGGCAGCTAGTGTAGAGCTAGCGATGCTACAAAGTTAGTTATAGTTCTAAGATTCAGTTGTTCAAACACAGTGGACAAATCAGGCGGAAATACTTGGAGTTGTTTTTACGGCAAACCGGAATATTTTCCCTGAGTATTTTCTATTTGAGGAAAATCTCTTGTTTAATTTCTCGGAAAAATTTCTTCAGAAATGGTATTCAGAATACTGCTTTATCATTCATTCGTTCTTGCATCGTTCTTCTTCACTTTCTCCTAATCATCTTTTTCATAACATTTGTAAATATTTCCACATTTCCACAATCAATACGAACAAAATAAACGCTTTATGCATGACAACTTGCACTATTTTTGCGCACACCTTCTCCACCCGTAAACTTTACTAACCTTTTCACCTTTTAAAAACCAAACTTTCCATTTCAAATGATCGTATATTTATATTTATATATTGTCTGTTTTCTTTCCTGCGGCCACCATGCAATTACAGGACGATGACATCAATATGCTTCGTCTGCAACCTGCCCATAATGTCCCACCAAGTGGGCCTGGTGTGGTCAGGTGGCAATGGTTGGGATGATCTTGTCCGAGAACAGGTAATTCAAATATAATTTTCATTTTGAATCTTGCTGAATAATTCTCATGTGCTATTTCGGTTTCTTTTTTAAAAAATCCAGTTGGAGGAGTCAACGATACGACAACGATTGGGTGGACGCAGAGACTCAGCGGCACAAATCAATACGCCCCCTAGTACCTCGCCGCCACCGGGTAAGTGCGACGAAATTTAAAATTCCCAATCCGACTCTTATACTTCTTCTCTCCCCATCCCTTTCATCCGTCTCCAATTGACACGATCTCTCTCTCCATCTCTCTCTCTATTTCATATAACCAGGTCTGCAACGTCGCCGTCGTAGCTCCTTGGCCCAACTCACCGATTTGCTACGCGAATGGAGCGGTGGCGTCAAACACCAAAGCACTCAGCCCCAGCGCAATGCCAAGGCGCCCCTTAATCGCCGTGAAACTTTGGCGGATTTGGCTCGCAGCTTGCCTTGGCGCACCACCACCACAGATGCTTCCACCAATGCGGGCGGCAACAATTATGTGGCCACGCGTAAACGACGGGAATCGAGCGCCGAATCCGGTTTAAGAAGTACACGCACCCGACGCGATTCCAATACCACGGAGTTTGTGAAACACTGGAATCGTCGTGAAAGCACGGCCGATGAGACAACCATTGCCCCGGTGTCGGTTGTGGTGGAAACTTCCAAAGGGGTAAGTCGAAGATGTCAGTGCCGGCATGCACCCAATGATTGCTCCCATTTCATTTCTTCCATTTTTCCCATTTCTTGTAAATATTCTCAATTGGTTTTCTGTAAATATGCCAAACTTTTGATGTACCCGCGCAGAGCTCTCGTCGTGACTCGGGCGAGAGTAACAACTCCAGCCGTCGTGACAGTTCCATAGGTCGCATTATAACTCCATCGACAACACCACCTCCTCCACCTCGCATCGGTGTCAGTCCGGTGAAACGTGACTCACTGGCCGCACCCGAATTCCCCAACTTCCGCTATGAGCAACGCCCTTCCACTAGCTCGGCTGGTTCCGATTCTATACAATATTTCTCTACTTCTTCCCACAATCAGGTTGACTCCAGCTGCCAGGCCTTGCCACCGCCTACAATTATCACCAGTTCAGTAACACCGCCGGCCACAAGTCCCACGGCGCCCAAGGGCAGGCGTGATTCGACGACTCAGTGTGGCCGTGTCAACCGCCGAGACTCCAAGGCCGGCATAAGCCCGGAACGGGCACCACGCCTACAACGCCTGCAGCGGCAAGCTACCGCTTTCGATGAAAGTTGTCTGCCGGGTGGCAGTCGACGCGGCTCTCAGCCAGCTCTTAGTCCGGATCCGCCAGAGGAGGGACAACGACGCAGTTCACGCCGGGACTCTCTCAGTCCGGACAGTGCGTCCCGTGGCGGTCGCCGCGATTCGAGGACCCACTTGTCACCGGATCGTAGCCATGAACGTGAAGGCAGTCCGCATCGTCGACATGCTTTGCGGCGCCAAAGCTCTTCGGCAGCTCGTAGTTCGCGATCGCCGGATTCCACGAGCATAAGTTCGTCAAGGGATGCCAGTCCATGTGGTCGGGCGCCACCATTGCCGGTGGCAGAGAATTCATCGGGCCGACCTGCCATACGCCGACAATCGACCACGGAGGAAATACTGATATCGCGTGGCTTTCGACGACAATCAACAACAGAGGAAATGATACGCTGTCGAAATTTTCGCCGTCAAAGTTCGCAGAGTGATGATGTGTGCCGGTAAGTCTTGGAAAGAGAAAGTGTTGGAGAGAAGAGATTAAATGTGATTTTTTATTTTTCATATTCACAGTTATCGTGGTCGCCGTGACTCAAGTGCTCAGATTATCGACGGCACCATTGGCACCATGACGGTCGAGACAACCAGTACTTTTTTTGATTCCAGTACACAGACCGGTAAGTTTTAGACGATAAGTTGGATATTTAATGAGAATTTTATAGTGAAGGTTGGAAACTTTGAGGAGTAATAGGGAAGGGAGAGTAGTGCCGGAAAAAAAACGCGGCATTATGGGCGATTTGACACAACACCTCAACGGCATTCGTTAATTTCTGCCCCAACTGGAACTGCTTGCCGACGGTTTAAAAATCAGTTCACTAAATTCCGCTACGACTGTATTACATTTCTTTGTTTAAGCGTTAACTAATTCTGAATTACCGACAATCTGATGCAATTGTTATACAGTCGGACTTCCATATAGCGAATCTCAAGGGGACCAAAAAAAATTCGTTATATAGAAAATTTGTAATATAGAATTATTTTAAAAAAAATTTATTGTTATGTATGTTGAATTTTATTTAAAATAATTGGTAATTTTTGTCTGCGTTTGATTTTTCCATTTTTCCGTGTAGTCTACTATGCGAGCCTACATTTCTCTCACTTACAGAGAGTAGAAATGTGAATCTCACACACAAAAACAAATAAAAAAAATGAAAATATGTGTGTGTATGGTGAGAGTGAAAAATGTGTTTATGTAAAACTCGTTATACGGAGATCAAAAACGCATGAGCATTCGAGTTACGGGCGTAGAAAAAATTCGTAGTAAAGAAATATTCGCTATAAGGAAACTCGTTATAAGGAGATCAAAACATACTGAAAATTTAACGAAATTGCAGTGTTCTGGAAATAAATTCGTTATATAGAGAACTTCGTTGTACGGAAGTTCGTAATAGAGAAGTTCGACTGTATTAACCCATTCATGACCAAGACATTTTTTAAAAAAGTTGTTATATTTTTTTTTAAAAAAAGGCGCCTGAATTCGAATCCGTTGACATTTTTAACTTTACAAAATTATTTTTATAAATTAAAAATCTTTTTTTTACAAAATGTCTTGGTCGTGAATGGGTTAAGTTGGCATTGTCTTGGCATAGCGCTACTATACAATCGGATATTTGTAATAATACACATTTGAGGGAATGGTAAATAGGATCTAAATTAAATGATGGTCCATTTATCGACTGAATATATTCCCAACACTTTATGCGGTATATAAAACAAGCACTCTATTAGCGACCGACTGTACTAATGGATATTAATAATATTATGACCTAAATTTAATCTTAATATATATTTACCCTCGACACTGATTCACTGATACACTGATTCACTGACTCTGTCACGCAGTACGTAGGAATTTAAATAGGCATTCTATAATTTTCTATAAATAATAATAATAAAAAAAATAATATTTTAATTAAAATTTTTTTTTTCCAATTTTTTTTTTTTACAAATTTTTTTTTAACAAAATTTTTTTTTTTTACAAAATTTTTTTTCCAAATTTTTTTTTTGTACAGAAATTGTGTTTTCCCCAAATTTTTGTTTACCAAAATTTTTTTCCCCAAAATTGTTTTTTTTTGCAAAATTTTTTTTTCAACAAAAATTTTTTTTTTACAAAAATTTTTTTCTAAATTTTTTTTTTTCAACAAATTTTTTTTTTTCCACATAAATTTTTTTTTTCCACATAATTTTTTTTTTTTGAGCAAAAATTTGTTTTTTCAAGAAAAAATTTTTTTTTCAACAAAATTTTTTTTTCAACAAAATTTTTTTTTCCACAAAAATGTTTTTCCATATTTCAACGGGCGCCATAGGCGCATTACAACTTACTAGTTGGTATATATTTGTCCATTCAATATTATCACAACACAATGTGTTATATCAAACAAGCACTGTCTTACCGACCGACTGTATTAACGGCTATTAATATTATCAGGATCTACATCCTTCCTTTCCCCGCCAAAGACTTCGTATTGCCCTAATATCAAATGGTATTTCTTTCCAATTTAATAAATCTCAACCATCGTAACTTTTAAACTAACAGAAAATCTCCAATGATGGAAAAGCATATTGCATAAAAGTTTTCCATTTGTTTTCATTACTGTTTTTGTTCTTTTTTTTTGTTTTTGTTTTTGCTGTTACTCATCTCAGTGTTTTGCCATCATCAGCAGCAGCTCGTGTCCTCTGCGCTGTTGAAAACATTAACTGCAAACAAAGCTTGAAATTTAAAACTTCTCATTATGACCAAAATAAAAAAAAAACAAAAAAACAAAGAACGAAAACACTCTACGACTGCAACAACAAACTACTGATGCAGCAGAATTGTTTGCAGAAACTTGAGCAAAAAACTGCTATTAAGAAAGTACAGAGAACTTTCCCCCTCCCGCCTTATAAAGAAAATTACAAATTTCTATTTTTTTTTTTTGAAGCAAAAGTAATTTTAAAAGACTTGCTCCAAAGTGCAACCAAATTTCTGTATGCTACATTTTGCAGTTTACACGTGTAAGAAAAAACTATTTTTGCAAATGGAAACTTTGCTTAAATGTCTTTCTTCTACAAAACGTTGTTGCTGTTCTGTCCCTAAACTCAGTTGTTGTAGACACTGAACGAACACTCGGTCAAGTCGCTTGGAAATAATTCATTCGTTCCCTTGGCATCTGATGTTCATCTGGTCGAGTTATGAAGAGTGTCTGAAATGAAAGAGTTTACGACCAATATTAGCTGTATTACTTTATGACTTTCGGGACACCTGCACTGTGGCCAACAGGTTGCTTGGGATTGACGTGTCCATCAGCTGCATTATGCATGAAGTGAGCGCTGCCATTAATTTCTGCGGCACTATGGTGGCAGTAAATTGCTTGCATTGCTCAGGAAAGACAAGCAAAAAGCAATAGGTCGTTGGGGAGGAGGTGGAAGGCAACACATGTTCATACGAAAAAGACTTAAAATAATTATTAATAGAGCATGGACGAAATACATGGCTCACAAAAGATATGTTAAACTGTTTCACAACCAAGTATTCCCCCCCCCCCCCAGAAATTGTCGATATTTCTTTCTGAGTCACCCTGTTTTTCGAGAGAGTAATATCCTTATAATTAGTAAAAACATCCATTGCAAACGATAATTTAAAACAAAGCCTCCAGAAGAAGTACAGATTTTTTTTCTTTGAAAATTTTCGAAATTTTTTCTGTGTCACCCTGTTCTAAGCAAACTAAATTACAAGTTTTGCTTTAAAATTTATCAAATGATTGCATAGATTTGGAAAACAAAACAACAGCCTTACAGCTTAAAGTAATACAAAAATTTTGAGTCACCCTGTTGTGTTATAAAAAGATGTTGGAACAGAAATGTACTGGGTCGCCATAAATTGACTGTATTACAATTAATTAAATGATTAAAATCGTTTCCTACCCTTCCTTGATTTCTGCAAATCGAAAAGAGTCACCCTGTGCCTGAAAAAAATACTGTTGTCTTTGCTTTAAAATAGTTTTAAACCGGAAAATACTTCAGGCATTTAATTCCATTTCACGATTTCTGCAAATCGAAAAGAGTCACTCTGTTAAAAATCCGTCTTGGAAATTTGTTTTTTTTTTTCAAAAAAAAAAATCAACAGCATTTTTTTTGTTTTTTGACAAATACAAATTTTCACTACTGATCTTCAACAGAGTGAATCCTTTCGATTTTCAGAAATCGCTGTAGGGAGTAAATAAGCCAAATATTATGAAAAGAGTTTCCAAAAAACACTTAATTGAATCACCCTGTTCTTTTAAAGAAACTCAGTCTAAAGACTAAAGGAAAACATATTTTCCTTCAATAACACATTGTGGTCCCTTCGTTCCAAAGTCTTTGCTTTCCTAATGCCTCGCTCCGCTATTTCCTGAGTCACCCTGTTCAACCAGAAAAATCATTATGAGAAATGTAGGACAAATGTGTATTTTTTTCTTTGATTTTCGATTTATTTTAATTCTTAAAAAATTTGTCCTTTTTTTCTGGCACTTGTACACAAATCGAATTTCTTCTTTTCGCTGTCACCCTGTTCGACGATTACACATTTCCAATTTCAAATCTATGCTCACATTTGAACTTGAGTAACTGACTTTCTTCGTGTTTGCCTTTATGTGGACTTTCTGGCCAACCCTGCGACACATGACACTATTGACACACATTCATTAAAACAAATATAGAAGAAGAAGACCAGGAGACAACGAAAAAAAATAGGTTAACATACAAACGACGAAAAACGAGCGGACAAAGGGATAAAACAAAAACAAGCACATGTAGCTCCCGTGGAAAATGCGCGCGCACAAGGCGGACTATGGGATAATTTGACAGTTATTGAAACAACAACAGCAACAATCAACCTCCCCCCCCCACCCCTCACACCACAAACACGCACGCATACAACAACAGCAGAGGAAAGTAAGGCAAAGCCAAGAGAATAGAAGAGAGGAAATCCCAATTGAGAACTTTCAAAATACGAGTGTTGCTCATATTAAGTATCTACAAAAATTGTTGACAGGGCACACGATGTGTCAAATGCAGGCGAACAGAAAAAAATGGGAAAACGAACGAAGAAGAGGAAGAAAGCCATGAAGGACTCAAATGACTTTTGACTATGGACTTTGTGAATCAGTTGTTAAACAAAACGCGTACAATTAACATTGAAGAGAAAAGAAGTCAAAGAAAATTAAACGAGCGAAACTAAAAAATTATTGCCAAAAAGAGAGAAAAAATAAATAAATTTCCAGTTTCAAAAAATAATAAAAAAAAAATCTATTTTGGAAAAACTACCTTAAAAGAAGGCAACATAAATTTGTGTGTGCAGGCCCCCCAAAAGTATGCTTTAAATTGTGCTCCCATATATCTGTGTCCGCTGTTGCTGGTTAACAAGTGATTGTGTTGGTATTGCCTGACTCGAGAGAAAGTGAATGTGGACGTTTGTGCTGCACTTAAAAAAGCGGAAAACAAACAAAAAAACACCAATAACAACAATTTTTCATTTCATAAAGCATACATTCAGGCGTGTCATAACCAATTAAAACAACAAGAAAAAACCATATATTCGGGCGCCAAAATACAAAATAACCAAAATAATAAGAGGAAAATCGGCCACAACCCAGGCAAAAAGTGATTTAGTGTTGTTTTGGAAAATTTTGACAAAATTTCTCAAAATTACGAAACCATCAAAATTGCGGATTTTACAAAGCATGCGCCGTTTAAAATTCGTACGTATTTGTTTTCTTCATTATTGGCAAAATTCCTTTACAACCAATTGTTTAAACAGTTGAAACTATTCTCCTGAAGCAGCGACTATTAAAAGAACTAATTGTAATGCACAACCGAGAGTTGTGCTTAGTCTCGTTTTAGTTGAGGAATTTGCCCCCGACTATTCATGAATGAATTTCTCTCCAGACGTGTATATGCGTAAGGGTGTATAGACTTTCAAAGCGAATCTACTACACCACTCAGCCAAGAAGAATGAATGAATGTCCTTTTTCTATTATTTTCCGTTTTTTTTTTGTGTAGTTTGCCTTTCATTTTGCTTTCTATGGATTGCCTTTGTTGGCATAGAGTAAAGTGGGTGGTTAGACGACTCATGCTTAGGTAGGGGATTTTGCTCAAGGTTTACTTAGGCAAAGACAATTCTGCTGCTGTCTGTGTGTCGGTTTGTTTGTATGGTTCGTTTTTAGTATCAACAAGACTTAAAGCTTTGCCATGGCCCATAGCCGTCATGTGCTCTCCCCCCACCGAAGATATGCAACAGTTTGCTACACAGCGCAAAACTTTCATTCATACATTCATGCAACACAACAACAAAAATGACTTCTTAATATACATACAAACACTTTAGAAAAGTCGACGGAAATATTTTCTTTTGCAAAGCCAAGACTCGATGAAAACAGCTTCTTATAAATCATTGTCAAAAACAAATGTTTAAATAATATATTAGAATCATATCTGTTTGTTTGTTAACACCAAAAAAAAAAAAAAAAAAAAAAAAAAGAGAGTGACTGAAATTAACGCCCTTTTTCTTGCAGCATACCTGAGAGCTGCTTTCTGCAATACCCGTGTCATGTGTTGGGTTTTAAATTAAGTTCATACATATTTAATGAAAATCATTTCACAAATATCCTTCAATTTCCGTCGCTGTCTGTTGTTTTATGTGTTGGAAAAACGTGACAACTGTTGTTGCACTCCCACTTACAATCCGACAGAAATAAGTTGGTTTCGGGGATTTTTTTATTTTATTTTATTTTATTCAATACTTCAATACAGTTCAATACTTCTGCTAGACTTTTCATGAGCCACCCTGTTCAACTACAAAAATATTTGTTTGTCACCCGGTTGCATAGCTTTAGAGGAGAGCATTTAATAACCTTCCAACTATTACTTTCTTTTTAATAAAATATTTTGATTTTCTTAAAATGTATCAAATACTGTTGCTCGTCTATCTCCGAGTCACCCTGTTCAATTTAGAAAAAAAATTTAGGAAATAAATTGAATTGCCCTGAATATCTATCAATTCGTGCAACATAAAACCAAATTTGTATTTTTCATAAATCAAAGAATTTTATTTTCCTGCATCACCCTGTTGCAGCATGATAAGCTTTATGGGCTAGAATGTAATGTTCTACAAAATGTATCTTGTTAGTAAAATATTTAAATTGTTCATAAAAATCTATTAAATGTGGTTTTCCGAGTCACCCTGTTCAACTATAAAATGATTTCTGGGGACAAAAAAAATGTAATCGCCCCAAAAATATTAAATTCTGCTTAAAAAATAGTTTGATTTTGTTTATAAATCAAAATATTTTAATTTTCAGAGTCACCCTGTTGCAGCATGAAAAGCTTTATGGAATGAAATTGAATGGCCATCAAAATGTTACTTTCTTCTTAATAAAATATTTATATTTTCCTAAAGAGTTATCATATACTGTTGCACGCCTTTTTTTCCGAGTCACCCTGTTCAACTATAAAAATATTTTTTGGCAATATTTATTATTGTCCTTAAAATATTAATTTCCACTTTGGTTTTTCTTCGTAAATCAAATTGTTTTTTTTTTGTTTTGAATCACCCTATACAATGCGATTGTTTGTTTAAAGATTTAATTTCAAGGAAATATCAGTGTATTTAAAAAAAAAACATTGACGTTGATTGGAAGTCTCAGTAGAACTTTCCTGACACGATGTGTGGCACCCTGTTCCAGAAAATTAGATTCCCGGAATATAAATTGAATTGCAAAGCATATATGTTTTTTTTTTTGTATTAAACATTATTCAAAATGAGTCACCCTGTTCCGAAACGCATTTCTAACATGTAACCTCATAGAATGGTAACCATTGATGCCATCTACAACAAAACATGAGCTGCTCATGATTTTCAATCATATGTTAGTTTTTCGTGTCACCCTGTTTAATGAGAAAAACAATTTTACAGCCTTACAAAATTTTTAAAAAATATTTTTTGTTGTCTTGTTCTTAAATAATTTCCTTACTTCCAACAATTTCCGACTATAGAAATGTGTCACCCTGTCATTCGTAGAATTGTCAGCGGGAGAGGAATTTTAAAGCAATATTTATATATTTTATTGTAATTAAAAGCGTTTTCGGCTGGACCTGCAAATCAAAGCACACAAAAAACCCAGGGCACTCAAATCGAATGAACGAAATTGAATTTTCCTTTTTCCAACTACAACTCAGCAACAAAAATGTTCTGCTTAATTATGCATGAAGTAGAAACAAGTATCCTCGGTCCGAGAGTAAAGCATACACGATACAGAGTGAGGGGAGGGCGAGACTGAATTCAGTTTCGGGATTTTAATGGATTTCAGATAAATATTAATTTTGATTTTATTACTATGCACAGTGTATGATGGCAATTTACTTGTGCATTGATTAAAAGATTAAGACAGCAATTGTGTGCACATTCAATTTTTCGCTCATATACACTCATGTGTGTGAGTGTGAGTGCGTGAGTGCGTGCGAGTCCTTACAAACACCAATACAGTATATGGAAACATATTCTGTATTTTATTTTTATTAATCAAACCTTGGCAGCACAGTCCAAAGAAAACACGTGAAAAACCAAATTCACAACATTTTATTTTCGCTCCAGCGTATCGGCGGTGCCGGCGGCTCCTGCCTGCTCGCTTCCTATCGCACTCGTGCTGTCCCTGTTTTCGCATTAGCCATGCAAGATATATAGCATTGAATTCATAAAAATCGGCAATCATATATTTGCACAAACATAAAGTGAATATTAAATAAGATGAAAATATGTTTTTCTCTCTCTCTCTCTCTCTCTCTCTGGTTCTTTTTCCCCTCCACAGCATTTCATGTGTGTATAAGAAAAGCACATAAAAACAATTCCAAATTATAGTTTTTCTGTGCACCGGCATTAAAAGCAGAGTATCGTAAAAATGCTTTGTAATGAAATGGCTACGCAAAAGTATCAATAATTCCCCGCCCCTTGCGTCCCCTTCTGCGCCGACAAAAAGTTTCATTACATATGCGTCTGATTGTTGAGAATTAATTGAAATTTCATAATAAATTGAAAGATGTGAAATTTTAATTCTGCGATTGCCATGAATGAATGCTATGGAATTAAAATTTTTTTTAAAAAATGTTTGTCTGTCAAAATGTATTTTCGTTCAAATGAATTACTAAATCCGTTTAAATAGTATTTATTACAGAATAGTAAATTGGCGGAAAGCTTTTAACTTAAATAATACTATTGAAATAGTGAAATTGTCGGTTGTTTCCTCACTGAGCACAGCAAACACCTTTTTCACAATCTTAGTTTTTTCTTATTTTTTAAAATTGAAAATTGTGATAAATAGAGAATTCGACACAGAAAATTGGAATATTTACAAAAAAAAATCTAAAATTTTTTTTTGGAAATTTTGTCAAACGTCTTTTTCATAATTTTAAAGCAATTTTTTATTTTGCCGATTTTATTTTTTTATTTCCTAAAATTGAAAGTTGTGTTAAATATCGAATTCGATCCTGAAAATTGGTCTTGTTATAAAAAATTAAAATAAAAAAATTGTAAAATTGTCTGCCTCACTGAGCCCAACAAACACCTTTTTCACAATCTTAGTTTTTTCTTATTTTTTAAAATTGAAAATTGTGATAAATAGAGAATTCGACACAGAAAATTGGAATATTTACCAAAAAAAAATCAAAAAAATTTTTTTTGGAAATTTTGTCAAACGTCTTTTTCATAATTTTAAAAAAAAATTGTATTTTGCCGATTTTATTTTCCTAAAATTGGAAATTGTGTTAAATAGCGAATTCGATCCTAAAAATTGCTCTTGTTATGAAAAATTAAAATAAAAAAAATTGTAAAATTGTCTGTCTCACTGAGCCCAAAAAACGCCTTTATCACAATATTAATTTTTTTTAATTTTTTAAAATTGAAAATTGTGGCAAATAGAGACTTCGACAAAGAAAATTGGAATTTTTACAAAAAAAAAAATCAAAAAAAAAAATTGTGAAAATTTTGTCAAATGTCTTTTTCATAATTTAAAAAAAAAATTTTATTTTGCCGATTTTATTTTTTTAATTTCCTAAAATTGGAAATTGTGTTAAATTCCGAATTCGATCGTAAAAATTGGTCTTGTTATGAAAAATTAAAATAAAAAATATTGTAAAATTCTCTGTCTCAGTGAGCCCAAGAAATGCCATTTTCATAATTAAATTTTTTTTAATGGAAAATTTTAGAATTCGACATAGACCGTTTACAAAAAAAACGCCTTTTTCACAATTTTATAATAATAATAAACGAAAAAAGGCAATTTTTGATTTACCGATTTTATTTTTTGTATTTTCTAAAATTGTACTTAATAGATAATTGGACACAGAATCCGTTTCCGAATAATTTCTAAAAATAAATTGTGAACATTTTGCTGGTTTTTTTGCCGACAAACGAATTTTTCATAATTTTAAAGGCAAAATTTTTTTTTATTTTCAAAAATTGAAAATTGTGCTAACAGAGAAAATGGGAAAGTTTATAAAAAAAATTAAAAAAAAAAAATATATTGTGAAAATTTTTTTGTTTTTTTTTTTTTTGCCGACAAACGCCTTTTTTCAAATGTTAATGCAGCTTTAATAAACGAAAAAGGGGCATTTTTAATTTTGGCGATTTATGTTATTTATGTATTTTAAAAAATTTATTTTATTATTTTTTTTTTGTATTTAATTTTAATTCCATGAAAATTTATAAATATAACCGGGTGACACAGTCCATTTCGCTAGATTTTTTCAGAAAAAGACCAGAGCCTCTGTTGGAAATCGAACCCAGGCAAGCCTACCGGGGCGCTTGGGTCTCACTTTCGATCTTTTGCACTAAAGCCAATATTTCTTAAGAAAAATGCTTTTTTTTTTGGGAAATTCTAAAACATCAAAATCTCAAAACTGTGCTGAACCAGCACAAATTTTCCATCATACTCTCAAACATTTTGGTAAAAAAAAAACATTTTATTACCGAATTTGGCGGTTTTTTTTTTTGACAATAGTTGTGCACAAATTTCAAATTTGTGAAATCTGTAAATTATGCTAGCCTGGCACAAATTTTTAGTCGTACATTGAAAAATGTCAATTCTTTTTGTTTTGAAAAGGAAAGTAATAGAAGAAATAAATCGCGAAAAATCCATTGTTTTTGTTTTTTTTTCCTTTTCCAGCCTATTACGAGAGCCAATGTGTTCTATTCCCGTATCTTTTCTCATCTTATCACTTCACTTTTCTGCAGTTCTTCCGCTCAGTCTCTACCTAAGAGCTTCGAAACATTCAAATACTTCCTCTTCAATATTTTTCCTTTCGACAACCTGCGATCACTTGACACTTGTCCATTTGGAGTGGTCAACGTTTCGTGAAACTGCTGCTGCTTTGAATTAGTCCAAACTGTCATTGTATTGATTATGGCCAGCAAAGCTGTATATATCAATGTTATACACACACAAAAAAAGTCAACGCAATTCTCTAATTATCAAAAGGGACTAAAGCCTCACACCTGGCCACGCTATACACGGCCCAGCTAAATTGTAATACATGCTGCGTCTCGTTTAAGTAATTCCATTTTTTGATTTACAATAATGTGTGTCCATGGCCATAAAAAATACTAGGAACCATCCCCCCCCCCCCCCCCCCCACCAAGTAACATTAAACAATGTAAACAGTGCCAACAGGAAGGAGGCAACGTAGTGGGAGGGGAAACCTCGCCACAATAAACTACAGGTAAAGCACATAACAGCAAATGTAGACATTTATTAAAGTAATGTTTTCCTACACTTCCTCTCGGTTTTCAGTTTGCCGTTTACACACATTTCCACATTTCCTTTCAGTACTTTTCCATATTGTATGGATTTTTCACCCAGGGCACACCTATTTCTTAATGAATGGGTGGGGGGGGGGATGTTGGTATTTTTAGTTCTTCTGCTACTGGCTGCCCCCACATCATCCTCCTGCAACCAGTACATTATTTAGAACTGGCTAGTCTTGTGTCTTGTGTACTAAATCCAATGGAGCAGCTGGACAGCCTTTCGCTAGAGGTGTTATTTGAGCCAACATGACTTGGCTGGAAAAAAAAAAAGTACTAGCATAAATTGTAATCCCCAAGATTTACAACACAATGACAGTTAATGCAGACTCATATATAGACACTGTCAGACATCCATACAAACATAAGTGGAGACACGCACAAACACACACACACATACATGTGTATGTTGACAACTGAAATTTAATTAAGTTATATTCTGTTACAAATTGAAGAAAATCACAACAGAATTGTACCGGAAAAGGGGGAAACACAAAGTCCCCACACATGAACAAACCGAAATAGACTGTAAGGATAAATGAAAATAAAATGCAAAAAAAAGTGGGGGTGTGGAGAGTCAGGAAATGTCGTACAATTTCCCAAAATAAGTTTGAACTAACCTGAAGGACTAAAGGAGATCCTCACGAAATGCAGGAATACGAATTCCTTCATTCTTTTTGGCCATAGAGCCTAAAAGCAGACAATAACTTCTGAAAGAAAATGGAAAAAGGCAGAGAATGACCGAAAATAACCAAAAACATGAAAAAAAATATAAGGACTGGCGAGGAACCCCGAGGAATCTCTTCAATACACATTTCCCTATTCATTTAGGCTAAAAGGGCCTAGAAGTAGGCAGTAATTTTTGAAAGAAAATGGGATGGAAGATCAACAATTGCCTATCGAAACTGACGAAGACACCCAAAAAATTCTTAAATACGAATTCTCCTGTATCTTTTGACTACAGAGCCTAAAAGTAGGCAATAATCTGTGAAAGAAAAGAAGGAAAAAGTGGGAGACTAACCTAAAAAACCCAGAAACATGAAAAAAAGCATAAGGACTGGCGGGGAACCAAAAAAAGTTCTCTTCCATACGAATTTCCCTATTAATTTAGGCTAAAGAGCCTAGAAGTAGACACTAATTTTTGAAAGAAAATAGGAATAGTGGAATGGATGGTCAAAAATGTCCAAACAAAACAGAAGGACTAACGAAGATACTCGAAAAATTCTTGAATACGAATTCCCCTGTTCCTTTTGACTACACAGCCTAAAAGTAGGCAATAATCTGTGAAAGAATGTGGGAATAATGGAAGGATGATCTAGAACAATCCAAAATTGGCTAACAAGGCTGAAACACTTAATGAAAATCGTCAAAAAATTCTTAAATACGAATTCCATTATTCTTTTTGACCACTGAGCCTAAAACTAGGCAATATTATGTGAAAAAAAAAGGAAAAAGTAGGAGACTAGCCTAAAAAACCCCAAAAACATGAATAAAAAGCATAAGAACTGGCGAGAAACCACGAGGAACCTCTTCCATACGAATTTCCCTATTCATTTAGGCTGAAGAGCCCAGAAGTAGACCCTGATTTTTGAAAGAAAATGGGAAAAATGGAAGGATGATCTAGAACAATCCAAAATTGGCTAACAAATCTGAAGCACTTAACGGAAATCCTCACTTAACGAATAGGAATTCCCCTGTTCCTTTTGACTACATAGCCTAAAAGTAGACAATAATCTGTGAAAGAACATTGTACTGTTTTATATTTTAGCTTTGTTTTTGTTTTAAACAAAATAAAATATTCTTATTATTTGTTTTTTTTTTTTTTGTAGACCAATTTTTTCTGTAATTTTATTTTGAGTTTCTGGTCCACAAAATCACTAAAAATTCCAGATGTACATACATATACCTGGGCAAAATTTCTCTCTACCTTCCATACAAAATGATAACCTATTATAATTAATATTAATTTATGATTAATATTAATTTATTGATGAAAGAAGGCATGAGAATGAAATTTGGGATGATATCTCCATGAAAGTATTCACATTTCGAGCAGTGTTCCGTCGTTTAATTATTATTTTTCTTTAGTTTTCTCTTACATTTGTCAAATTAAAAATTGATATGTTTTATTTTCAGCTTTCTTTTTCATTTGCATCCTTGGCAAATTGCTCCACCAAAGAGGGGAACTGGCACTTTTCTGCCATCCCGCCACACGGTTCTGTGTAGTAAATAAAATCAAAATTACTTTTTCCAAGAAGAAAACAAAGAATTTATTAAAAAAAAAAAAAATGTTCTCTTTAAACAAAAAGAAAAACAGAAAACACTGCTGGCCCCGCTACAATAAATGCATGACAGGGCGAAAGAAAACGCTACGCAGTGTCAGGACTGGCAATGGCAAAAATCCTTAAAGTCTCATGTATGACCATATGCTGTATGTCGACAATTTATTTATTAAGGGGAGTCGCCTTTTTGTATCCTTGATGTGTACACAAGTTCTCCCCAGCTCGGCCAGTGTCGATCCCACCAAACGTTGGTTATTAATGATGATAGATATGAATGCATTGAGGATGGAAGACTGAACAAGGATGAGCCAAGTGCCTGAATGTGTGCGTGTGTGATTGTTTGATTCAATGAAAGGCCGGCAATATTGTATGTGTCTCTCGGTCTGTCTGGCTGGCTGGTTGGCTCTTCTTCTCGGCCATCTTTCCCTGTCTAGGTGTAGGTGAGCTGTGGTGGACAAACCTTCATCTTCTAGTGGAGCTTATGTTGGGGATTTCATGTTTTGAGTCATAAACCAAAATAGAGACATTGACGATGTCTCAAGGTAATGTGTGTGTGTGTGTGGCGGCAAAACAAACTGCGGCAATTCTTTATGAAAGCCCATACAAGCAAAATGAGAAAGACCATAGAGACGGAGGGAGAGTCATGATATGAAAGGCTATAAAATGAATGAAATGACCTTAGTCTTAAATTAGTTAAATGAAAGGACTAGCCAAATACAGGCTCTGTCGCATAAAAACACAGACGGGCAAATTACATGCATATGTGTGCCTACCATACATGTACACAATAAACAAGTGCCCATTTACTAATGTCCATAAAAGTGATGGCTTAAAAGCAAAATGGCTCAACGACATAGTTAAAAAAATAAGAAAAAGTTGACGAAAATTCAGATATTTGGAGAAATTCAACCTCAAACTTTAATTAATCAACCTAACGAATTAGGGACATTCTGTCATTTCTATCGACAACAAGAAAACTAGTTTGTAATGAATAAACACAATACATATGTGATGTACAAAAATATAAAAAAGAAATGATATTCATTTGTAGGCAACAGTATTTGGCATAAATTTAGTTTGAACTAAATTTTGAAAAATTCACTGCTAGTCTAAATTTAAACTTTGCCTTCAGTGTTTTATGATATGATTAACAGTTTTGGAGTTATAACCTAGTCTTAGGCAAACAAAAATATTTTATTTGTAAATTTGTTTATTAAAAATAAAAATCTTAAAAAATCGAAAACCACCGAAAGTGTAGATTTGCAATAACTGAAAATAATAGCACATATTGTACAATTAAAATAAAGTATCGATCATTAAAATCAATGAACAATTTTAGCTTTTATTCACAACTTAGTGAAAGTCCCTTCAGGTTCCCCCATTTTCAGTTAAACAGAGTCGACTTTATTAATTAAATGCCTGGGTCGTATGATTAATATTAATTTTCCTGATTAGATATGGAACAACCAGGCGTATGACTAATATTAATGGGGGCATGGTTGGCGTATGACTAATATTTATTTACTAGTAAGTTGTAATGCGCCTATGGCGCCCGTTGAAATATGGAAAAAAATTTTGTTGAAAAAAAAAATTTTGCAAAAAAAAATGTTGTAAAAAAAAAAAATTATGTAAAAAAAAAATTTTTGTTGAAAAAAAAATTTTGTAAAAAAAAAATTTTTGTAAAAAAAAAATTTGTAAAAAAAAATTTTGGAAAAAAAAAATTTTGGGGAAAACACAATTTCTGTACAAAAAAAAAATATTATTTTTTTTATTATTATTATTTATAGAATAGAATTATAGAATGCCTATTTCAATTCCTACGTACTGCGTGACAGAGTCAGTGAATCCGTGTATCAGTGAATCAGTGAATCAGTGTCGAGGGTAAATATATATTAAGATTAGTCATAGAAGGCATACGCTTAATATTAAAGAATTAGCTAATTCTGGAATGGAAAACAAATGTGTGCTTTGCCCAGCTTTCGAGACATTTTCACAACAAAGCATGGCCTTTGCTCTTCCATAGCACTGACGGAAGAAAGTGAGAATATCAGGTTATATAGTTTTGCTTAACCGACATGGTAATCTTATTGTATGATTAATATTAATTATGTACTGTATTAAATGAATGAGAATGAATAGGCGTATAATTAATATTAATTTTCCTTACTAATTGAAGATCAGTCGAACGTATGATTAATATTAATTCCAGACAAAATTAGAACCCATTAATTAGAACCCATATTTAAATTTTTCGTTTTTCGTTCCTATTAAGGAATTTGTTTCTTTTTATCTTTAACACTTATGCTACTTTCCATTCAGGCTGGCCCCCATGGCTGGTTATACATGTCTGCTTGTCCCAGTGTAAATAGAAAAAAGTAATTGAAAATTACTTGTAGATATTCAACATTTACTTATGGCTCGTATATAGCAACACGCATTTCTGGCACATATTTATTGTGGGCTTTATTAGATACATAAGAAGCGGTGAGTAAGTCCATACACACACACCGACCTCTTTGTATTTGCTTCAGTAACAATTTATGACTTCCAGCCAGGGCTTTAGCTTGACCCCAAAGAATTCTAGACAAAATGAACGCCAGCTTTGGTGAATGTTAAAAAAAATTGATATTGATGGGGACCGGTAGAAAGTAGACAATAACACACATACCCATATAGGACAAATTAATGCCGTTCAAGTAATTAATCAACAAATTATGGTGGAACAAACACAAGCCCCCGCCCACTCAAGCAAAGAGAGTAATGAGCTATGAGGGTGACAGCCACAAAACAGAAATAAGAGGGGAAAATAACTGGAAAGCTTTTGTTAAAAAAAATTTTCAGTGAATACCACGAAAAAACGCCTAAATGTAGGCATTGAATGTTTTTCTAGCCCACAGCCTGAAAGTATGCTTCAAAACAATATGAAATTATTAAATTCCTCTGAAAACCCCTAAATGGTTTCATTAAATACTACAAAAAAACCGCCTAAAAGTAGGCCTTGAAAGATTTTCTAGACGTTAGCCTGAAAGTATGCTCGAAGACAGTGCACCCTTATCAAATTTCCTCTGAAAATCCTTAAATGGTTTCATTAATACCTCCAAAAAGTAGGCATTGAAAGGTTTTTCAAGCCGTACGCCTGAAAATATGCCTCAAAACAATCAAATTTAATTTGAAAACCCTTAACTGTAGGTTGTCATAAAATGGGACCGCCTAAAAAAATGTTCGCCTCAAATAGTCGGCAACAAATAATTACCCAGTCATAAGTTAAGGGTTTCATAATTTGAAAACCCTTAACTGAAGGTTGTCATAAAATGGGACCGCCTAAAAAATGTTCGCCTAAACGTCACCAACAAATAATTACCCTTTCATAAGCGTTAAGGTACGCCTGAATTAAAGTTATTCAAACTTCAAAAGCAAATCACTACAAATATGTTAACTGAAAGTCGGACACAAATAACAATAAGTAGGTAATAAATTATTCCCCTGTACCAAGCCTGAAAGTATATTTTAAAATTTGATAAAATTTAAAAATAAGAAAAAGAAAAAGCCTTTAAAAAGCGGTGGAGAACAGCGTACCCGTTTAGATTTCTTAACGGATTTGAAGACTCTAAACCCCTTAAAACAAGACAACAAATAATATTTCTTTCGCATGCCTAAAAGTATATCTGAAAATGATTATTAAATGGATCATTAATGAAGCAATTTTAAAATGTTAAAGTCTTACCTATTCGAATGACATCAAGAGGGGGCCGGGGAAAGAGATTTCAATTAGAAAAACGTTTCTGGATTTTAATTTTCTAAATTGTAAATTAGAAAATTGCACAAACATTTAGACATGTGTTATTGAAATTCTCCACATACTATAATTCCCCTTCAAGCGCAAAAACAACGCACACAGATGCTATATTTCCTCACCTAACCTGACTCCGGAAATTCGCCATATTATTTCGCCTCACCTGGATGCCGCATTGTTCGTGTTCAAAGCAAAACTTTCTACGAAAAATACATTCTACAGAATGTTCTTAAAAACACAAACGAAATCTTCTTGAGAACTTACACTAAAGCATTACAAAGTTTAAATCCCTAAATGTATGCTATAGAAAAGTTTCTAAAAAGAAAACTTTCCAAAAAAAAAACAAACAAAACACAGTACAACTGTATTAGTTAGTTTCACATAAAGCATGTAGAATTTGTCTGTGTTCAGTTAAAGGAAAAATGACAGGTTAATAATTTAAAATGCCGAAAAGTAGGCTATACATATATGTTTCAATCTACCCCCTCTCTTGTAGATTGAAACATATATGTATATTAAAAAAAAATTAAATTATAAATTTCAGTTTTACGAAATAAAAATCCATTTAACTTTTTTTCCTACGCACACCACACACCCTCTAAATACATGCTTTATTTCCATTGCCCTAAAGTAGGCAATGAAATGTTCGAATTTATTGCTCAATTGTTAAAACACTTAAAAGGCACCATAATTTACACATTTTTATTAAAGCTTTTAAATAAATGAGGGTGACTCGCACCGGCTCCTCTCCAGCAAAGACGTAATAATATTTATTTAATATTTTAATAATAATAATTTAACAATCGATTTCTTTTGATAGGTACATATCAAAATGCCACAAAATATTTTATGCTACGGTAAATTATATGCGGCAACAGATAACTCGAACCGTGAGGTTTTCTGCCTTCTATCCGTCACACTGCCGCCACCTCCGACGGCTCCCCCTTGTGTGGGCTTGTAAAGCCTGAAAACTTTTCCATGTGCCATCACGTGCCATAGTCTGTTGCTGGTGTCATGTTTTGTGTATTTCCAAAACAAAAGTATTTATTTTTCTATTCTGTCGTCACACACACACACACGCATATGACATGTACTCATTTACATACTCGTGTTGCGTGTGTGTGTGTGTGTGTATGCGTGCGTATGTGTAGGTATGTGTTTTCATCCATCACTTATTTAATTAAATGCACACGATATGCATCAACATGCTTTCAACAACAACAATAGGTATTTTTCATAAACGTTTAATAATTTGTAACTTGTGCTGGCAAAATGTTGACAAATGTGTTGCCTACTTTCAGGGGTGGGCAGCAAAACCACAATAAACGGAATGTGATTTGTTATGAGTACATTTTCTTTAATGTCTCCCATATTTTAGTTTTTAATTATTTTATTTAGTGGGGACAAGGGATTATTTTTCTTGATTCGTCATTCTTCATCCTAAATATAGGCTAAAGATTTTAAAATTTTGAAAAACAAAGCCAATCCAGGCAAGGGGATTAAGAGATCGACAAGATATACCTAAGGAGAACATACGTATCATGCCAGGAGAAAATGTAAAATGTGTTGCCTACTTTTAGGGGGGGCTAGTAAAATTACAATAAATAAATTTGATTTGATTTGTTTTGAGTTTTTTTATCAATCTTTTGGAATTGTTCTTCATGATTTTTTTATTTATCGAAAAAATCTTCATCCTAAATGTAGGCTCAAAGATTTTGAAATTTTGAAAAATCCACAACTCCATGCAAAGGGATTAAGATATGGATTAGAAAAATATGTATATCAGGCCAACACAACATGTAAAATGTGTTGCCTACTTTTAGTGGTTGGAGAAAAACCAAAATAAAAAATGTATTTGTTGTGATTATTTTTATAATTTCAATATCTTCAATATGTTGTACTTTCCTTCATCCTAAATGTAGGCTAAAGATTTGGAAAATTTAAAAAAATCCACAAAGGGATTAAGACATGATTTAGGAGATCCTGTACATTAGGGTGGAGTGAAATTCAAAAAAAAAAAGTTAACCTCGGAAAGAGATGTAGTCTGGGGTCCTAATGAGGGGAAAAATAAAGAAAAAAATTTTAAAAAAATTTTAGGGGTCGCGCCACTCCCTCGAAATTTGGAAATTATCGCTATTTTGGCGTTGATTTTAGAAAAATCCTAAAAAGTTTTATGTCAATAAATGTTTGCAATGGCGTAAACAATGAAATAAGGGCATGAAAAAATTTAAAAAAAATTTTCTCATTGCTAAAAAATTTCAAAAAGTAAAATAAGTCAAATCGTCCCTTCTTCAGAAAATTTACTGATCAATGAAATCGCCACCAAAGCTACAAATATTAGTCGATTATCCTCATATTTGCCTCAAATACTTTTGTTTGGGCACTGAACAAGCTCAAACTTTTAAATTTCGAATAAGTCAAGTCGTTATTTTTTAGGATTTTTCTAAAATCAACGCCAAAATAGCGATCATTTCCAAATTTCGAGGGAGTGGCGCGACCCCTAAAAATGTTTTAAAATGTTTTTCTTTATTTTTCCCCTCATTAGGACCCCAGACTACATCTCTTTCCGAGGTTAACTTTTTCAAATTAAAAAAAAGCATGTTTTCACTCCACCCTACTGTACATTATGGCAGGAGAAAATTCAAACTATGTTGCTTACTTTTGGGTATTGGAGAAAAACCACAATAAAAAATGTAATTGTTGTGATTATTTTTATATTTTCAATATCTTCAATCCTGTGAAATGTATTGCAATGGGTTACTTCCTCCTTGACCGAAGAAACCTTCATCCTAAATGTAGGCTAAAGATTTCGAAATTTTAGAAAATCGACCGGTCCATGCAAAGGTTTAAAATTATTTGTTGTAATTATTTTCATATTTCCAATAACTTCAATCTTTTGAAATTGATTTCATCAGGATGAAGGAAGAAGTAAACCACTCTTGACCGAACAAACCTCCATCCTAAATGTAGGCTAATGATTTTTAAATTTTCAGAAATTCACAACTCATTGCAAAAATGAAAATAGGAAGAACATTTGTATCACAGCAGAAGTAAATCGATCTATTATAATGAAATGCCTAGAAGTATGCCACATATTTTGAAAAGTACTACAGTGTGGCCCACACATGTTGCTGTAGGACCCACCTTACATCAGCTAAGAAGATTGTCGAAGAATGTATTTTGATCTTTAACTTTGTCGAAATATTCATAGCCTACTTTCAGGCTTCAAGGAAATGTGCATAATAAACAAAGCATACCTTAAGGATGACCATTTAGTGTCTGTTATTGTTTGTAATTAATAAATGACTGTATTGCCCAAAACAGCAACAACCACTTGAAATCGATTTTGGTTTTTCAACTCTCAGGGAAATGCTCTTTTGCCCTAACATAAGCCGCCTCCCCACAAATACCCATTCAACAAATCGATGACGTTATAACTATTTAGCTTTGGTATTTTGGGGTTTTTGCGGTTTATTTGTTTGTGTTATTCAGAAAAATCATCTACAACGAAATGCCATAAAATGCCAGAGCTCTTGAGTCCTGTTCAATGAAACAGCAGGACGTAATAGATTTTTCTAAAAGCTTTAATGCCAAAGTAAATATTATTGAAAAAAAGAAGAAAATCTGTATTCGCCTGCGTGGGCCGACACATTGAGTTGCCCGGTAGGGGGGCACAGACCGAGCCATTGCCATGAGACGATAAACCGAAGCTCATTGCAAGGCGACAAATGCTGCTTCAAATGATTTTCAATAATCTTGAAATTCAATTGACAAAAGGAAAGAACTCACACAAACACATACACACATGAGAATACTTTAAAGAACAAGAAAATTCCGTTAATTTAATAGTGACTGCTAACCGAAGTGTTAAGGAAAACACTCGCACACATGTGCCTTTAAACAGGCACCGTTGAATGAGATATCCTTGTGTAGTCTCTATATGGATGAGTATGGATGTGTGTCATTGGTCCTTGTTGTACAATATTATGTATGAATGTGTTATGGAAAAGAATTTATAAGTAATTCAAGTATTACTCCTCACCAACGGTTAGCACAATTGAATTGTACAATTGAGTTTATTGTGCGTCTTCGTCATCCGCATCGTAGACACAAAAGAATTTCCAGTTTCAGAGCATCTGAGAGGGGAGGGGGGATAAGGACATCCACTATAACATTCCATGAACACACACTTAGAAATGCAAGCTGCCCAAGAATATTCACATACATGCCACATGTATGTTGCCACAACTATGCCAACACAACCGGCATCCCCCCCCTCCCCCCACATTCAAATATGATTCCGACAATAATATGGCTGTCGTAAGGTAGTTGGAATATAGTGGAGCTGACGATGACGATGACGAGGACGACGATAATGCCATGGCATAAAGAAGACCATCAACCGCATTACATTCTCCTTCATAAGTATGCAAGAAAACAAAATTTTAATACGCTCAAAAGAGGAATTTCGTGTAGAAGAAGAAACACAGATCATATGAAAATGTTTTCCGACAAAATAATATTTCTCTTTATGGGTAGCATTTCAAATGGCAACAACAACAACGCTGTGGTGTCTTCGTCGAAATATGATGCATACGTTAAGGCTTGTGATGGAAATGACACTAATCCACCCACCCCTGCCCCACCATAAGAATGTCGCCGGAAATATATACTTTAAATCTAGTGGATTTCTGTTAGATTGCGGAGATACAGTACTTGTCAAACTGTTGTAGAGACAGTACTTAATAGATTATGTGGCTGTGACGACATTACCATTCGAATTAGCCTGTATATTTTCAGAGATGTTTTCAGTGGAGTGATCGAAATGTCCTGATCAGTGATGAGGACATTTCGATAGATGACAACGCTTTGTAAAGTTGTGTGTGAGCTATTGTGTGTTGTACTTTCCCATGTACTGTATACTCAACAAAACCCTGCAGAAATCCTTTTCAGACTTCGGAAAAAATGGAGACAATTTGAAATTTTTTTATTTTTTTACTGAATTTTTTGTCATTGGCTAAAAGAATTTTTTTTACTGGTTCAATTATTTCACTAAACTCATGAAATAGTTTCATTTCTTTAAACCAATGAAATGACAGCCACTTAACTATAAAAGCTCAGCAACAAATTGCTCGCTCCCATCAAAGAAAATGTCCTCCGTTTGCAAGTTTTGGTCGACAATTGGATGGCCTACCCACGTGTCCGGAACATCTAACATACGGAGCGAAGAAAGCAGATGGATACACACGAGGGTGGAGTGAAAACATGCTTTTTTTTAATTTGAAAAAGTTAACCTCGGAAAGAGATGTAGTCTGGGAGGGGAAAAATAAAGAAAAAATTTTAAAAAAAATTTTAGGGGTCGCGCCGCTCTCTCGAAATTTGGAAATTATCGCTATTTTGGCGTTGATTTTAGAAAAATCCTAAAAATTAACGACTTAACTTATTCGAAATTTAAAAGTTTGAGCTT